>JARFXV010000049.1:0-600000 GCA_031761425.1 Cosmopolites sordidus
GTTGGTTGCCGGCCCTTGCTCCTAATGCGTATTTAGAACGGCATAATCAGCTGATATAAATCATACATCAGCAAATTGCACTAAAATACTCACTATTAGAAAGCACACCTCCATATTATAAGTATTGGCCTTCTCCTGTACTTGAATCATCCGATAGTATACTTTACTGGGACAGACCAATTACTACTGATCGAACAGTTGATTATAACAGGCCAGATATTGTTCTGATCAACAAAAAGGAGAAAAAAGCTTTTTTGCTGAGCGGCACTGCGATGTCAATTATCATCGCAGTGCCGCTCTCTCACAACATTAGAAAAACCGAGATGGAAAAATCGACAAAGTATGAAAATCTGGCATACAACTTGAAGAACCAATGGAAACTGAGTAAGGTAGATGTAGTGCCCCTCGTTGTATCCGCCGAAGGCCTGATAAGTAAGGGATGTTCAGAATACCTCGAGAGCCTGGGTATCTCTAAATCGATTGCCATAGTGGAACAACGTGCCGTGCTCTTGCAGACATGTCACATTGTTCGTAAAATACTATGTTAAGGTGAGAGGAGCTGAATTGCTTTTTCATCTTGGCATTGGAATATCGACCAGCATGATCTGAGATTCTACAGCAAGGATGAGCAGAACAATAATAATAATAATAAGCACAAAAAGAGGCATTGTGAAACAGCTTTATGGATTCGGGATGTGGAAAAGGACAATCTATTACCTGGTATGTCACCAATTCAAATCAGAGGACTGTATCAGAGCAACGATCGCTGTATGGGAAAGAACCCGGAATAGATAGAATCCATAATTACTGGTGAAAAAATTTCACAACTGCTCATAATATCTTAGCAAAGCAACTACAACAGGCTAGGGAGAGAAATCCGTTCGATTCCCGGATTACTTTACGATAGGCGTTACGGTTATGATACCTAAAAGTGAATCAGCGTCCCAACCGAATGAATATCGGCCTAAAATCTACCTACCAACAATAACAAACTCTTTACTGCGATTCTCGCACAACATATGACTACACATATCAATACTAACCGAATACTAGCTAATGAACAAAAAGGTTGCAAAAAAGGAGCTAGAGGAACTAAGGAATTGTTAGTCATTGATAGTGTCATTTGTGAACAGGCGAGAAATATGAAAACGAAATATTCCAATGGCATGGGTTGATTACATGAAAGCATTCGACTCAGTGCCCCATTAATGGTTTTGAAAAGTAGTACAAATATACCAAATAAACGGGAGGATGGTTAGAAGTTGCCTCGAATATCTTATGGAAGAATGAGGTACAACAGTTCGGATTGGTTCGGGAAGTGGCGCTTATTCTACTGATGAAATAAAAATTAGGCAGGGAATTTTTCAGGGTAATTCTCTCAGCCCTTTATGGTTTTGTTTGGCCTTAAATCCACTTAGCTACTTGCTCAATAAAACCAGAACTGGATACAAAATCGATATAAAAAATTGACGTGCAATTAAGCCATTCGTTTTATATGGATGATTTGAAAATATATGCCTCAAACTCAGATCAGCTTCAAAGTGAACTGGAAATAATCCAGTCATTCAGTTCTGATATACAGATAGAAATGGATCTGGAGAAATGTGCAGTATTGCATATAAAAAGATTCATCATTACTGAACTATAAAACACATTGTTAATGGATGGTACAATCATAAATACCGTATTACCAGAAGCAATAAATATCTAGGCTTCCGTTCAATCAATAGGTATTGAACAAAAATCGACTAAGAAGATGTTGGATGAATTGTACAGGAGAAAAAAGATTAATCTTGGCCACTAAACTAGCATCTAGAAACCTCGTCACTGCTCTGGGTTCATGGGCCATGCCAAGCGTGACCTATTCATTCGGGGATCCTTATATGGGCAAAAAACAGATTTAAGAGGAATAGGTATGATATTTAAATTCGAACAATGCTAACAAAATATCGATACCACCACCCGAAAGCAGAAATCAGCAAACTGTATTATACCGAGAGCAAGGGGTGGAAGGGGTCTAGTGAATGTGGAGAATGACTCATAATATGCATGTCCAAAAATTAAAAAGCTATTTTAACTTTTTACCTCTGGATCTGGCTAATGAGGAAGAAATACCACCTAAATCCTTAACAGAATTTGAAACTGAATGGGCAGGCAAAACACTACACGGTAGATATAAAGCTAACTTGACGAAAAGAAGCATAAATAAAACACACTTAAACGCTTACATCAAAGCGGGATGCTTGTTCCCTGAAACGGAGGGTAATATTTTGGCTATACAGGATCAGATCACTGTCTCTAAACTATCGAAATCATATCCTAAAAGAACAAGGTATAGATGAATGATGCCAAAAATGCAAGTTCACAGTAGAGAACATCCAACATATCACAGCGGGATGTCCTATTATGGCACCACAACAATATCTTAAATGGCATGATGAAATTAGCAAAATTTTCTATCAGAATTTAGTATTTCGAACTGAGCTTCTGAATAATCAGGTGCAGAATTATAACTATAATCCACAACCAGTCTTGGAGGACGCCGGTTTTATGCGATACTGGGACACAACCCTCATAACCGATCGTAAAATAATGCTCAAGCGACCAGATATGACGCTATTTAACAAACAAGATAAAACAGCTCTTATCATTGATTTTACAACACCACTAGATGAAAACATTGAGAAAGCATATGCGGAGAAAAAACAGAAATACGAAGAACTAGCCTTAACTATAAGAAATATGCTAATTAAAAGAAAAAAAAATACCAATCATCATTACTGTAAATGGATTAGTCCACGAGCAAATTTCCCAACACATCAGACTACTTCAACTGGCAGAAAATATCATTGCGGCAGCTCAAAAGTTATATTGGGAGCAACGAGAATCGTGAGGTCATTCCTTCAGTCTACTTGACTATATCTTGGTTTCGAAACCCGGCATTGTCAATTTCAACCACTGAATGGGTGGAAAAATAATAATAATAATACTAACAATAATAAGTAATAATACTAATAGTAATAAGACATTGTTCTGATTAGTAAAAAGAAGAAAAGAGCGTTTATAATTGACATCGCAGTGCCGTTGTTTTATAATATCAGGAAAACCGAATTGGAGGAAAAACACTAAGTATGAAAACCTGGCATACAATTTGAAAAACCAGTGGAAATTACAAAGGTAGAGATTGTTCCTTTCCTTATAACCGCCGAAGGCCTAATAAGTAAGATCTTTTCAAAAAATTTGAAGAACCTTGGTATCTCAAAATCGAATGCCATGATAGGATAACGTGGAATACTGTTGCAGACATGCCATATTTTTTGTAAAATCTTATGCTAAGTGAGAAGAGCTGAACTGCTTTCTCATTTTGGCATTATAATATCGACCAGCCTAGGTTGAGATGCTCGAATTCAGAACGAACATAACAATAATAATAATATAATAACAATATACACATGGATGTTGTAGATCGATGCAGGAAGTGCGGTACAGTGGGGGAAACGATTGAACATCTTATCGGGTAGCTGTGTAGTTCTTGCCCCTAATGCTTATTTAGGAAGACATAATCAGCTGGCGAAAATTATACATCAACAAATTTCATTAAAGTACTCGCTATTAGATAACGCACCTCCTCCATATTATAAGTACTCACCGTCTCCCGTACTGGAATCATCCGATTCAATTCTATACTGGAATAGACCAAGCACAACAGATCGAACGGTCGATTAAAATAGACCAGAAATTGTTCCGATTAGTAAAAGGAGAAAAGAGCGTTTATAATTGACATCGCAGTGCCGCTCTCTCATAATATCAGGAAAATCGAGTTGGAGAAAACCACTAAGTATGAAAACCTGGCATACGATTAGAAAAATCAGTGCAAATTACATAAGGTAGAGATAGTGCATTTCGTTATATCCGCCGAAGGCCTAATAAGTAAGACCTTTTCAAAAAACTTGACACCTTGATATCTCAAAATCGATTACCATCGTGGGACAACGTTCAGTACTTTTGCAGACATGCCACATTGTTCATAAAATCTTATGCTAAGTGAGAAGAGCTGAACTGCCTTCTCATTCTGGCATTATAGTATCGACCAGCCTAGGCTGAGATGCTGAATTCAGAACGAACATAATAATAATATTAATAATAATGCAGACGTGTCACATTGTTCGTAAGATATTATGCTAGGGTGAGAGGAGCTGAATTGCTTTTTCATCTTGGCATTGGAATACCGGCCAGCATGAGCTGAGATTCTACAGTAAGGATGAGCAGAACAATAATAATAATAATATAATAAAATATAAAGTAATAAAATAATATAATAGTAATAATAAATAATATAATAATAATAATAAGGTAGCGAAAGGAAAAATAATTTCCATCACAAATTTGACTTTGTCTGATGCAACAGAACTGAAAACATTAAAACCAAAAGGCCACTATAAATATCTAGGCATTACCCAGGGCCTAGACATCAAACAAAATGACAATAAAGAAAAAGCTGTAGTAGAATTATTAAAAAGAGTTAACGCAGTACTCAATACACACCTCTCAGGAAAAAACAAAATTATAGCTATTAACACTTGGGGTTATCCCATCTATCACATACACATTTGGAACATTAAAATGGTCAAAGACAGGCCTGCGGAGATTAAATAGAAAAATTCGAAGCGCATTTACAAGAGCCATAATGCATCATCCCAATGCTGCAATTGATCGGCTTTATCTACGAAGAGAGCAAGGAGGTAGAGGGCTGGGTTTTTTTGGAAGTGATTCACGAAAGGGAATATCGAAGCCTAAAAAACTACTTTTATAGAAAACACTCACCCATACATCGAGCAGCTGTAGTATTGGATAAAAAGTATACTCCTCTTCGGCTGGCCGAACCACCGCAACCGGAAAATGCATTTGAAGTAATGAAAACCAAGTGGCGCAACAAAGCTTTACATGGACGGCACTATGCTACTCTAAACAATCAAGAACAAGTTAACTCCAAGGTTACAAATACCTATCTAACCCCAGGATATATCTATGGAGAAACAAAAGGATTTATAATGGTAATATAGGATCAGGTTGTACCCACGAGAAATTATGTTAGAGTCATTATGAAACAAAACATACCAACCTCCAAATGCAGATATTGTGATAAAGACGAGGTATCGATACAACATTTAATATCGGGTTGCACCTATCTGGCCCCCACCAGCTACCTATCAAGACATGATTCCATGGGTAAAGTTATTCACCAACTTCTATGTCTGAAACATGGATTACTAACAACATTCACACCATATCATCAATACGCTCCTAAACCTGTTCTACAAAATCAACACATTAAATTATATTGGGACTTGCAGATTCGAACTGACTGAACGGTGCAAGCTAATAGACCAGATTTGGTGCTCTACCAGAAAGAAGCTGATCAAGCCACAATAGTTGACTTCTCTGTACCTTTAGATGAAAATATACTCCGAGCATACAGGGAAAAAATTGACAAATATAGAGATCTGGCTTTTGAAGTCAAGGACATATGGTACCAAGATAGAGTTAATAACCTTCCATTTGTGGTGAGCGCTAATGGTCTAGTCCACAAATCCCTAATACAGAACCTCGAATAACTAGGTATCACAAAAAGGGAAGTAGTATGGATGCAAAAAGCAGTAATATTGGGAACAGTCGGAATAGTCAGACGCACCCTTGACCATCAGTAGACACCCAAGTAGTCTTGGTTATTCCCGGGTACTTGGAGTTCTTACCACAACTGTGTGAAAAACAAATATATACAAAACACCACCCGCACAGTAGTAAAAATGATTTATATTACCAAGAAATGAAGGAGGGAACCAAGAATTGAAGGCAGGAATGACCGAACAATAATAACCGACAAAATCGTGCACTGTAATAGGCCAGATATTATATTGCCGAACAAAAAAAAACAGCATTCGTAATCGTAATAGCTGTTTCAAATACACACAACATTTAAAAGACGGCTGAAGAAAAAATACAAAAATATACAGATCTCAAGTTAGAAATAAAGCGGATGTGGAAGTTGAACCAAGTCCATATTGTGCCATTGATAATTTCAACAATTGGCATTATACCAAAGAACCTGAAAAATAACATTAAATTTATGAAACTAGAAGAAAATCTCTCGGATGGAGCAAAAGAGAAGTTGGATGTGGCCAACGCAAAGAGGAACACCACCACGCCTTCATTCCGTGAGTTCTAAATGGGTATGGGAACTTCAAAACGACTTAATGTTGTGCTATGAACAGAGTACCCCACAAAGGCGAGGCTTCATGAGACGTTTCAGACAAATATGGATAGGAAAATATCCTCAATATATGGAATGCACCGAAAAATATCTTAGAAATCAGGTAGCAGCACTTAACGCCGAAATTTTATTGCAGTGGGGGCAACTGAAGAACAAAGTATACATATCGACGACACGAACAGCACTAATCGGACTGCTCAGGAGACATCTGCCTCAACATCAACGGGGATTGAAATGCATGCTGCACCGCTCGAGCACATAAATGAGGGGCCTTTAGATACCCGAAGAAAAGCAATTCATAGAAGGAGATATATTTCTAAAGAAAATATCAGTGAAGTGAATATGACAATTGAATCTGCACTGAAATCTAACTGTGGTCTCTGGGATATCAACTATATCGTATATTCTGGGGCTTGTCATCTTTCAACTAAAGAAAAAAGTTCTGACAGAGAGAACAAAATTAAAGCTAGATTAAAACAATTACAAAGAAAAATTAAATAATTTCGGCAGCTAGCTTCTAAAATTGCTTCACTATATCAATTCATCGTTACTAGTCGTCGATTTACAAACAAAATTAAGAAAATTATGAATATATTGCGGCATAAAAACATTTAAATATCAAAATCGACATTAGAAAGTGAAAGAGAAAAATGCTTCCAAAAGATGAAGGTATTAGCCATAGCCAAATATAAATTGGATACCAAACTACAAACAATAGTTCAAAATCGTACATATGCTTCGACACCCACAAAAATCTTCTGGTCCCGGAAAACAATAAACAAAGAACAGTCACTCTTAGATATCCAACAATACTTCTATATAAAAACCAAGAATATTCAAATAGCTCATCTCATTACTTGCGGAAATTTGCAGCATATTGTGATCAAGTATATGGAACTCCTAATACAGTGGGTGCCATTGATGACTTCTGTACAGAGGAGGAAATAAGGAATTCTCTCAAAGCAATGAAAAATTACTCAGCACTGGGCTGTGGCATTTTGATGGAAAAAGTTCTCATCAGTACATAAACATATAGCGAATAATTTCACAAATATTCTTCAAGGAAAAACAGAAATACCTAGTTGACTTCCTGAAGGTAGAATTACTTTAATCTACAAGAAAGGTAACCGCGCAGATCCTAAAAATTATAGACCAATCACATGCTTAAATACATTATTTAAAATTTTAACTTCAGTCTTGCATGAAAAAATATTAAGAACAATAAATCCAATATGGAAACCATTTAATGAACAACGAGGATCAAAAAGAGGAGTAGCGGGTGTAAAAGAAAATCGACCGATATTAATCGATCGATCTATATATCAGGACGCTATTCAGTATAAGCGAAATCTTTCGATGGCCTGGTTGGATTATAAAAAAGCATTCGACAGTTCCTCACATTCAATCATTCTGGTGTTATTGAAAAATCTTAAGTTTCATCCCCAAATTATTAATACTATATCAGATTTAATTAAGTTCTGGAAAACCAAATTTATAATGGGAAAGACCACAACTGATTATGTGCAATATCAGCGGGGCGTATTCCAGGGCGACTCATTGAGTCAGCTGCTATTTTGTCTTACATTACTCCCACTATCGCTTGAATTACGTAAAACCAACGGATACAAAGCAGGCCCAACAAAAAACCGTCACCATAAAATTACTCATCTGTTTTATATTTATGATGTAAAACTATATGCGCAAAATGAGAATGAGCTGAAGAACAGTCTCAATATTATTCAGGCATATAGAAAGGATGAGGTTATGGAATTAGGATTTGAAAAGTGTTCGGTTTATAGTGATATATATATATATATATATATATATATATATATATATATATATATATATATATATATATATATATATATATTTATAGTGATATATAGTGATAATGAAACCTACACCTACCCTGGGGTAGAACAGAGATCGATCCACAATGTAGAGGAATTGAAAAAAAGATTGGCTCAAAAATATAAAACCGTGTCGGAAAAAATATGGTCTTCCTACCTTTCTGGATGGAATAATATTTCAGCCATGAACAGTTTAGCCCTTCCAACTAATCTATTTACATTTGGAACTATCAAGTGGAAAATTGAACTAAAATTACTAGATCGTACTACAAGAAAAATAATAACACGACATCGATCACTACACACCAACGCGTCTATTCCACGAGTCTATATGCCTAGAAGTGATGGTGGCAGGGGTTTGTTGAGTGTTGAGGCTTATTACAACAGGGCTATAATAAATACAGCATGTAGTATTCCTAAATCAAAAAACCCACTATTACGCTTTGTAAAAGAACATAAACTGGCTAACAAGGGTGCATTCCTTGCTCGTCAAGCTATGAGAGCTGCTGAACAACTGCAAATTCCACATGAGGTGGATAATCCAGAATACCTTTTAATATGTCTTAATAATGAAAACGAAAACAACTCCTCACGCTACAGCAAAGGAAAATTCTACAGGAAGAACACTACAAGACAGTCATGCATGGTATGTTCTACAAAAACATCAAAACAGAGGCATTGTCAAAGAAACATACTTTTCAGTTTATGTATTCTGCTGGATTGAAATCCGAGACTGAGGGATTTATAACGGATGGAGGATGGAGTTATTGCCACGAGATGGTAACGCTCTGAAATACTTCACAAAAATAACACCACCATCTGTCAGGCTTGTAAAAGTCATCCAGAAACGTTAATACATATCCTTCGTGCTTGCTCTCACTGGGCACCGACTCTTTATACCGAAAGACACAATTCGACGCTAAAAATTCTGTATTACCGTATTAGATTCCTCTATAACATTGATAAAGAGATTAAAACATATCATGTACCGCATGAAATTGAATCAGTGGTTGCACCAAAATTTTCTGGAATTTTACGTTTGCAACTCAGGATTTAAAAGAAAGTATATTTTATGTGGTCGAGTACTCGTGTTCAGCAGATATCAACATATCTAGAAAAGAAGCAGAAAAAAAATAACAAAATACCAGAAATTCGTTTACAGTCTAAGAGAATTATATCAAAAATATAAAGAAATCATGATCTCCCTTGTGATGGGCTGGGCAGCGTGAAGGCGAATTTTGTAACCGAGCTGAAAAAAATAAAAATAATTATCACAGCAGGTAAACAATACACATCACAATGCACATCACAGCAGGTAAACAATATTACAAATCAAATGCAATACTTGGGTCGTTATATATTCTATGAGTTCACGAAGCTAGCTTACAACATAGCTAGATCTTCATTCTCGCCAGTCACCTACCAACTTTATGTTGGCGTAACTGGTGATGAAATAGCAGACACGTGCAACGCAGACAACACGGATGTATGCAAAAAAATTATATAAAATATAGAAAACACCACCCGCACAGTAGTAAAAAATGATTTATATTACCAAGAATTGAAGGAGGGAACCAAGAATTGAAGGAAGGAATGGCCGAACAATAATATCCGACAAAGCCGTGCATTGTAATAGGCCTGATATTATATTGCTGAACAAAAAAAAAGATAACAGCATTCGTAATCGTCATAGCTGTTTGAAATACACACAACATTTAAAAGACGGTTGAAGAAGAAATACAAAAATATACAGATCTCAAGTTAGAAATAATGCGGATGTGGAAGTTGAACCAAGTCCATATTGTGCCATTGATAATTTCAACAACTGGCATTATAATAAAGAACATGAAAAATAACATCAAATTTCTGGAACTAGAAGGAAATATGTTTAAAATAATGCAGAGGGCGGTAATCCTTAATACCACTCGGATCGACCGAAATTTTTTGGAGGAATGAAGTTGTTTTGGCTACCGCCCGCCCTTCATTTAATATCTAGCTTAGCTGGGAGAAAGGATAGAAAGGAACATGATAATAATAATAATAATAATAATAAATAAATAAATAATAAGAGCAAACTCCAATCTCTTATTAAAACCGTAAAAATATTCAGCGATGATATTAACATGTCCTTTGGGCTAGATAAATGTTCTATCGTCAATATACAAAAAGGACAATTTAAACAAAATCAGGAATCATTCTGTCATATTCACTTATTGAAACCGCATGATACATATCGGTATCTGGGAATAGCACAAAATCAAATGCTAAACTATACAGCACTCAACCATGAGTGAGTAAGGAAATAACAAAGCTTCTGAATACCAAACCCTCAGGGGGCAATATATGTAAGGCAATCAACACATGGACAGTACCGGTGTTAACATATTTATTTGAAGTGGTCAAATGGTCAAACACAGAACTGGAAGAGCTAGACCGCATGACAAGACGACTTTTAACAAAATTCCGTTGTTTGCATACCAATTCTTCTGTGTTGAGATTATACATTCCTCAAAAATATGGAGGTAGAGAGCTTCAAAGAACATCAAAGAATTGTGTCTTAGTCAGGAAAAGAAGCTTCGCTAACATTTTCTAAGTTCGAAAGATCAAATTATTAGGCTCGCAACTCAGTTTGATCACAATTATACACCTCTAAAATTGATCCATGCAAATCACACTATCGAAACAGGGACAATACAAAACAACATAAATCACTGGTAACATAAATCAATTCATAGTAGATATGTAGAATTATTAATTGGCAATATGTTAATATTGATAAGAAAGCTCCTCTGCTCTGGTTAGACGAGAATCAACTATATCCGGAAACTGAGGGTTTTGTTATTGCTATCCAGAATAAAGTCATAAAAACCAACAATTACTATAAATATATCCTTAAAGAAAATACAGAAGATGTATGTCGAAAGTGTGGCAAAATAAGGGAGACTGTTGAGCACATAACTGGTGGATGTCCTACTTTAGCAGATAACGCATATTTAGGAAGGCATAATCAGCTTGGTAAGATAATCCACCAAAAATTGGCACTTAATCATGGTCTTTTACCAACATCTACTCCGCCGTATTATAGATACAGTCCTTAAGCAGTTCTGTGGTCTGACGATGTCTACTGAGATAGACTACTGAGTCTTCTACTGAGATAGGCCGATAATAACTGATAGGGCTGTTGGCTACAATAGACCACACATAGTCTTAATAAATAAAAAAGTAAAGCAGGTGACAATTATTGACATTGCCATACCACTGTTTTATAATATACATAAAACGGAGGTGGAAAAAGTTTCAAAGTATGAAAATCTTTCTTATGAATTGAAGAACATCTGGTAACTTGAAAAAGTCTACATCGAACCTTTTGTAATTTTCGCAGAGGGATTGGTGAGCCACAGGTTCTCCAAAAGTTTAACAAATTGCGAATTAAATAGAAATATCATAAAAGTGGGACAACTAGCTCTATTGTTACAAACCTGCCACATAGTTCGAACATTTTTTTCTCAATGCCAACGGAAAACTGGGTTATAATAAAATTTATCCCCAGGCTCCGAGCCGAACTCTAACGTCGCGAAGAAGGAATCGGTTTATGGTTTCCAGCTTTTTGAGCTGAGAGAGTGACACCACGTCCATGAGAATAATAATAATAATAATAAAATAAATGTAATAATAATAATAATTAACATTATATAATAATATAATTATAAGGCAGGGAACGGAGAGTAAGCTTGGTGAGTGGCGCCATCACCTTCCCGAACTAACAGGAGTAAACCTCTAAAAAAGTATCCCCAAGCTGAAGGTGGAAATCCATCGTACCGAGGAGCTGAATGGCACAAGGTTAAAGTATCTCTAATGATGTCTCCGGATACCTAGTGTCCTCCGGTAGCAAACAGCTTTCCCATAGTAATTCGGGGCTTTGCCTTGGGTGACCATCTTTTCCCTTGAACCCTAAACTACTGTTTATGGAGCGGACAAATAAAAATATTACACAAGGCGCTAGGGTTTTGCAGACAAGAACCCTTCGGAACCGTCAGAAGGATTTGTCCGGTGTTGGTGAGGTTTGAGCGAGTGGCAGTTCCCAACTCTGTGGCACCATAAGAAGGGCTACTAAAAGGGCATTAGGCCGAAGTCTAATACCACCGGAGACTTCACCAGCTGGAGCTGCTGCACCGAGAGGTAGAGGTAGTTAGTGAACAACGGCCAGAAAACACTGATCAGGTTAATCCATGTGTTCTGCCTGAATTTGGAAAATCAATTTCGGAGTACGAAGGCACAGATCCACTTAGCAGTCTACTGCTTCCAAGGTAAATGCATCTAAAAAGCTTGCAGTAGCATTAGATGAACTGAACAAAAACTTCTGCCTCAATTCAAATGTAAAAGCGCAACCTCAGATACCACACTGGGAGAAAAGGCTCGTAAAGAAAATTGACTCACTTAGGACAGATATTGGACGACTGACTGAATGAAAGAAGAACTTCAAAACTAGAAAGAAGAATTGAAATAATCATTGGGTGAAATGAAATACACTCTGCGAGGGGCGCAGTGAATACGACACCCCAACAGTGCCTTGACACCTTAAAACAGAAATTTTCAGTATATGTGACAAGACTGAAGAAATAAAAGAAAAACAATAAAAGAAAAATGGATAACAAATTATTCCAGAAATCAGAAAGAAATTTTTATAGGAATCTCAATTCAGTTGCTAGTAACCCGATTAGTGGCTTCCCGGCTAAAGAACAGATAGAGAAATGCTGGGGTAACCAGTTAAGTACAAATATTTCACATAACAACAACGCTTGCTAAATAAGAGAGAAACGTCAGGCCTATCAAAACTGCGAAGAAATGGAAGATGAACCATTTACAATCGATGAGGTTTCCAATGTAATTAAACAACTTCATAACTGGAAAGCACCAGGGCCTGACGAACTGCAAAATTATTGGCTAATGAAACTATGGTGCACACATGACCAATTAGCTAATATCATTAACAAAATATTAGTCGAGCCAGAAAATGCACCATTATTTCTAACTCAAGGGATAACATACCTTATACCAAAGGACCATCAAAATACTCACGATCCTTCAAAATATCGGCCCATAACCTGTCTCCCCAAGATATATAAAATCATAATAGCTTGCATTAGTGACCGAATATATGCAATATATTATGAACAATAATATCATCGCCGTGCAGCAGAAAGACTGTATTAAAAAAGCAATTGGATGCAAGGAACAATTGGTTATTGATTCAGTCGTTTGTAATCAAGCGTATGCCAAGAAACGAAATATTAATATGGCATATATCGATTATAAAAAAGCTTTCGATTCTGTACCACCCAAATGACTTATAAAAATCTTAAATATCTATAAAATAAATCAGCCAATAAAAAATCTCTTGAAGAGCTTCATGTCAGAGTGGCGAAACAAAATCCAACTTAGAGAGGGTCACCATAATATAACAACCACAGAAATTCCAATTAAAAAAGGGATTTTTCAAGGAGATTCGCTCAGTTCTCTTTGATTCTGTATCGCCCACTTTCAAACCAACTGAACTCGACCAAATATGATTTTGCCTTGAAAAGTAATGGTGAATCTATGCGGCTAAACCATTTGCTCTACATGGACGATCTGAAATGATTTGCCTCATCAAACAGTCACCTACAGCAAATGAAAAGAATAGTGGAAGAATTCTTCAGTGATATACGAATGCAATTTGGATTGGAGAAGTGTCGCATATTAAACATTAATGGAGGAAAATTGCTAAACAATGCTTTTGAGACACAAAACGGATAAAAGATCGAGACAATGATTGCTGTAGATACATACAAGTATCTGGGTATGAAGCAAGCACGCCGAATTGATCACGGCTTAATTAAGGAACAGCTTACCTGTCAATTTATCAAAAGAATAAGACACGTTTTGAGAACAGACTTAAATAGCAGAAACATGTCTAAGGCTATCAACACCTATGAATGTTCAGTGCTAAACTATTCGTTCAGGATAGATAACGTGAGTGCAACTGACGCACAAAATTTGCAACGTAAGATCAGAACACTGCTCACAAAATCGCAGAAGCACAACTCTAGAAGTGCAGTGGAATGCACAATATTGCCCCGACAGCAAGGCGGTAGGGGATTGGTTGATATTAGTAAGCAACTGGATCAACAAATAGGAAATCTGCGGAAATATTTCTTGCAGCAGGCGGAAATGTCTATGCTACATAAAGCTGTATGGGCTGTGGGCTGAAGGATCAACACCACTTCGACTGAACGAAGATGAAGTTCAAGTCTATGCAAAAACAGAATTTGAAAAATTACAATCGTGGAGAGAAAAGCTTCTCCATGCGACACATTTGAATGAGGTCACCCAGGAACAAGCCTACATATTAGCGTCGAACTACTGGCTGACTGCCGGACAGATGTTTCCGGAAACTCAAGATTTCCTACTGGCAATACAAGACCAAGTTATACCTGCCAGAAATTACCTCAAATACATAGTTCGGGACGGAAGTGTGGTAGATGATCGATGTAGATATGGGTACCGGGTCTCCGAGACAATCCAATATATATAGGGGGCTGTGAAGCATTTGCAGCAACAGAATATAAAGAAAGGCACGACGCAGTGGCGAAAATCATTCATCAAGAACTGGTAATAAAACTGCAGCTAATGGAATCAGAAAAAGTCCCATACTACAATTACAATCCGCAACCAGTTTTGGAGAACAACAGTTACAGAACGTATTGGGACCGAATAGTGCTTCCCGAGCAGAAATTAAATAACAATAGGCCCGATATTGTTGTAATCGATAAAAATGCAAGAAAAACATTATTTAAAGATATAGCTATCCCAAATAATAACAATTTAATTACAAAATATAACAAAAAAATTCTGAAGTATAAAGAGCTGCAAGAACAAGTGAAAAGACAATAGAATATGAAGTGCGTCGAAACAATACCTATTATATTGACATCCACTGAAATCATCCCAAAGAACTTGGTAAGGAGGAAAATATTGGGCCTGAACGATCACCTTTTTGGACCGATGCAGAAAGCTGTATTACTTAGAACAGCCTGAACCGTTCGAATGTTTCTGGACAACAATAGGAAACCAAACACATCCACCGTCACCACTACAATCGTGTGAGCGAAAACATGGAAAGGGCCCCCACAGAACATAATCCTTATGATATCTAAGATATCTGGGATAAGTCAATGTTCCCCTTGGGGTTGGTTTTGCAGTGCGGGGATATGCCAGGTATGGGCTGTACCCGGGGTTTTGCTCCGGGTGTGGCTTGTGCCTGGTGTATTCTGGTATTGTAGGGCCGGTCCTTGGAGGGAGTGTGAATACCTTTAGAAATAATAATAACATGATGTGTATGCACGAGCTATGGTGCCAACTTCATCCACAGTACAGTGGATTCACATAACAGCGCCTTAAAGATCAGGCGTCCTGTCTGAGAAGAACTGGTTATGTGTGTGTCCCGTCTGCGGTGGCATCTTTGGTTATGGTGGCCCCAGAGCCCGCTCTAGTAGGTCGCGAGCTTCAGAGTACCTGGAGGCCTGCATGTTAAACTGGAATCAAGAAAAAACAACATACATCGAAAGATTTACCTAAGCGATCAAGATCTAAGCCAAATAAATGCACGTCTAGATATTGAACTTCCGGAATCTGCTGATATATATCACATCAACGCAACCGTATAGGACGTTGTAGCTCAGCTTGTGCTGCATACGAGAGGTATGCCCGAAGCCTTGCAGAAGACACGGTAGTGAGTTAAGAAAATTGAGGATAAACTCCGCCTGTCGAGGAAACATGCGTCCAGAGTTCAATGTGTGATGGAATGTCTTATTGCTGGCAAGCCCTTTTCGAATAGGATCAGGCGGATTGCAGAGCGCCTTAAAAGGCAACACTACACGTTGAATAGATCAATGTTACAGACCATCAAATAACATTGCATAGAAAGAATTCGATCTTTAAGGACTATCAAAGACACTTTAAAGCGTAGGAAAAAATAGATCGATCACAACTTGCAATTCCGGCTAAAATTCGAATAAAGTTTATTTCGTAATTCTCAAAATGATATTAGGAATCCACCTACCGTTGACATGATAGCACTTCTGGAGAGGAGTATATGGGAAGATTTTCAACATTAGTAAGAACAATCCAGCAATAGAGGAGTTCCGGAATTTTGTTGGAGGGCTTGCTCGATCTAATGCAGTATTTTCAGAAGAGGTGCACCAGGCATTAGAAGGGACCAAAAGCTTTGCTGCCCCAGGTCCAGATCGTATTAATACCTTTTGGTGCAAGAAATTCACTTGTACTCACAGGCGACTGGGAAGTGTTTTTGATTCATGGATCAGTGGGATTCAGTCAATGCCTGACTGGTTTTGGTCGAGGGACATACACTGCTCATTCCCAAAATGGGTGATTTGTCTGACACCAAGAACTATCGCCCGATTACTTGCCTAAATATATTACTATAAGATATTACTATAAGATACTAATACTATATATTACTATTAATATTACTATATATTATATAAGATAATATACTAATACTAAATATATTACTATAAGATATTTACTCGTATTTTGTATATGAAAATTATTAATATAGTTGAGCCTGTGTTTCGGCAGATAAATGAACAACGGGGTGGAAAAAAAGGTGTAGCAGGTTGTAAAGAGCGTTTACATATTAACCGTGGTATCACACGAGATGCGGTTCAATATGAACGTAGTCTATCCATGGCATGGATAGAAAACCGAAAGGCATTTGGTACAACATCTCATGAGCTTATTCTTCACATGCTCCAATGTTTGGGGGTACCAGAGCCGATTGTAAAATGCATTGAACGCCTGTTGCCGCTGTGGAAATCCCGCTTTGTTATAACGTCTAAGGAGCGAAAGGTTTCAACAGAGCCAGTGGCATTTAAAAGGGGTGTATTTCAGGGTGATTCACTTAGACCCATGCTCTTCTCTATCACGCTTTTACCCTTATCTGTGCGTCTTCGTAAGCTATGTGGGGATAATTGTGGCCCCCCTAACCGTTGAATACATAATGTCACTCATCTTTTTTATATGCACGATCTCAAACTTTATGCTGCCAATGAACTGCACTTACAATTAGCATTGCAAATAGTCCAAAATTATTCACAAGATATCGGTATGGCCTTTAGGGTGAAGAAATGCGCAGTGATCCATTTAAAAAGAGGATCAACTGAGGGGGTCTCTGAGGACATGATGTTAATCGATGGCAGTGTGTTTCCCCATCTGCAGACCGGGGAAACTTCTACCTGTTTAGGTATTCACCAACGTCATCTACACGATGAGGCTCAGGTAAAGCGGGTACTCCGGAACAAATATAGGGAATTATTGAGACAGATTTGGTCCTCTCAACTGCCCAGCAGGAATAAAATATTGGCCACTAATCTGTTTGCCGTACTTATACTATTGTATTATTTTGGCATTGTAAGGTGGAGAATGGATGAGTTAAAGCCTGGACAGGGATTCCCGATGTTAAGATGTTAAACATGCAGCGCAGTTTACATCCAAAATCATCCATTCATTCCATTATGCATTTATGCATAACCGGATTGTTCTGAATTTGGCTTGTTCTATCAGTAAAGCATCAGACCCATTACTTAGACTCGATAACGAGCATGAAAGGGCGGGAGTTGGCGCATTTTTGTTTAAAATGGCAGAAAGAGCCGCCCCTGAACTAGGTCTAGGTATCGACTTATGGCACAGAAACAGAGACGTAATGAACCATTTTGCTGATTTGCAATCAAGTCACCGATCAGCCCAGATAAAAGCTGCAGAGATCAGTTCACTATTGCAAAAACATACCAGTAAGACACTACATGGGATCTTTTATAGAAATATGGAGGATCAGGGATTGTCGAAGATAATATTACCTTTGCTTTTCTCAAGACAGCCAGCCTAAAGTCAGAGACGGAAGGATTTATACTAGCCTGTCAGGATAGTGTAAAAAACACATTAGTCTATCGGAGAGAGGTTATGGGTATGGAGGTTCCTAATGTAAACTGTGGGGCTTGCCATCGAGCTCTAGAGATACTCATGCACTTGTTATCTGGATGTAGTGCCTATGCGATCTCCGCATATATCTATAGCCATAATGCTGCTCTGCGAGTACAGTACTTTCATCAAAGGTACTCATATAAGATAGACCAGACACCAGTCATGCACTTTGTCCCAGAAGCGATAGAGTCTGTTGTCGAGAATGGGTGTTGTCGGATTTACTGGAATTTCTCGTTCTCAACTATAAGACAAATACAGGCTAACAAACCTGATATTGTCCTCTTTGATAAAGACAATGAAATGATATTGGTTATTGAGTTTTCCTTGCCAGCGGAAACAATTCAAGGAGGAACAAAAACGACTCAAGTATCAGGATCTCATTTACGAACTCAAGCAGCTCTACCCACAGTACACCGTGCATATGGTTGTGTTGATAAAAGGCGTTCTCGGTGAAATGAGAGATACTGTGCTCACTGAATTGCGAAAAATTCTATCTTGCCGTACATCTGTTGAAGCATTGGCTGCTGCAATGCTGCAGGAGTCTGTCATCCTGGGGTCGTTGGGTCTGCTTAGAACACACGATTGATGATAGATAACCTTGCTGATTGCAAGGAGCTGTCATATAGCAAAACGAACACGAATACAAATTGCTCTACCAGCGCTTAGCTTGTCGGAGGACGAACACCTGACTGGCTACAAAAAATAATAATGATAATAATTAAAAGGCAACCCAATAACTACAGACCAATCACATGTCTGTCAGTATTATATGAACTGTTCACAGCCCTACTCAATGAAAATATCTACCAACATTGTGATAAAAACAACATTTTTGAAGAAGAACCGAAAGGATGTATAACAGCAAGTATGAGCTGCAAGGAACAGCTGACGATCCATGCTGTAGTTCTTGAGCAAGCGCGAAAAAGAAAACGCAACTTAAATATCTGCTACATAGACTACAAGAGCATTCGATAGTGTCCCTCACTATTGGTTGGTTGAGGTTCTGAATTTCTATAAAATTAACCCTCAGATTATTAATTTTCTAAAGTGCCTAGTGGGAAAGTGGAAAACGAATCTTTTTGTCGATCAAAAATGCATTGCTACTACAAATATCGAGAAAGAAATTTTTCAGCGAGATTCCCTTTCTCCAATTTGGTTCTGTCTAGCTTTGAACCCTTTGTCTACACTGCGAAACAACAGCAATATTGGATATAAACTTAACATGAGGAATCCAAAAGAGCTCTCTCATCTACTCTATATAGATGACCTTAAATTATATGGAGAAACTAGAGGAAAAATAAACTCCTTGATAAAAACGGTCGAAACATTTAGTTTGGACTTTTGTATCCGTAAACAGAAGGTTTCGCAATATCTATTCAAGATAGGGTAACAAGAACAAAGAACTATGAAAAGCACATACTGCATTTGGACGTAGTCGATAAGAGCGGGAAATGCGGTACTCTGGGGTAAACAATTGAGTAATTGAGTAGCTTATTAGCGGATGCTCGGCCCTTGTTCCTAATCCTTATTTAGGATGGCATAATCAGCAGGTAAAAATTATACATCAGCAAATTGCAAAAAAATACTCGCTATTAGAAAGCGCACCTCCTCCATGAAAATGGTATATCCGTTATATCCGTATATCGTTATATCCGAAGGCCTGATAAGACATATTCAAACAACCTCGAGAGCCTCGGTATCTGGAGATCGATTGCCATAGTGGGACAACGTGCCGTGCTCTTGCAGACGTGTCACATGTTCGTAAAATATTATGCTAGGGTGAGAGGAGCTGAATTGCTTTTTCATCTTGGTATTGGAATATCGACCAGCATGAGCTGAGATTCTACATTAAGGATAAGCACAATAATAATGATAATAAATACCGGCCAATTACCCGTCTTCAAACGATATATAAAGCGTAAACATCATGTTTCACAGTCCTACTCACAGGACATCCCTATATAGACAAACATGATATACTAAATGAAGAGCAAGAGGGTTGTCGAAAGGAAATGCAGGGATGTAAAGAACAACTTATTATAGATTCAATTATACTAAAACACGCTCGGAAGAAGAATCGAAATTTATCATGCTGTTATATTGATTATCAGTCTAGTAATTAAGTAAGTAATTAAGATACTAGCACTATATAAAGTTCACCCAGTTTTAATAAACACACTTTAAAAACTGATAAACGAGTGGCGCACCACCATTCATTTATTGCAAAATGGAAGTTCCACCAAGACTGAGGAAATCAGGGTGGCAAGCGGCATATTTCAGAGGGACTCGATGAGCTCTCTGTAGTTTTACCTGGTACTGCATCCATTTTCTAATCTGATTAAAAGGACGCAAATCGGATATAAAGTCCAAAATCAAAATGTGTCGCACCTGCTGTACATGGATGATTTAAAATTGTAGGCATCATCGCCACCGAAATTGCAACAACTCATCCAGGTTGTAGAGAAATTTACAACTGATATTAACATGGACTTTGGATCAGATAAATGCAGAACTACTGACATAAAGAGAGGATCTAAGTTAGAGAGGACAGGGTTTGTCACCGCAGAACAAGAATATATTTTAATATTTAGTGCCAATGCAGGGGGTGAAGTATATAAATATCTTGGAAAACAACAGTCCAAGAGTGTTGAGCGTAAACTCATTAAGGAAACACTAACTAAGAAATTCACGTCCAGACTTGAAAGCATATGTAGGTCTGACCTAGACAGTAGAAATATAATTAAAGCTATAAACACTTTTACTATACCAGCCTTAACATATTCGTTTGGAATTATATTTTGGTCAAACACAGGTATCGAAAGGCTACAAAGAATAATTAGAACTATACTAATAAAATATAGGAAACGCCACCTACTCAGTAGTAAAAAACGGCTTATAGTACCACAAAGTGAAGGAGGAAGAGGAATAATAAATATATGTAATCTACACGAAAAACAAATATCCAGCGGGAGTAGCGTAGTATTTTCAAGCGTAGTAAACAACTGAACGTATACCCAAACAACTGCAACGCTTATTCAAAAATGGTCCAACGCAAGAGTGCGTCCAAAGCCTGGTTGACCTGGGGAGGTCTGTTACCGGAGACTGAGGGCTTTATGTGTTCAATTCAGAATCAGGTCGTGCACACGAAGAACTAACAAAACTATATCGTTAAGGATGAACGAGTATCAAATGACAAATGTAGGAAATGCCACAAAAAGTCTGAAACCATACGGTAATAACCATGTAATTCAGACATTACTGAAACCATCCAACTCCCAGTCAAGGACATTTGTCATTTAGACTCTAGACTCTCCCAGACGGACTACCTTCACTGTCATAACCATGTGGTTAGTATAATCTACTAAGAGCTTGCAAGTCGTAATAGATTTATAACAGAGACTGTTCCTTATTATAAAAACACACAAGAGGCGGTACTAGAATCAGCCGATTTTCGAACGACCGAACAGTTCTAACCAACAAAACACTGTAATAGGCCAAACATTATATTACTCGACAAAAAGAAGAAAACATCATTCCTAATTGACACAGCTGGTCTAAACATCCACAACATTCAAAAGACGGCTGAAAAAAAAGTGAAAAAATATACAGATCTCAAGCTAGAAATTAAGCGGATATGGAAGTTGAATCAGATACATATTATGCATTGATAATTTCAACCACTGGCATTATATCTAAGAACCTGAAAAATTACATCAATATTCTGGGACTAGAAGAAAATCTGTTTAGAATAATGCAGAGGGCGGTTATCTTTAATACAACCCACATAGCCCGAAAATTTTTGAAGGTATGAAGTTATTTAAAATTGAGCTTAGCTGGGAAAAAAAGATGAAACGGGAAATAATAATATTGTTTATAAGAAATTGGGATGCTGAGTGATTTTAACTTGGACAAAACATTTATTTCCTCTTATATTTTATTCAAGTTCATCAAAATATACATTTTTAAAATTAAATAATTTTATGTTATTATATATTTTATCGCTATTTTTGTTAATGATTTTTTCAATTTTGTTTATATGACATATTCCTAACTTAATTGCGTTCTGATTTAAAGACCGCTTTGTACAAATCATAGCTTTCCTCTGTAGATCTTAATATTGTTCACTTTATGTGTAGATATTTCAAACAGTTTAGCCAAACAAATAACCAACAAATCCATATAGTATTAGTTCTCGATACACTCGCCTAATACTTAATATTTTTTAAAATTTGACTTATTTCTTATTTTATATTATTTTAATTTTCTTCAGTTTCGATTTATTTATGTGTAGATTTTCGCATGTGTAGATTTTCGAAATTTATCAATTGTGGATTGGATAAGATTATTAAGTTTGATATCAATGTTGGTATGTTTTTTCAGGTTTGTTCCGATAGCTTCTGAGCTTATTGTTCTTTCTATAAACTGGTTTATATACGAAAATAGAGAAATAAGTTAGATAGGGTTTCGATAAATGGCGATACGCTCGCAAAGGTGGTTACTTCTGAAAAGTAGCTTCGTTTCTAGTAACGCTAGAAATAGTTTTATTTTGATAATCTTCGAAAGCAGAAAATGGGAATTTCATGCACTGATTAAACACCTCTTACGTTGAAAAATCATCGGGCAAGCCGAATGAAAGTTAAAAAAGTATTACGGAAACTCTGCTCCTTTAAGTTTCATGGTTCTTAAATGGATTTTTGAATTTCGATATGGCCCAATAAGCACGAATGACACTCCGCGCTTAAAAAGCCCTGTTGAGGTCACTACTGAGAATATGGCCAACAAAATCTATCACGTATAAACTAACTACACAGTGAAGTTTAGAGGAACTGAATAAGCTTATAAACATCTTGGACTAAGGCGTTACATAAAACAAGAATTTTTCAAGCAAAAGGCATTACACATCACGGTATTAAAAACAGAATTATTCATTAAAGATATCGACTACCGAGGTTGCACACTATTGTAGTTGTCTTAATTTATTTATAGTGTTTATAGTGTATATAGTGTTTAGCACTGTAGTTAAATATAATATTATTCTGGTACATAATTAAAACAGTTGACCGCCCTATTGTCAGATCGCGATTAAACATCATAATCTATTTTAGCGAATCATTTTTACAATTTAAAGTTTAATAACATTAAAAAAAACAACTTTAAATTAAATGTAATTCACTAAGTAACTAAAAAATTATAACAAATGTTAAAAGTATTGCAAGTGTCGTCGATTTAGTACCTCTAGATAGATTCTACATATATAAAATGCTTCGTTCAAAATACATCGATATTTTTTAATATTTGAATGGTTATTAAAATAAAAAGTTTATATAATTACCAATGATATTTATTGATATATAATATGCAAATATAAAATAGAAAAAACAATGAAATATCTGCATGTACTTATATTTTCATTAATATAATCACTAATTTTCAATTAAGTATGTGCTCTCTATCATGTCATTTCATTATTTCATTTTCTGTAAGCTTGATGGTTTTTTCCTTGATCAACGCTATTTTTCTTTCCTTCATATAATCTTTCAAAAATCTGTACATTTTAGGGTAACAGTGGAAAGTTCCATAAGCCCTTGTCTTGGATCATCTTTTTTTCATTTAAAACCTAATTCTTTCAATATATTGCACAATGATATACGGCATCCATCAAACAGTTGTTTCTTCTTTAATTGCTCATGTAAGGAATTCAAAGTTAAATGCTGTAACTTTGAAAATGAGAATTAAACTGTGAGTACCTACTTATAAACTATATATGAGATTACGAACAATCTTTTCTGCAATTATTAGTACGAATACTTACAGTGTTCATACATAATACAAATGGTGTCATGATTAGAACTTGTATCCAAAGGGTTATCAATACAGCAGTGATAACCCTTTTAGTAGAACTACGCTTTCTAGTCGATTTTAAAACTTTATTGTTTTTCATGTTTTGTGAAATAGTACTAACAGTGGAGATCAACCTTAACAGTCATACTCAACCTGCTGCTAAAAAATATGACTTAAACTACATATATCCAAGTATTAGCAATTAACATACCACTACAACAACCGGAAAGGGTAAGAATGGACCAATATTGTCTCGTTATTTTACTACTTTTACTATTTACCTGATTTGGTATTTTGCTGCCCCTACTCTGACAAGTTTTACAGTTGTCGTAGTTCTTAAAAGAACTGTTTCCGATTCGTAAATTAAAAAATAAAAGTAAACGTCCAGATAGTACATATTGTATTATCTATATATGGGATAACCTCCAAACGAATCAATAAATATCAACAAAAAAATGTGAAACTCAACAAAGCCGCATATGCTGCCAACCGAAAACAGCGGCTGTTTAAAATTTATTTAATACATTCAATTTGATTCTATAATTATTTCATTTATGTAGTGGTATTTCTACTGTATTTCAATAGCGTCATCGATGACGTGCAACGGTTTTAGTTTTATACAGACTTTATAAGCTTTATTTATAAAATTCAAATCATAATTTTGTAAAAGCATTTTCATCCCAGAATTGCACTCCAAAGCATTCCTAAGCATTATGTTTTAAATTGGATTTTAACCCTCTAAAGTTAAGGTGGATTTCTGCGACATAAATAGTAAGGTAGGGTCGGATCCGACCCCGCCCCCAAATTAAATAGTAAAAGGAAATTGTTTAAAACGTTTCTATTAATAAGTTAGCTTATTTGTTTTTAAAGGGATACGCATGGATAAAAATTGCAGTATAGCACTTCATTTACATTTCACATCACATTTCTTAGGAATTACAGGTTCTTACAGATTTATGACTACAAAAAATGAAACAACATTCGTACAATATTAATCTTGAAGAGATTTACCACTAAACACCAAATCACTTTTTTGAACTTCTGGACGCACGTTTCGCTAACCATCATGCTAACATGGTTAGCGAAACGTGCGTCATGAAGTTCAAATAAGTGATTTGGTGTTTAGTGGTAAATCTCTTCAAGTTTAGTGTTTCACACCAAAGGTTCAAATAGAAGAATTGATTCTTACAATATGTTAGATTTAATTTTACAAAATAATTTTTTAGTTGCTGCTGACTATTTTTTATCATATCGTGGAAAACTTTTGCCAGTATAAAGACAAAATTAAAGAAGGAAAAAAACCAAAGAAAACAATAATTTCTTTAGAGATAAAAATTAATAATTTTTTCAATTACAATCTAATATTCAAAATTTACTGAACATAATATTTACATTTCAGTTTCTTCATTGGAATTATAATTAGGACATAAGGCAATTTTATGATTTCTGCAAAGGCAACGGTTACATTTCACCCAAAACTCTCTTCCCTTTCTGTTCTGTGATCTATCACAAAAGTCACATGTTCTTCTTTTTTTAGGGACTTCCACTGGTATAGCAACTACTTGTAATTCCTTGCCCAAAAGCTTGCATATTGACATATGAAGTTCTTTAGGAAGACGATGGTTTTGCATTCGTTTCTCCATTTGGGGTTTTGTCAATGCAAGGGAAAGCTTTTTTAGAAACGAGGATTTCGCGTTATTAGAGATCCAGTTTTGAGCTCGATTTGTAAATAACTAAGCTATTCTCTGCAGCGATATCTAGGATCCTATAAACGTATCTCATCGGCCATCTTTGACATTTTCTCATTGTCGTTTGTGATAGTAAGTATGTCCAGAACGTCAACCCCCCTTTGGTTAAATTATAAAACTCGATGGTTTCTAGTTTATTGGAGTTTTCAATTGTAGATCCACTGAATGCATCGACGATATCAGCAAAACCTTTCGGTTTTTCTTCGGAGAGAATGGGACTAATGTTTTATCATCGTAGCACCTGAATTTTGAGACCCCACTGGAGCTGGAGACAGAATTGCAGGAGGTATCTAAATTTTATTGTTTCTCAAAATACCCACAAAGGTGAGTTTTTTCAAGGAGTGCTTCGGCCAATTCATAAGATGAGAACCAGTTGTCTTCAGTTACGTTTCTACTGGTTCTCATTATAGACTCAGTGAGCTGTGTATAGACAAACTGGGCTGGCAAAGGTAAATCTCGTTTCCGCTTTTTTTACCGATATATGATATGACTTTTATAAAATAAAAAGTTCTAGCGTCATAAATTGCCACTACTTTTAACCCGTATTTATTGGGTTTCGACCGAATGTAGGTTTTATATGGACAGCGACCCCGAAAACTGAGCAGTTTCGTCTACTTATTCATATTCCGAAGGACTATAGCTTTTAAGCAATTGTTTCCAAAAATATCCCTTACTTCTCTAAACGCTGGAAATTTGTCGTGGGACTTCCGACCCGCTCTTGTTCTTTTGTTATCGAATCGCAAGTTTTCGGGTAGAAAGGCAAATCTTTTCCTCGACATAGTCCAATGAAATATAGGAGGCCCGTATGTTGGAGAGAACATATCCTCAAGGCTTAGCGTTGAATTTTTTAGTACAGCACTTATGCATAAGAATCCAATCAGAGCTTAGATCTTAATTGATTGTTGTTGATAAAAACCACTGGACAGTTTGATATTGAAGTCTATATTTTTCAATTTCATTATTTATATAAGAAAGAATTGTATTTATTATCTCATCATTTATAAACAATGAACATATTTTACATTCGTCAGTAACCCCTCGTGCTTCCCCTCTAGGTCCCGGAAAATTGGGTATTATAGGTTATTATATTAGAGGTTGTTGTTCTGGAAAATTTTGAAAGAATCGGCATGTCACTGTAGACAGTTTCTAAATATTTGCCCAGTTCGTAATTCTTATCATTATTTCCATTTATTTCTAAATCGAAAGTTTGATCTTCATCTGCAACGCAAATCAAATCGTCTTCATCGTCGCTATTCCATAATTCGTTATTGTCGCGTTCCGATTAAACTTTTGTTCTCTTCACATCATTTCTTTCATCATATGATTCTTGTTGTTGCCTCCGTAATTCAGCCAACACCTTTTCACGAGTGTGAAACATCCTATAATGACTCATTGCGTCAAGGAACTGAAAAAAAAATAGCATGTTTAATAGTAAAATTATCACGTAACTGGTAAGGTGGGGTCGGATACGACTCCAACTTGGGTGAGGCTAGTTAAAAATAAACACCGTAGTTTAAAGCCACTTACCATGAGGATGCAACTACTCTGACGGTCTCCTGGGTACTGCCTTGTAGTAGGGTCCCTGTCCTCTCGTGGCTATTGGAAGGGGTGACGGTGAGAAGTAAGCAAATTAGTTACGCCAACCTTACCGTTTGAGGGTTAAATGACCTAAAATCTTGACTTAAAATTTTCTAGTTATACTCTATCATATATTTAAAGTTGAATTTAAATACACTTTTTTTTAAAACTTCATGAGTTATTATGGTATTTCTATCAGTTCTTCAACACAATCTTTTTGTATTTTAAGTTCCATTACCATGGTTATCTTTAAGGATAATTTTAGTTTTAGGATTTTTCGCAGTAGAACAAATTGAGGACAATCAGATTATTTATATTAATCAAATGTATTTCAGTTTTATCTTGCTATCACTAGGAATGTGTATTCGGTATAACAAAAAGCAATTATTTAAAATCAACATTTATATTTAACTGCATTAAACAATTTAGCAAAAAAAGCAAAATTGAACTACATTAAAATTATTAATTGCAGGTCCACCAGTCCTATTATAGGAGAGTGCAATAAGAACACACGTTTTTCGGATAATTGTATATTGATTTTCCAAATAAAAATATGTTATAAATACAATTTTTATAGGTAATCATTGATTAATTATACAAAATTATATAAGAATGATGATGTCCTTCTTTCAACACATACGTTCCGAACCTCATTATTTTCACATTTCCGGAGTCCGATCCTTATTGTAGCGGGTTGTTGATTTCCTCTCCATAACATACACATTTATGAAAATATATTCTGTTCTGTTGCATTAGGGAGTTTCCGTATCAAACCTAACATTTAAAATTGCTGGCGAATATTCAGAACTGAGGAAATAGATTTCCAAACAGATTTGTCAAGTATAACAGAAAAAAATTGCAACTATACCTGCAATTATATATCCGTGCACGAAATCCAAAAATTATTTTGGAAGAAATTACGAATTGTGTATCACAGCTGGTAATTTAAATAGATATGCTGACTAGACAGGTAATAAATAATAACTTCCTCAACAAACACTAAAGCCGATATGGCCACGGAACGTAGTAATATTTACTATTAGTTTTAAGTTGCAACAATATAAGAATTAAGTATATATTAAAATTAAAGCGACATCATCAAGCTTTGCGTCGAAAATATATTTAAGTTTAGAAGCTTTTCTACAAGCAACTTAGCTTTCAGCAACTTATGTTTCTAAATCATTCCGGGTGTCGATCCGTTAATTCCGTGAAGAGTCACGACGTTTCGCCAAATCTCATTTGGCATTTTCAACTGTTATCCGCTTCGACTGAAAAGTCCAACTGACGTGCATGGGTAGTCGTGCTCGCTTTTATAGCCGGCCGGCGACTGCGCAGATTCCGTTTATTAATTTTTCTACCTCGCCGCTACGTTGCCGCGCTTCTTCTTCTTTTCTTCTTTTCTTTTTCTTCTTCTTTTTTCAAAAGGGATTTCCATACTTTTGGAATGCTACGAGCGTTGTTTCCCGTATGTAGCTCACCCCTTTCTTCTATTTCAAGGGCTTCTCTGATTGTTCGGACTTTGTAGTTTTCAATATTCACTATTTCTTTGGCTCCTTCAAAATTGATTTTGTGCCCTGTTTGTAAGATGGTGCTAGATGGTGCTGGATCTTATGTTTCCTTAGTAGTCTACCTATCCTATCTGTGATTCCTTTTACGTATGGTAGCAGGACCTATAGTGTATTTGGTTCATGATTCTCTATTGTTCTTCGTGTTTGGGTTTCCTGGCGGCCTTCCTGATAGAATTTTCTGAATATCCATTTTGTCTAAGGCTGTGGAAATGTTTGGTATTTCTTCGCTTCGTGTATCTAGTAGTGTCAGCCGGAAGGATCGGGAAATCAGGGTGTTCGCTACTGCTTGGATTTGAGAAGTGTTGTTGGTTTTCTATACACTGTGTATTCGAGGGTTCCAGAAAGTTTCCTTGTGATAAGGAGATCCAAACCGGCAGTTTTCTATACTGTGCGACTTCCAGAGTGAACTGTATTATGGGGTGGATTCTGTTTAACTGGGTTAGGAAGTTGTTTAGAAGTTCGTTTCCGTGCGGCCATATTGTAAAGATATCACCCACGTAGCGTTTCCAAAGTTTAGGTTTTAAAGAAGCGTTGACCAATGCCTTTGTTTCGAAGTCGGTCATGAACAGGTGATATAACGGGTGATAAAGATGATCCCATTGGGGCACCATCGGTCTGTATGTAGATCTGCTGGTTGAAGAAAAAATATGTATTCTTCAAGCAGTGTTCGGAGAGTTCCCCCACATATGGTGGAACATCTTCGTTCATAGAAATTAGGTCCAGAGCCTCGTCTATGGAGATACTTGTATATAATGGGACAATGTCCAGACTTGCCAGTATGTCTGTATCCTCTAGTTGGAAATCTTTAATCATCCTTATCAAATGTTCTGAGTTTTGAACATAGGACTAGGCAATTTCGACGCATGATACTTGCTAGATATTTTTCCAAATTTTGGGTTGGAGAACCCACTTACTATGGCCTTAATGGGATTTTTGGTTTATGTATTTTGGATAAACCGTAAAGTTTAGGACATCTGCTTGATTTTTCCCTTGGAATTATTCTTCGTTCAATGTCCGGTTCTAGTTTCCATGCTTTGATTTTGCTTTTGATCGTCTTTTCTAGATAAGTTGTTGAATCTCTGTTCACTGGTTTACATGTCTTTTCCAGTAAAATATTCGTCATCTCTGCCATATAGTCCTCGGTTTTCATTATGACTGTTGCGTTTCCTTTGTCCGCCGGTAATATAGTGATATCCTCGTTTCTTTTTAAACTTTCGAGCGCTCTGATTTCAGTCTTATTAACATTTGGTTTCGGTATTTTCTTGGATCGTAGTATTCGCGCTACATCTTGTCTGATTATTTCCGCTTCTTCATCTGGCTTGTCATCTAGGGTTGATTCAACCTTTGATTCCGTTGATTCTTTATTGGTATATATTTTGAGGCAATGGCAAAGTGGAAACCTTTACTTAGTATGGATTCTTCATCTGTGGATAAATGGTGGTTGGATACATTCATAACGAATTCGTTGTTGTCTCGGATTTCTTTTGAACGTTCAGAATCTATTTGTTTTAAATTAGCGAACTTTTTGTTTTTCCGTTTTAAGATTGTAATCCGATTCGCTGCGCCAGAAAGATATTTTGTCTATTTCATTCCACAAAATAGGATTGACCTTGTTGCTTAGCACCGACTGTAATAGATATGATTCCTTTTCCGTTCTGCCCAAATACATTCTATTCTCTCGGATATTTTCTCGGAGAAGAACTCCGCTTGCATTTCTTAAGATAGCGTTGGTTTTTCTTGTTCTTGTATGATAGGCAAGTTTTGTACATGTCGGTTGGAGGTCGTTATCGCGACATTTCGTTAAAAAGATAATGTCGCTAATTAAAAGTCATGTTTTTGACCTCAGTTTTTCAAAGCGTTTGAAGATGTTCAGCGTTATATATATATATATATATATATATATATATATATATATATATATATATATATATATATATATATATATATATATTGTGGTTTTTTGATTGTGCAGTTAATGATCGACTATATTTATTACTATCTATTGAAAAGTTGAACAAGCTGGAAGAGAAGAACATTTCCCATATATCACTACCTGAAACTACATTCTCTCTTATTCGATTAAAATATTTTTTAATGTAAAAAACTACAATAAAAATCGTCTTTAAATTATTTTTGTCCAAGACTTATTTTTAAAAGTCAGTTCCAACAATTAATTTTTCCAAAAAAATATGTCTACTAAAACAATGTGTAAGTGTGAAAAAGAAGTAATCGAAAAGTAAATCATCTATTTATTTTGAAGCTATGCAAAACTAATAGCATATGAATTTTTAATAGACCTAATTTTGAAACATCTTTCATAACATCTTGAAATGCGCTCTCCTCTCAGGATATTGAGTTTTAGGGTAATGTTCTATTTCCTTCGTTCAATATCAGCAATTGCAAATGCTTTTCAATTCTTTTCTGTTATATTCTCGATGTTTTCAGATAAAGACCTTATAAGTTTGAAGTAGTATTTGTACCAATTGTACACAAATACAAATTATTTCATATTCTAGATTTTCTAAGATACGTTATCGGTTAACAAAAATGCATCGTTGTATTTTTGTTATTTATTTAATTAATGAGAAATAAAACATTAGCATTTTATAGAATTAATAGTAATATACTCTATTATATCGGTATCGTAAGTTATTTATAAAACAAATCAAATAGATCATATAATTGTTCCTAAAATGGCCTTAAGCCTTCCTGCCTTTAAGCCGTCATCAGTCGGGTTTGAACTGACCGCCTGAAAAGCGGCTGAAAAAATGACCAAAGCCATGACCATATAAATAAACCATGTCGAAACAGGTGAATCTTTTTTGTTTTTTAATATTTTTCTCTACGGGCTCATTATACAACTTGCATGCACATGCATACACACGAATTTGGCAGGCAACGAGCGGTTTCACGCTGTCTGACTGTTACACGCGTTCACCGCAAGATTGCGTGAGCTGTATGTGATTACACTTGCTTTTCGACATGGCCGATTAATAGTCATGGCTTCGATTATTCCTTCAGCCGCTTTCACGGTATTTGGCTCGAACTGATGAAGGCTTAAGATCAGAAGCCAGTTTTGAAAGACAGTTGCTGATATTTGGATGGTAAATGAACAAGATCCTTAATATAGACTCCTGCTGAGTCAATTTAAGGCTGGAAGGTATACACATGGTACTCATTTTTAGAAATCGCCTCCAAAGCCGAAACAAACCTGCTAGAATTCCGAAATTATATCAACACGCATCCATTTCATCACCAGTATTCATTATGGGAATGGCCAGAAGTCGCACGGGCTGAAATTATATGTATATACATGGGACGAGTCAAGTACCTTGAGTTTAATAATGTTAGTAAGGTCTTTGATGAGCTTGACAGGCAGATAACAATCACTTCGAAGAATTTCAACCACTTCTTAGACTTTTTCTTCAGTTCGAACTCTTACTGGACCTAATGCTGAATCATTATCAATACTGTCTCAATCATCACGAAAACTTGCAAGCCCCTTTCAACGGTCTTATAAGGTTATTAATGTTTGCTATTGTTTCTCTACTTTAAACAATTTGTTTTAAACCTAAAATTTACATTTAAAACAATTTTAATATGTATTCATTGTACTCTCTCAACAAAAATGATTAATTATTAAAAATAGATGCTGGTGCCTTCAAATTTCTGATGGTGAAAGCTAATATGTATCTTGAATAATGCGTATATTCATCCAAAATGCCCACTACCAATTATGCGAAGAATGAACTAGCCACCTTTTCCACTTAAATGGATACCTATCTTTTCCATTAGATGGACTTATGGTTCCATTAGATGGACTATGGATTTATGGTTTGATTCAAAAAGAGCACACAGAACCATAAAACTAGTACCATAGCAGGCGACTGTTAACCTTGTGAAATAATATCGTTAAATTTGTGTCCACAAAACTTTTAACCCTCTCAGTCTCAATGGGTGATATAAGTCCCAGAAGGTGTTTAATGGAACCTAGAGGGAAATACGCGCATTGAATTTACTCAGACCGATGCCCCACTGGTAATATGCATTGTTTCTAATATCTCAATTCAAAAATGTTTGTGTATTTTTTCAATATGGCGGATTAGCGAATCTGTTAGCGAATCTACTATAAATAGACTAAGTGTTATACGTTTATATTGGTGTATTTGGTGTTTATTTGACAAATTTATAAATAAAAGTCTAGGTAAGTGTTTATATTTGTATATTACTTATAGAAAGTGTTTTTGCAAAAATATTGCGGATACAGAACATTTTTTTTCAAATTTGTTGGCGGTACATATATGTCCCAGTGGGATTCCGCTGTGGTACAAATTTGTACCAGTGGTATTACTACAAGTAAAATGTGATTTTTCATTTCAGAAATAAACCATTGCCTGAGCAGCAACTCATGGAGTTGTAAGACACTATTTCCGATATAGAAAATGCATCGTTCATTAATAGTGGTTCAGAATATCCAGTCATCAGACCAGTCAAGAGATCAGTCCAGCCCACCATCCTCAGTGGGTTCAAGTGGTGAATTTTCGGGACCATCTGCAAGCAAAGTAAAAAGAAAAGTTGAACTAATTGAAATGTTTTGCCAAGATTACGTATTCCAACCGAAAAACCCTGTACAATTCTCGCCAAAATCGGTCGCCAGACAGGTCATATACTGAGTTGAACATTCTTTTCAAACTAACTTCTAAAAGTCTTTTTCTATAGATTTCTAAAAAAAGCAACGAAAAATTAGAGATACTTCAAGCAAAAAAGAAATTATCTTTACTCAAAGCTGAATCACTATGAAATAATAATTGTCATTGGATGTTCTCTCGTAACGTCCTATAATAAAGTACCTGCACAGCGACAGTACTGATCTATTAATACTTCACTAGGCAACACAATGATCAAACAAACAATTTCTAGGAATAGATTCCAGTTACTGTCTTCCAAACTATATTTCAATTTCCTCCAAAAGCCAGATAGCGCCCATAAAATATATTATATGGAAGAAGTGCTTTCGTGCTTGAAGCAAACTTTTTCACAAACAAGAAGCGTGAGAGTACACTTCAGAGTGCCGATGAGGCTATGTCTAAGTTCAAGGGACGAAGATAGCTGATTCAGTGCCTTCCTCTAAAACCTACTAAAAGAGGCGTGAAATTATGGGTTAGATGTGATTCAAAAACTGGCTAGCCATACGACTTGAATATATATTCAGGAAGTGATGAAAATGGAAACCAAAATTCAACTCTAGGACTTCTTCATGTCATGATACTGATTTTAGCCTGTGCTTTGATGGATTTTTAACTAGCACTCAACTTATAAATAAATTATGTTTTGCTGCAGTTAGCACATCAATAATTACCAGAAAAAAACATGTCTAAATTTGATATAGACAGAAAGTGTTAAAGAGGTGAAACTCAGTTTTTATGCAATCAGTAGCGTACATGTTCAGTCTCATGGAAGGATATCAAAGTTGTAACAACAGCGGTAAATTCCTAAATCATATTTACTAAGCTAAAAGAGCCAGAAAAAAATAAGAAGATTTTCTTGGATTATGTGGTTCCGCTGGCTGAATCTAGAATAAGTTATTGTCGACAACATGCAAAAGTGGTACACAGAAGACAATATGGTAGGCCATCATCACTCCATTTCTTTGAAATCAAAAAAAAAACAAAAAATACTTAATCTGAGAAAATTGTCTACCTACTCCAAAAAGACTCAATTAACTGTCACAATCATTTAGTAATCACAAGCACAACAAAAAAAAAAGATTATATCCCAAAAAAGAAATTTAAAGGTGATGCTTACAACTACCATTTAACATCACACTAACAGTGTTAAAGTGTAAGGGATCTTATTTAGCGTTCGTAAAACACAACATGCTAGTAAACAAATAGTGAATAATAAGTAAGTAATAATACTGAAAATAATAATAAAAGAATATCTGGCCTTTACCCTTTGTGGTACTGTTTAAATATCCGCCTATTGAAATGTCCGGTAATTAGAGGAGCGGTTACTGACATGCGCGGAGTCCTACGTTTGGTAGCATAAATACGCCGTATCAAAAATGTCCCGAATCTAAAATGTTCAGAGTCTAAAACCATATAAAAAAGTGCCAAAAAAATAAGCCTGTGCAGGGCTTGGCCAACTAGTAAACATACCTATAATGGAGGGATTATTTCCTAGACTATCTGCGGCATCAACTACTAAGTCGCTGTCCATCTTTTTGGTATGGAGACGAGTAATCCGCTTGAAGCGCACGCTTTTGGCATTCGCCGCGGAGTATTCACGAGCAGTTTGAAGCAAGATAGGTGCAAGATAGTAGTAGCTGTAGCGGGCGATAAGTTTTAAACGCTAGAAGATTATTTGACGGACAAAAATTGGTGATAGGGAAAAATAGAAGAACTGAAGAAGAACAGAAAAACATGATTAAAATAAATAGATTTAAATTTTAGAATTGAATCGGCCAAGTCGGCACCATTCTAAGTGGTGCGCTTTCAGATGAAGCACCTCATAAGGACGATAAACATGCATCCCCATTGCAAGTAAATGTCGATTGACATTCATCCTCTAAACAATCTTACCTGTAGCTGTTACAAGGCTGTAACTTTGACCTTGGATACTATTAGGAGAACCAGATCTTCGCACTCATGATAATTCCAATCCTCAAACTCTCTGATCCATGTCCTTATAACGGTAGATGGTCTCGCTATTTCACAAAAACTTTCGCTTACTTTTTTGACACTAATAACTCGTATCTATTCCATTTTGGTTTTTATTGCTGATAATCGCAGCATAATCTGCAGCACAACTCGTATAATAACATATTATATTAATATACCAGCACAATATGATCAGTGTATATAGCACATTGAATACATCACCACTTTTAGGAGCATATTTACGGCATAATTATTATTATATTACGGCATCATTATTATGCATATTACGGCATAGGATATTTTACGGCACTCTAAAATATATTGGGTTGAATTTTAATGTGTTTTTTAATCTAAAGTAAAGTAAAGCATTCATTCGCATTTTTAAAGTAACTTAAATTAATTAATTCAATAATAAATTTAATATACAATAAAATCAATTGTAAATTTTTCATGTGGTCGGTATCATTACTACCTACAAACTCTTTTCATATTTGTCAGCTTTATTATAGCAGTTTCGTGAAAATGCGCTGATAGTATAAGAGGGAGAATAACCGAGCCACGTGTTTTTAATACTTTTCCAATCGGTGAAAATCTTTGTATTAATTAATTATCAATTATCAACGTATGGTAAATGACCTACGTTGGCTAGTATTAACGTGGTGAAAGACGAATTTCTTAAGATTTTCCAATTCTAGAAATAATATGTATGTGTGTTTCTTGTTCTAATTTTCTTAACTACGAATAGTCTAATGTTGAATAAAGGCCCTTCCTAAAAATCCCTTATGACAAACGAAGTGAAAGATCTCCTAATTTAACCCTTTTTTAAGGTTGATTGCTGCACCTAATTACAATGATTTAATGACAGTTTACGGACTGCGTCGTCGTAAACGATACAATCCTCATCCACTTCAAGAAAGGGTTGAAAGAATTCTGGATATATGTACAAGTATTCAAGTTGAACTCTGTCAATTTATACGACACCGAAAACATATCCTGACAACTTTAAATAATTTTCTTAATTTATAAGGGGCTTATTAAATGCAATATTTACCTTGAATAATCTTCGTCCAACGACCGAATCGGATCATCAACCCCATATACACACTATATATTTTCATGAGCTTATACTAATTTTTGGAATAGTAATGCAGCATATGCATAGCATTCGTTATTTCCCTCTATTTTCAGAGCTATGCTAAATAAATGAATTTTATTTTGACCAAACGTACAGATATAAAAAACAAATTTGAAATATCGCAACATGTGCGAAATTGTATTAAATTTGCAAGAAAATCAACAGTAATGAATAGAGAGCGGGCTTGTTATAAAAAATAAGTGTATAAACCATTCCATAAAATGACGTCATGAAATCACATCAATTTATGGAAATATCTATATCGCCAAAATGTTTATAAATTCAGTTCCATTAATGAATTTCTATTAAAGTGAGTACATATGATTATTTCGATTTTTTATGTTATGTGATAAAAATGTAATAGTACGAAGTAAGCACGATGATAAAGCTAAAGTTAGTATTCATTCATTTTTCTATAGAACGAGTCAGTAGTGTACAACTATGACTAAATACACTGATAAGTAGAGCCTTTACCCGAGCTTGGGCAAAAATTCGCTCCCTAGTAATTAACATACAGAGAAAGTGTAATCAAACAAATTTATATTCGAAGTCAATTCTTATTTCAAAACACCATACAGTTAACTAAAAAGCTTTAGTGAGACTTCTATTGCCTCATACCTTACTCAATCCGTTCAAATTATCTCCAATTATTATTCAAATCATTTTAATACACAATAAAACTAATTTTATAAATAACGATATCAAATTAAGTTAGATAGATTATTCGATGTATACGATGAATCTCTTTTTTTTTTAAGCCCGACCAAAAGCTTCAATTATATATGAAATGTAACACATCCTACATCCACTCTAACCCAGTTTCAGGGCGTTTCCCATAACATCTGAAAAGCATATGCACTGACACACTTTCCTCGGAGCATATTGGATTTTGCGGTAAAGTTACATTTCCTTCATTCGATATCAGCAATTGCTGATGCTTTGCGAATCCATTCGGTTTTATTATATTACTCGCATATGCGAAGGAATAAACCAAAAATGTTTTATTTGAAATAAATAATTTCAACACTTTTATTTTCTAATTCTTAGAGTTATAATTTTCCTGGTTTATATTATAATATAATAAATGTATATGCAAGATATTGCTTCCGTAAATTAAAACATTATTTCTTGTAAGTTATAAATAATAAGTTCAATTCTCCTACTGGAACCTTCGGTGTACGACACTACACTCGAAAAGAGTAAACACCAAATCACTTTGCACACATTTTCATCACGTGCGTTTTGCTAACAATGTCAGGTTCATCAGGAAATGATTCAATCTAATTCTAAAAGTAAACTTTGTTATATTTATGTGTTAACCAGACCAAAAGAAGCGTTTAAAAATCATGAACCCTGAAGTTAACCAAGCGCTACGAAATAAATCAAAATATTGGCTGAATGAAATAGGCCCTTTATCCCGCTTCAGTAGTATTACATAAATACATAACCGGTATAATATAAAAAATCAGGGATTTATGAAATTAGTTTTGTTAGAATTATAAGTAATGATAGGCTTTTGGATCCATATGAAAACATTCAAATAGAAAAATGCAAGAAAATCAGGAACTAGGGGATAAAGGGCCTAGTCCATTAAGCCCATTTTTTGAATTATTAATGTAACGCTTGGTTAACATCACAGTTTATAAAATAAATACATAATAAAATATAGTTTAATTTTAGAATAAGATTGATTCATCTCGTGATAATATGGTTAGCGAAAGGCGAGTCGAGAATTTAATTAAAATGATTTGGTGATTAGTGGTAAATGTCATCCAGTTTACATAATAAGTTGCTTAAAGTAGTCACACGTAAAACATTAGTTCAGATTCAGCTGCAAAAGTATTTCTATGAGTATTTAAGTTGGCAAATTTATCACATGCATACACATACAGTATCAACCAAAATAAAAGTCAATGGCAACGTCAAAAATTAGTTCTTAAAATTAATTTAATACCAAAATTGTATTCTGTTCCCGAATATCACAATATGCTACTTAATATATAGCCAGATAATTTTTATTAGATTAATATTTTTAATGTTATAACATATAGTATGTATTAACATTAATAATATTATATTAACCAGATTAGAAAGATACCAACACTTTTTCAACGTGTTTAGAAATATAGCGACACATGTACTAGTCAACATGCAGGTGAGGCAAACAAAGGGTATAAAGAAAATTACAGTTATAGACAACACAGTTTATATTACAACAAACATGCATCAAACAATGCCACTTCCTAAATTAACGACTTCTAAGGCATTTTATTTTCGCTAATTGTGGTTTTACAATTTTGGGTTGCATATTGTGGCAAAAATCACAGAAAAAGCTTCTATTTAAACTTGGACTAAAAATGTGGCGCACAAAGGAAGTGCGGATATAAGTAAAGTAAAGTAAAGTTTTGGGGTTAGTTAAAGTTTTTTGGCAGGATTCGAACCCGCTTAGACACCACTAATTTGACTCTGGAAATAAGTAGTTCTGTACTGAGATATATTGAAGTAGACGAAAGTATCGTGGAAAAGACCACTTGATCATCTGGTCGGACTCATGTACTTGTCAAAATAAGAATTTCCACAGGGTGTGCCTGTATCAATATCTTATCGTCAAGGGATACTTTCGTTGTATTAATCACAAATTTTCAGAAGTTGGCCACACCTATTTGGATTCTGATAGAGATTTTGGGAGAAGAGAAAAAGTATTTGAAAAACACGACACTTATACCAGTTAAGTACTGAAAAATAATTTCAAAGGCTAGCTGATAAAGACAGGCCATTGATATCGCTCAACATTTTAGAAATATTAGTGATCTGCCACAGAAACTTCGCCTGATTAATAGAAAAAAAGATGAATTTAATGAACCAATGAGAATTAGGGATGGTATAACATTCATAAGAATATGGTTCTTAGTTATATATATCTTTCAAAATAAGAATAGAACATCAGCACCTGACAATATTGAAATTGAAAGAGTTCGTATGAAATACGACTAACTCTGACGAAAGGAAAACATCTCCAGGATTTACTGAAGTTTGTAAAACAAGAATATCGGTATTTCTAAGAATACCGATACCACAAGAATATCGATATTTCTATCTTTGAAAATTATTAATACATCATGTTCACGGTAATTCAAGTTTTGTATTTAAGTTGTTTTGTTAAACTTTTGTTAAAATTTTTTTAATACATTCTTTTTGAATAAACTAGATTTTTTTGTAACATTTTATATTGGATGAAAGTGTTATGTACATTTTTTTTAAGTTTTGCAAAGAATTCCATTTTTTTAAGTACAACTTTCAGTTAAAAACATTACAAGAACAGACTTTATATTTGTTTAATTAATTCTATAAACTGCCACAAGGGGTGTCCATAGAGCTTTGGGATGGGTTAACAAGTTCATTCGCTTTCTTAAAGCATAATTAATTATATTTTATTTAGAACAAACTTTATTTTGATATGCTCAATAAAACTTAGACCGCTGCCGATGAATATAGACTATAAAGTAAATCATACAAGGTAGCCGTACGCCATCCAATCTTATCCTTCCATTTAATTTTATAATCCAAGGTTAATCGCTTTGAGATTCCATATTTTTCCTTACGAATCGCAAATAAAAGAGATATGTATAAGGATACTTAACACTGAGTCAAAAAAACAAGCCAAACTATTTTAGTACGTTTTCATGTAATATATTAAGTTCGGTAAAAATCTGTCACACTAATTATCGACAACATCCTTGAAAAAGATAAATCAATCTCAGTTGAACAAACAAAGTTGAATAATATTGACGAAAAGTTAATGAAATTTAATATGCAACTTTCTGTATACATGTTTTTTAAAGAAATTTTCTCATATATTAGGTGTAACTATAAGTAATTTTTTTTATATATTAAAAATATTGTCATTTACTTACAATAATTTAACTTAATATATTATAACGTATTTTCTAGTTAAATACGATGATATTTACGATGTTTACTTTAATTAAAAACAAATAGTATATGTAATATAAATAAATAACATATATTATATATAAAAAATATACGTTCAGGATGGCCAAAAACTGGATGGCCAAACTGACTACCGATAAGATTGAAGAAATCAAATACAATATAATATTATACTATACAATAATAAATTGTATTAATAAATACAGGTAGTTCGACTAGACGAACAATGTCTCGTTTGATTACTAAGGTGAAAAAATGTATCTTTATCTTAAGACCGGTTTCGTTCTTTAAGAACTCAACAGTTGAGCTCATTAAGTTTTTCTCTCGAACTAATCGAACCAGACCCAGTCGTGTTTAATTCCGAAAATTGGACAATTACATGATAAGGCCACCTAGAGATCGAGGTACTACTATCATATTTCAACCTCTAATCTGCGAGAGATGGTCAATTCAACCAAACCAAACTTGAATAATTGAAATAATCCCCTGCGGTCACAAAGCCACAGTTTTATATCTTACATATTATACATACAGATCATTTCCTCACTCTTACATAAAGTGCGAACCTTAATCAAATTAGCCTCATTCTTCTAAAAATTGTTGGGTAAAGCTCGTATTAAGGATAGCGGATAATATTTTGCATCCTATTTAACGGATTTGCATCTAGTCCCAGGACTTAAACACTGATTCTAAAATTAATTGCTATGACTCCAGTTATGGAGTCCATATATATATATATATATATATATATATATATATATATATATATATATATATATATATATATATATATATATATATATATATATATATATATATATATGATGATGATGATCTTGAAGTGGGAATTAATATAGAACGAGGTGTACGGCAGGGTGACGCAATATCGCCTATTCTTTTCTCGGCTGGCCTTGACGAAGTATTCCGTAAACTGGATTGGGAACAGGATGGTGTAAACATCAATGGTGCAAACTTAAACCATCTTAGATTTGCAGATGATATTATTCTCATTGCACAAGATCCAGAGGAGCTGCAAAGATGCATACAAGAACTGCAAAGGACTGGCGAACCATTTGGCTTGAAAATAAACCTGAAAAAGAGTCAGGTTATGTTCAATAACTTCGCTCAGGACAGAAGAATTTCAGTTTTGGGAAGGGATTTAGAGATTGTGGACAGCTTTATATATCTTGGGCAGAGGATTTCAATGGAGGGGAATACCGCCCGGGAGGTGGAAGGGCGTGTTAAATGTGGCTGACAGGCATTTGGTAGGCTCAACATAGTGTTTAAGAGCAGATTCCCACTTTGCCTGAAAAGAAAAGTATTCGATCAGTGCGTTCTACCCGTTATGACATACGGAAGTGAAACCTGGACACTCACATCGCAATCAATTCAAAAATTTCGGGTGGCACAGAGGGGAATTATTACAAGACGAGACAGAAAGACCTGCGCATAGATCAGGGAACAGACAAAAGTCTGTGACATCATTGGAAGAGTAAAACAATTGAAATGGAGATGGGCAGGCCATATAGCGAGGCGATGGGACGACACATGAACCAAGGCGATCCATCCAGTAGTGGATACCGCTTGATCGCAAACGTCCGCGAAGAAGGATTTATCTATTTATATATATATATTTATTCCTGATATGATCCTATTTATTCCATACATTAAAAAATATATATCTTCTTACATAAATGTAGTCTTTATAAATAGTTAAACTGGAAAATATTTATTCTACTTTTATTTTATAATTTATCATTGAAATATCAATAGATATAATAAAAATGAAACCCACGCCAAGGATATTTTATTCCTCGTCGTTTTATCTGCTCCCAATAAAACAAAAGCCTTTCGTTATTTACTATTTAAGCGGTTTGTTTGAGTACAAAAGAAATTGCACACTCAGGCCTAAATAATGTGTTTCCCTTCGCTAACGAGGGTATTGAGTTGTTTTATTTACTAATTAAAGGTATTTCAGGCCAGTTTTTTTCCGATCGTCAGCACTTTTACACGGTTTTTAATTACGTTAAGGTTTCTTGCTGCTTGCTTGCCTTTTTTCCAGCTAACCAATAAAATAAAATGAAGAATATCATACAGGAAAAATTTTAATTTTAAATCATGTCTATGTCATATTTCTTTGTTGTAGTATAAAGTCAAAATCTTTCTCATCAAAATATTTCTTATAACTTTAGTTAATTTAGAACTGGCTAATTAATAGTAACAATTTATGAAGATGAATGAAATACATTCAATTGATACAATGATAAAATACCCTCTATTTTCTGTTGCAATACTTCCATAGGAAATATAGTAACGTACTAGAAGTCAGATGATTCTATACATGTGACTATGTGTAGTATATGTAAAGTTATTTAAATAAAAGATTCGTCAACACACTAGGTGCTACTATGGTATAACAAAAGAATTTACGATTTTTTTTTGTTTATGAATCAAGGATTAACTTTTTGCGCCTACAAATAAACATTCTTTTTTCAGTATTAAAATGATTTCTCTGCGAAATATTGAGTGGACGGTTCTTAACAAAAACGTTAAAAATAATGAAATTAATCACGAAATTAAGGCAATTTTAAAATATTATTTCCAAACGGGCTTCAAAGCGACTAACGTCGCTCGAGAGATTTGCGAAGTTGAGGAGGAAGATGTCGTACCAATTCTCACCGCTCAGCCCTGGTTCAAAAAGTTTTGAGAGGGAGACATAAATCTTGAAGATAAGAAAAAATCAGGTCGTAAAAATGTACTTTGAGTTGGTTCGTGATGGTAGGGCGATACATTCAGAACTCTACTCAGCTCAACTTGAGAGAGTACATGCTATTCTGACCAAAATGTTTCCAGTTTTCCTGCAGCAAGACAACACAAAATCACATTCTCTATATCTGGGCATGTAAAAATTTACGAATTGGACTTTGATTTAACATACAACCCTGACCTTGCATCATCGAGTTACTACTGATATCCATGGCTCACTTTTTGCGAGGAAACGAATTCAGGATTGCAGAAGAGATAAAAACCGTTTCCTCGAGTTTTTTATATCCAAAGTCTCATCGTGGTAGCGAAGAGCAATAGAGTTACTGACTCAAAGATGGGTTGACGTCATCGGAAACAATGGCCTATATGTCGAGAAATAACCCCCAGGTGTAATTTTTTTAAACGTTTTTTAAAAGTGCCTCAAAAATCAGCTGCAGATTAACCACGTTCAGCACCTGTACTGGGTTATTAACCCGTGGTTTGTACTTAACCTTCCAATCTATCGAAAGATATGCTTACTGGCCAGTGAACAACATAAAATAACTCTCAGACGGCATCCTGTCTTACCCAGCATAGTACTGGTATAACTGAGAGATGATTCCTTGTCGGATTTTGCATTTCTGTTTACCCATGTAACTACTGGCAACAAATAAAGCTGCATTTTGACCACCAGGTCACCATATTACAAGAGATGCTACCTAACTGTCATTCTTGAATAAGATATAAGGTAGAAAACGAATGGATGGTGCAAGATGTAGTACAAATTGAACTACGTCAAGTGATTAATACTTTTTCTTGGCTTGCATAGTAATATACGGTCTACCTTATCATGCAACAAAAGATTTCTGTTCACTAAAGCCAAGCGTATTTACATTTTTTCTAGTTGAGTTCTATGCAATATATGTTTATATCTAGGCCTTCCACTAAACCCAGATCAACTTGATCAACCGATCGAGAACTTGTCTGCTTTGGCCGGTGACTTCACCGATTGTCCAGTGTCTAATTATTACTTACTATTGGTTTGGTAGTACGTGTACCTACTACAATTGATTATGCTTGTCGTGATATCCTCACCAAAACTTTTCATCATCACTCTAAAAGTTTTATTCCAGAAAGTGGATTGGCGCACTAAAACTTTACATTTTCGTATGGCATCTTTCTTATTAGAAAGAACATCCAAGAGTTCCAAGAAATGACCAACAACCTAAATTACTACTCAAGACTGGTGGGAATGGAGAAAAACATAATAAAAACAAAAATAAAAACCAACATAAACACAGTTTTCAGCTGTTTCCCTACGTTGAGTTCGAACCAAACTGATAAGGGGACCGGTCCTGACAGAATTGGTGCCTGGGAAGGAGCTTGACGCTATGCTGGCGGCTGAACTAAAATATTTCTGTTATTTTAATATATTTTTCCGAATTCCACCGAAGTATGGCATGAGTTGTATTGAGACTGTAACCCACCATCAACATTAGCACATGACATGGCCTGGTCCGGGTCGTTTTTTTCAGCTGCTTCCTTGGGTTTCGGACATTAGGATGGCGGCTGAACCGAAACGATTAGAGACACACACGTTGAGTACGTAGGACAGATTTCTAAACTTAAGTGTTCATGAGGATAAAAATTGTAAAGGTACTAAATCGTCAGTTAAAAAGTTTATGTTATGTTAAAAAAAATGTGAAAAAGTAATGAACATTATAAAAACATTTTTTTTATAAAGAATCACACCCTAAATCAGCCCTGAAGGATGTGTCAGCGTTGTAATACTGCCACGACAAAGATTGTTATTTCAAAATTGCGATACAAATTATTTCAGTGTTTCAGTACGTGTATTTAAGTTTAATTTATAGACTAGAAATATATTCTACGCGAATATCAGAATATCGTTCTAAATTAAGAGGAACCTCTCCACAATTCAAAAGAGCTAGCCGTATTAACGGCTAACAATACCCCGAAAGGCCACTTTCAGATCGGCAAACAGTTCCTCAAAGACTTTTTAATATGGATGGTGCCGTTTCAAAATTTCAAGAATGTGAGCAGCAGAAATCGGTTCTAAAGTCGAAGAACAAATTTTACATCTTCTTGCAGGGGATTCTACTAGAAGTACTCGAAGTGTTGTTCAACAAGTTGACATTTCCTTTTGAACATACATCACTAAAAGAACAACTACTCTACTACAATTTATAACCAAAAATATATTCTGTTCGCGAATATCATGATACGCTTCGTATTTATGGAGGGGCCAAGGGTATTTACGGGTAACGATAACTAGAAAGATCGCTTCCAGCTCGGCAAATACCTGTATAAATTTTCCAAAGGCGTTTGGATACGAATAGTGTGGTTCCGTTTCTTTTTGAAAATGTAGAAAATGTAGCGAGAAAATGGCCCGGAAGTTGAAAAACAATTTACACCCAGTTGCAAAGGATTCTTCTATAACTACTCGAAGTGTTGCTAAACAAGTTAAAAATTCCTTTTGGATTATACATAAATCACAATTCATATCATTTTACAAAAGAACAATTACTCTACCCTTATCATATACAAAAGATACAATCTCCCTTACTCGGTGATTCTTTACACATGCAAAAATATTTTGAATGCTTTATTGAATCCAAATTTGTGTTCAATATTTTATCAACCAATGAAACTTTTTTCACAATGGGGTGGTGAACATTTTGAAAAATTAATTTAAGAAAACAATTAATCATGTGTTTCTCATTGTAACGTAAATCGTTTAAAAAGTGATACGATGTGGACGATTTAATTAAAGATGTTCAAGAAGTATTTTCGATAAAGAACATAAAGAAGATAAAGATGTCGAGGAAGTAATTTCAACTTTAACATTAAAAGAGGATAATGTGTAAGTTTTTCTTTCTTTTCTAACAAAACAAACCACATGTGAATAAATGACTACCTCAAGAGACAAAAGAAAAATTAAAAAATTGATACTTTTCCGATATGCTAAACCTATCGAAGATGTTGAGATAAAAAAGGGTCTTCAGTTAACTCTCTCTCAGTCAACTCTTCAGCTAGCCTCAAAATCTATACCATTTAGGTTAAAAATTTCGAAAATAAGAAAGACATAGTCAGGGATAGGAACAAACTGAAACATAGGACAAGAGATAAAGTATGTACAGAGTGTGATTATACCAAGAAAGAAAAGCAGAGCAGGAAGAAAAAGGGGGAAACACATAAAGATTGGATACAACTTTATGTTTTTCCCCCTCAACCTCAACGAAAAAGAGTAAAATAGAACGACAAAGCAATAAACCAAGAAGAGGGGCAAAAACTGCAAAGGGGAGGTTAATCAGAAGAACTGGGAGAGACCAAAGCAATTGAAATGGATAAGAATATACGAAAGAAGGATACAAAGGTGAGGAATCGAAAAAGAGGGCCAAGAAGCCCAACAGAGATGATCAGAATGGGGAAATAATGTAAATGAAAAAGTCTGAATGGGAATGAGATGAAACTTAATAGAGAGTTTGAAAGAATGAATATATATATATATATATATATATATATATATATATATATATATATATATATATATATATATATATATATATATATATATATATATATATCTATATATATATATATATATATATATATATATATATATATATATATATATATATATATATATATATCAGAATCATATCAGAAACTAAGAGATAGGGCAGGGGAATAATAGAACTGAATAGGATGTATTACATAGAAACAGTAAAGACAAACTGAGTAGATAAGAACCAATATCGTAGAGTGTATTAATAATAGAACTAAAGCACGAAACACAACAAAATACTGTAATAGCAGTATATGGGCCATCGGAAGATAAAAGCTGAAATAAAAAAGAAGGTAGATTTTGGTATGATATAAACATAGCAGAAGAGACAGCTAAAGGGAAAAACATATATAGCAGGGGATTTCAGCGGAAGCGTAGGGGAAAAAGGCTATGCAAGAAAACAATAATGATAAACATCTATTAGATTTGTATTAACCACGGCTTAATAATAACAAATACATTCTTTAACACAAGAATATACACAAATTTACAAGAGAAGAGAAAAGCAGAAACAAGAAGAATAGATATCAGTATGTAACTGATAGAAAATGAAAATAGAATACCAGTAATGGATACACGAGTAAAAAGAGGTTTTGAAATAGACAGAGACCACTACATAGTAACGAAAATAAAATTACAGATTTACAAAACAAAATAGAACACGAGAGCATAAGAACTTACAAATTGAAGTACAAAATTATAGCGAAACATATAGAGAAAAAGTTAATAAAGAATTAGAGAAATTTGAGGAAAATAACAAAGGCGACAGTATAGAACGTATGAAGGAAATATTCAAAGAAAGTATACTAAGACCATCAAAGAAAACATGCGGTGTGCGTAGAACGAAAATTTACAGATAATAATACCATGATGAACTGGAGAAAATAGATAGAAAGTTAAAATAAAAAAGAAAAAATTCAAATATTTATTAGCCAATAAAACAAAAAGATTTAGAGAGTTAAATAAAAACAAGGTAAAAAGGTAACGAATATAATACAAAAAATTAAACAAAAATCATGGATAGAGTTTGGAGAGAAACTGGAAGAAGATAGCAGAAGCAACCAATAGCTATTTCGCAATGTGTTAAATAATCTTAATAGAAATAATAACACCAATGCAATGACAATCAAGAATAAAGGAGAGATACTAACTCAAGAAAATGAGAAATGAGAAAATGAGAGCATAGAGAGATTGAAAGAGTATATTCAAAAACTACTGGACAGAAAGAACACAGTAGCAAGGGTATGAGATAAAAACGCAAACGCAGATATACGCAAGAGATAAAAACAAAAAAATATGAAAACGAATACTATAAATAAATGACGAAATTACAATAAAGGAAATAAACAAGGCTATAAAAAAACTGGAAAATGGAAAAGCGACAGGATTTGATAAAATTATAGGAGAAATGTTTAAGGAGGAAATGGATGATCAAGGAATACAATTATTACTAGAAATATATAGCCAAGTGTGGAAGGAACAAAAGATATCAAATGACTGGGAAATAGAACTAACTATCCACATACATAAAAGGAGATAACAAGGATAGCAATAACTACAGGGGAATTACACTATTAAATACTAACACTTGAACAAAAACTTAGGAAATTAATAGAACCAAAAGTATACGAATCACAGAGTTGATTTAGGAAAGGCAGAAGACCATATATTTATAATAAAAGAGATTATAAATAAAACAAGTAAAGGAAGAGGAAGTATATTTTACATTTTTGGATATGGAGAAAGCTTTTAACAGAGTATTGAAAAATCAACTATGGCAACACCTATATAAAAGAGAGGTGAGTACAAAGCTTGTCAGAGCAATTAAAGGCTTGTATAGAAACACAACAAATATTACAATAATCCAGAATAAATAAATTTATTCGTCACAAGACAGAGACAAAGGCGGGGAGGTGGGCTAAGATCCTTATTATTTGTTATATTAATGGACCAAATAACCAAAGAGATAAACAGCAAAACCAAACCATTATGCATACAACGAACGAGGCAGATTTACAGGAGAGCCTTGCAACGCGTTTTATTTATTTTTAATATCAATGTGTGGCTAATCATCACAGCAACGCAGTCGTTCGCCGGAGGCATTTGGGTCGTAAGTCACGTCCTTCCAGTTCTTCAGAATTACTAAAGATAAAAATAAACCCTTAAACTGGTATAAGGTTTATTTGTGTCAAAATACGCAATAACAGTACCAGATATTTAAGCACAAGCACAATTTCAAAGAACAACATACAGAACAAAACGAAAAAACTAAACAATTATAACACAAAAAAGGGAGTCTAGCGATAGTGACCACGACTACAGTACTAAACTAGGCATGTAAAGAGAAAGGTTCGATCTTAACTGACATTCTTATCATATAAGAGAACTTGTCTAACTTACAAAAGAATTTAAATTAGATTATCTTACACCAATTTAACTTAAATTAAAATAAATCAAATTATATCAAATCACATCAATCCAGGTTATACTAATCCAAATCAAATAAAAGTAAATTAAATCAAATTAAAGTAAATTAAATCAAACTGTATAACGTTATTAAATGGTGGTAGTAAGACAATGATTAAGCAATCAATGTTGAATATTCATGAAAATACTAATAAAATAATGAAATAATATCTGGTCTTATCCTTTCGTGTTGCTGTTCGATTATCCAGCCTCTGAACTATCCAGTTACCAAGATGGTCGATTACTGAGCAGTTCTGTGTCTAGAACGCGGGAATCCTAAAACGTCTGGAGTCTGATCGGTTTCTGCAATGAACGAGCTCCACAATCACCTGGTTCTATAATGACCGGGCCCTAAAATGACCAGGTTCTTTAATAACCGAGTCCTAAAACCCTCTCTAATGGAAGGATTGCTCGCGTAGAATTACCAGCGGTGTCGACCTACTAGATCTCGATCGGATTTATCGGCGTGGGGACGTTTGTCCAGCTCGAGGTGAGGTGGTCAACTCACTCGGCCTTCGTCCCGGAGAATACTGGTGCGCCATCAAGTAAAACACGCCCAAAACAATCTAACGGCCGATAATTTTAAACGCTATAACCTTACAATATGGAATAAAACATTGGAAAATACACAATAAAAATGAACACAGAAAGAACTAAAGTAATGGCGATTACAAAAGAACAAAAAAAGATACGTGTTCAGATAGATTGGAGCCAAATAGAGCAAATAAATTAATTCCAATATCTGGGTTTCATACTAGAGGAAAAGGAAAAACGAGAAGTAGACCTCAACAATAGAAGGGAAAAACAACTACAATGTACAATGCGATAAAAAATTGATTTTTAAACAGAAGGGAAGTAAAAAAGCAAACAAAATCAAATGTATATAAAGCCATATATAGACTGGATCTTACATATGGCTGCGAAAATGCGGCGAATGCGAATATGGCGGCGGAAATGAAATATCTTAGAAGGGTACGAGAATTGATAAAATAAGAAATGATAAAATCGACTGTGATAGGTAGGATTTATTTTCTATTCTTATCTTCTTTTTTGTCAAGAAACCGAAACAAGAAACAATAGAGGATCGAGAACAAAATGCACAAAGGTCCTGCTCCCATACGTAAAAGAAATCACTGATAAGATAGGCAGACTACTTAGAAAATATAAGATTAGAACAGTCTACAACCCGTACAAAACTGTCGCAAGCATTCTACAAAACCCCAGGGCCAAGTCAGACCTGAAAATCATGGGGTATATAGCATATCTTGTTCCGACTGCAACAGAACATACATAAGACAAACAGACGGATCTAGGCCAGAATACAGGAACATTAAAACAACTTAAAAAACAAACAAACCACTTCGGCTCTGTTCCAGCACCATCTTCAAACAGAACATAATATCAATTTTGAAGGAACCAAAAACTGCATTGTAGCGACCAGGAAAAATCACCCATATAATACAAATGATACAATCTGCGCAGTCACTGACCGCCTATTTGTGCGAGCGCAACGACCCGAGCATTGGTGTGAGTTGTGAAGTACAGATGAAAGATTTCTGTTATTTTAATATCTCTCTCCACGCCCTTACTACGCTATATTTTGAGCATATTTGATGCATACCATCCAACGTTGTGGGAAGAATGTATGGCGTAATTCCGATTGTTGCGAACATTCACCGTAGAATTGCGCGAGTTGCATTGAGATTGCAACCCGCCATCAACATGGCCAGGTGACTTGGCCTGGCTCTGATCATTACTATTCAGTTGTATTTGGATTTAGTATATTAAACTAAAGTAGACACTTGAGATAGATTGCTCGACCGGATAGTAAATGTAGCAGCAGTTATAAATAACAGACACAAATCCATTTATAGAGCAACCCGAGCTGTTCATAAGAGACCAGACAAGTGTTTGGAAGTAAATGGTGGTATTTTTGAAAACTATAAAACGTAGCCTAATTATTATAAAAGTAATTAAGAACGAGATAGAACGGATGTAAACAACTATAGAGGGATATCTCTTCTCCCAGTTTGTTACAAGATTCTATCTCAATGTCTACTAGACAGAGCACAAGGACAGTTGGAACCTAAAATTGGTGAATATCAAGCAGGTTTTCGACCGGGCAGATCCTGCCCTGAACAGATCCTGAATCTAAAGTTGATCCTAAGACATCAAAAACTGTACAATAAAAATCTCGTCTGTGCATTTGTGGATTTCAAGAAAGCATATGATTCTATAGACCGCGAATCTTTATTCCGAATCTTGAAAGAACAAGGACTAGATCTGAAAACGCTGGCAATTATTAAAGCAACATTAACTAACACAAGGTAAAAAGTTAAATTCATGGGTGACATCTCAGAGCCCTTCGAAATTAAAACTGGAGTGAGACAAGGGGATGGACTCTCGCCACTCTTATTTAACTGTGTTCTAGAAAAAGCAATACAGGAGTGGCGTGAAAAAAAGTTGGCCCTGAATATTGACCAGCCCATTAAACTGGGGAGAACCAACATCAAAATTGATTGTCTGGCGTTTGCTGATGATCTAGCAATTTTGGCTAAAGATGTATTAACGGCACAGAAACAGACTGAAATTCTAAAAGAAACAGCAGAAAAGGTAGGACTCCAAATTTCCTTTGAAAAGACACAATACATGACCTGCAACAGACTAAGAACACCATTTCTAAAAACAAAATATGGTAACATCAGACGAGTCTCTCAATTCAAATATTTGGGTGAAATAATCATAGGCTAACTAGACAAATAGTAGAATTTTATGAAAATAGCAGTAGAGCTAAAGTAGAAATAATTAAATGGATTCCTGCAATTAAAGAGAACCTAAGATCAGCAAATATTACACAAAGTGAAATTCAGGATAGAGGCTGTTTCAGACGCAAGGTTGACGTTTGGAAGGGTGGTCAGAGAGAAAAATGTAGGAAGACTGGAACAACTTGGTCTGACGAAAGGAAAAAAGCTCATAACGAAAGAATGAAATTAGTATGGGCGCAAAGGAAGGCTAACAACAACAAACGCCTTTAATTGTACTTCGCGTGGTCCACCTAGGCCCATACGTGAATAATAATAATAATAATAATAATATATATATATATATATATATATATATATATATATATATATATATATATATATATATATATATATATATATATATATATATATATATATATTACGTTGACCTCTTCACTCCAATGGCTCGCATAGTGACAATTAGAGGGATTGTAGAGATAATAAAAATCTTGAACGAATGCTTATGGAATATCCTTCATGAATATATTGGTATGAGAAAGCTATCAGCGTGATACCTGGCGCGCTCCCTCTCTGCAGGTCAAGAACAGAATCAACTAACCACTTCACAACGATACTCAGGCATGTATAAGCGCAATTCAAAAAAGTTTTTATGGCGTCTCGTGACTGTTGATGAAATTCGGATTCATCACTATACATCAGAAATGAAGGAATAGTCAAAACAGTGGTTTTTACCGGCCGAACTTCGACGCTTCCATCGACCGACAGTCATTGCCACTATTTGCTGGGATTTACAAGGCATTATGTTAATCGACTATTATGGAAAAGGAACGACGATCGCCGGAGAGTATTTCGGTCAAATTTCACGAAGTGTTTATAAAAAACGGCATCATTTGATGAAGAAATACATTAGGACATTACGACATTCGTTACGACAATACACTCGCCTATTCGTCCGCCGTTGCAACAGCAAAACCAGGCTACTTTCTCGGCTTGTTCCACTCCGACTTTATCTATATTCAAATATAAAGAAATGGCTGGCTGAAACGAAATTTGAAACGGCTTTTTTGGCTGAAACGAAATGAAGAGATGTTTCACATCAAATGAAATAGCATGACAATGTTGATAAATCGTTAGAGAAAGTGTATCGAGTTAAAAAAAGATTATCACTCGTCCAAGTGCTAACTGTGCCCAACGTTGCTTACTTTCAATTATTAATCGGGAACTTATACTCGACATGATTTGATGATGACGAAATATGTGTCTCTTAGTGATATATACTTAAAACCTGAATATTTAAAACATATTTCTATTTAGCAATTTTATTTTTAACAGGACAGAAATATCATCTGCATATTATGAGTTATCTCAAGTTATGTTTTTTAAATGTATTTACTGATACTATCAAAGTATGCTTATTTTTGGCGCTTTAGAAATATCACAAAAAAAACCCGTACTGAATAATTGCAATACAGTCATTTCAACTAATATGTTTGAACCAACGGTGATTAGTTTACTTTTGTTTTCAATCCCCACGAGAGCGCATATACCATTGTCAGCAAGCCAATAATGTGTTATACACATTCGACTGCGATAAATAATATAGAATTCCGCCCCGAACTATTTATCTACAAGCATCACAAACGTGTATTTAATGTCTATATCAGTCTCTGTACATGTTGACCGAAACGTGTAGGACAATGAAACGGGTATAATGGACAAAATAATGGATAATGGTAATAAACGACGAAAGAAACGCACGAACGGTAGCGGTAATGGAATGGTTATGATGAGCATTGATGTAATAATGGGTCATTTTAATTGTTCAAAGGTAAACAGTTGCGGTTAGACCGTTAAATGATAACACGTCGTTAGCGGCTTTCGAATAGCTTACAGTGAAAATGGAAGAATTTATAGCCGCGCCATTTGTTGCTTATTCTACGGGGTTTGCTGAAATACTTCTAATCTTTTGATACTTCTGTTTTGATTTCGCTCTAACATATTTCAATTTCATGTGTGCTTATGTTGGTATTAGGAATATTCTTGTTCCTATCATATAGTTAGGCTTTTTATTATCTTAAATACAGGGTGTATCATTAATATTTACACTTTTCAAAATTTATTTAAAATGAGCCTATGTTTAGGCTATTTCAGAAACTGGCATAAGAATTAATGTTATTCTCTATTAGAGCAGTCTCAGTAAAGCGGAGGTGCACATCTCACTTATGTAATGTTCCACTGAAATAAATTTCCCTTCGTAGCCGCATATAGATTTTATATTTGACAATTTGTGTCGCAATCGAAATGAGTTGCTCATATAATACATTCATCAGCCTACTTGTCTCAAAAAGTTATCATCAATACTGATTAGTACCACGATACATGTGGTACAAAAATATTTAATATAAATAAGGAAATATTAATAATAACAATAACGTCAATAAAAATCAGCATGGTGAGTAGCACCAGTAGTAGTCATGAGTAGCGCCCAGATTAAATAGAATTCTATCATGCCACGGAACTGAATAGTACAAGATTAAAGAGCACCCACCGGTAGTAAACAGGTTTCCCACTGTAATGTTGGGCTTTGTCTTGGATAACCATTTATTTCTTTTGCTACTCATGACAACTACATAGAACGGAAAAATTCTGTCGACCTTAGACTTAAATCTAGTCATGCCAATTACAATGGGACCCAAAGCTATTCTAAGCCTCTCGTCAACCCCTCTCGTCCACCCTTTGGAACCCAGTACAACAACGCACATCGCTGTCATCACATATGACGACTGAACAGAATGCTGATCTGTGTCGTTTTTACGAGGCAACTGAGGCAGCAAGTTTCATGATGGTACATCAGGATGGAGTGGGAAACACCCTGATGTACAAAAAAAATTTTTAAAGGAATATAGTATCTCTACCTGTTGAGTGTACAAAAACAAGCCAAAGCCATTGACTCACATCCTGTCAGCTTGTCCTACTCGCGCGAGGCCCTTGTGCATTTATAGAAACAGTGGTGTTTCATGTGTGATTTACTTTTATTTAAGAAGCAGTTATAACATCGACAAAGATTCAGTCTTGCTCTTTGTCCCTCAGAAAAACAGTCTCGTTCTTCATGGGTTGACCATCCGCGTCAACCAATGAAGAAAACATTACCAAAACCAAGGCTTGTATACTGAGTGAGTAACTGTCTACTATGTATTAGTAACAAAACACACAAATTAGTGGCAAAAAATTATGGTTTATGAATTATGTTAACACACCATTGAACACTGCAATAATTATTCATTAATTTTTCTCTAAAAATTAAACAAATGGTATTCCAGAAGCATCATATTCACCAGATATAGGACTGTATAACTTTTTCCTGATCCCTCAATTAAATAAACCACTTCGTTGTCGCCGTTTTGAATCCATTGAAGTCCTTCAAGAGAGATCGCTCGCCTATTTAAAGGAAATACACAAAGTCGAAAATAACAACTGTTTCATAAAACTGATTTCTAGATTGTCTCATGGTAAAGAGCTTATTAAAGGCTGTGCATGGTCAGGTCGATTAATAACAGCCCGTGGCGATGAAAAGATCCTAAAAGTATACGATTTCTTGGCTACAGAATTATCTTGATGTTAAAAACCCCCATATTCGCTTGATTTGATTCCGTGGAACTAGATATTCCTAATACTAAGATTACTGCATTCTTCCAGTAGGCTTCATTTGCAGAAATACTTCAAAAAATTTACCGTTTCCAACTTTGATAATTGATCAACTAAGACTATTAATCGAAAGGAAAATATTCTGATATGATTTCTATCTAGCAGGCTTCATCTACAAGTCTACTTCAAAAGATTTACCGCTTCCAGCTTGGTTTTATCTTACAAGAAGCCGCTTTTGAATAAAAATTAATACAAACTATAAATAAATACGTCTTGTATATAGTCTGTATATCCAATTGCACTTAAATCGATCAATAGTAAGGCTTTTATGGCTCAAATGTAACGGGTGTTACATTTCGTAAATTTCGTGGAAAAAATGTCGAAACAATATTTCTACGTAAGTTTTACGAAAAACTAAAAATAACTTCTTAATTCTTCAAATGCCGACTTACAACTAGAAGCATCACATACAAAAAAATCGTCTGCAACAAGGAAATCTATAAATTTTAAAACAACTGAGTCTGTACGTCTTTTTACGCAAATACACCTGTTATATGGTAAGTGCATACTCATAATATACAAAAAATATACTACACAATGGTGAAACATTGAATAGAATCCAATTACACAGGTCGACATGATTTCTGTGACATTGTTAGGAATGCTCTTTTTGCGCATTATTTAGGTAGTTATTAAAACATTTTTTCACAGAAAAGGCCTAGCACGTCCCATTTTCAAGAACCGGCTTCTCCTTTATATTACCACAAGACCGTAGAGGTGATATTTCCACAGTATTTTACGAACCTTTAAGGGCAGTTTTATTGTTTGTATAGTTTAGTTTGTTTCCGTCTCGTTTGCAATAGTTTCGGTCGATTTTATGTAAAATGGCAAGTTCTAGTTGTCTATTTTGCATTTTGTTATATATGCGGACGATTTATTTTAAGTCACAAGCTAGATCTAAATCCGAGGAAGTCAAGAAAACCTATTTTTTATATTTTAAGTGCCAAATTATAGATGAAGGTAAAAGTTCCCCTCTTCATGTCTGATGTGTGAATATTAACGTATATTTAGTGTAGTGGGTGCATCGCAAGAAAAATTCTATGCCATTTGCTGTTCCTATGATGTGGAGAAAACCTACTCACCATGTAAGTACTTGTATCACTAAAACAGAAGGGATTTCAAAAAATCAAAGGGACAAAATTCAGTATCCAAATTTACCTTCTGCACTTAGGCCAGTTCCTCATAAGCAGGAACTACCGGTACCCATTGCACCTTGAAACCTGGACAACATGTTTCCCGGTGATTCTAATTCTTCATCGGGATCTGATCCATAACTTCTTGAGAACCCCAGTTGTTAGCCAAAATTATTAACAACTAGCAGTGAACCTCACTTAATATAATAACTCATAGGAATTAATTTAATAATGTCGATAGGGATTGTCAAAACAAAAATCGAAACTTCTTCCTTCCAGACTTCAACAGTAGAACCCGTTAGATAAAAATGCAAGTGTTTCATTTACCGAAAACGGAATGTAACATTTTCAAGTTTTTTCTAGAATTGAAGGATCGCTGGAAGGTTTAATGAATGAGCTTAATATGAAACATGTACCTTCCGAGTGGCGTCTTGCATAGATTCGTTGAAATATAGCCTGAAAGCAGTCTTGCTTCACAATGGAAACAAAAATCCATCTATTTCTTTAACCCATTCAATGACAATGAAAGAAACCTATGACAACTTAGCAACCATACTAAATTGCATTAAATATGAACAATAACAGTGGGATATTTGTGGGGATTTAAAAATGATAGGTATATTGTTAGGACTTCAAGGGGATTTTATAAAGTATTCCTGTTTTTTATGTCTATGGGACAGCAGGGCAACGAAAGAACATTACACTAAGAAAAATTGGCCTCATAGAACTCCTTTTGAACCTGGTACTTCAAACATAAAATATGCCCCTCTTGTTAACCGCAAAAAAGTGCTTCTTCCGCATCTCCATATTAAGCTTGGACTAATGAAAAACTACAAAAATCATGGACAAAACCATGGATAAAGAAGGTAATGGTTTCAAGTACCTAAAAGAAGTATTTCCTCAATTAAGTGATACAAAACTAAAAAGGCATATTTATTGGACCTCAAATAAGGAAGTTCTAGGTGATTTTCGGTTTCAAGAAAAATTATATGAAATGAAACTGGCAGCTTGGAAGTGTTTTGTAAGTATAGTGAAAGGATTTCTGGACAACAAAAAAAATAAAATCTCTAAAAAACTTATAGATAAACTCTTGAAAGCCTATGAACTACTAGGGTGTCTCGTGTCTTTAAAAATGCATTTTTTAATCTTCCATTTGGATTTTTTCCCAAAAATGTTACCATAATAAAGTTTAAATTTGTTAACCTATGTTATATATTAAAAAAAGGCAGAATGATTTGGATTTATGAAAATTCATAGAGTGTTTGTAGATAAGCAGTTTCAGTGTTCAAGATATGCAAACAGCGAGTAATAATAAATGTTCAGTTCGGAGGACGCTTGCTAACGTTTGGGAATATCTAAAGAAATGAACAATTATTATGTGGTACACATTGATACATTGTAATCTGGTTGCAACTTCTCCGTAAATAAGAAATATATTGTTATATTATTATATTAGCGTACAGAAACAATTTTGGCTTTAAAAAGAATTTAAATACACAAACTGAAATAATTTTTGTCAAGCAACATGTTGGATCATCTCAATTACTTGCCACTTCCATTTTTGGCTTATATAAGGCTGATTTTTAATTTTCAAGAAATTATTTTAGCAATGTTTATTTGTTTATTTGCAGTTTCGTTTCGTATTCGTTAAATAATAATAATTTATTATTTGTCAATTATAATTATTATCATTCTTTCGCGAAAATCCTTACGGTATTACATTTATGATGCTTATTACATTTATGTAATAAAATAGATAAAATAATTAAAATAATATTCATAATTAAAATAGAAAAAATTAATGCAATTTGTAGTCATATTGTTCTGCTATGAACAAATGTTAAATAAGTTTCACCGTATATTTAAATCGTAAATTCTTTCCAGTCTACCAGAACATTTCTTATATAAAACATATACGATTATGTAGTGAAATACTATTTCCTAAAAAATTAATATCTGTTTTGAAATAGTTTAACTATGAATTAATTTTCGCATAAAGTAATAATACGCTGGATGTGGAAACATTATTTAGTTTTATTAACATATTACTTTTAGATTAAATTTTCTGATGCTGAAATTTTACGAACTATATTAAGGTAATATTTCCCACTTAAGGCTGGTTACTAAATGGCATAACAGCAAATTATTTTCGCAAGAAATTATTATGATTTAATTTCTAATACTTATACGCTCCCAATCCCTCGTATCATATGAGTATTTTAGTTCACAATATACTCTATATTACATATTATTTAATAGTTACAAAATAAGGACTAAAATATTATAAGTAATAAATGAATCGCTAGAAAATCGTCACTGTCAATACATAAAAAATTCCTAATTTATAAACAGAAATTAAAGTTTATTTGGACTTGGCATACAACCTTTGAGTTGCAGCAAACAAAATAATATACATATATTCAACTTATTAAAACACTAAGAGGCATAGTTAATTAGGAATAATAAACTTAACTATATCGGGACGTATAAGTAGAAGTTGTAGTCGAACAAAATCTAGAGATTTGCAAAGAAACACGAAGGTAAACCGCAATGCATTCCAACATGGAAGCAATCCAACTGTTAAACAACATAAATTTAGTGCTGCGACATAAGAGGAAAATTAATATTATTTTAAATTAGAGTAAAATTGCTAATTAGCCCATTATAGGACTAGATTATAATAAGTAATATATAAATAAAAGTACTAGATAAGTAATAATACCTTGTTAGGATATTTCAATTAAAAAAAGAAAGAAGAATCTTTCAGGGTTGAATTCCCTCACAAAGAGTTTTCAACATGTATCTGTATGTATAATCAATATGCCATAATAAAATTTATATTAGAAATAAATAAGCCTGTTTTCCATTTTTTATTCGATCTATTATCTAGCTCATTTTTACTTGGGAATGCTTTTGAACCAAATTATTATTACTTTTTTATGATGGGAAAATCTCCAAAAGTTATATAACAAAACGCGTGGCTCTCCAGATAGTGCCTGATTTTTACCGGCTAAAACCCCACCAAGTTTTTCGAGTTTTCTAATGTTCGACCTATAAATCTTTGGTTACTCGTTTTTTAGCAAGAAATTTCCACAAACGGTGTCGTGATTACTTGTTGCTACTCCTATATATGTTAATAGCATATAGGGAATTTACACCTGAAATAAAAGTATGTTATTATTTGGTCTTACGCTGCATTTGTAATTTGGCCTCATATATTTTATGCATCACAGGGAATCTTACCTAAACAATAAATATATCATTAGAAATAAAATGTTATTAGTACTTATTTGTTGATGATATGGCTGGTCTTACTGAGATTTGTATCCCGCATTGTTGTGTTCTTAAAATATTATTGTATATTGATAATATTATTATTGATATAAAGTGCTCCCCAAGAGACGATGGGATTTTGACAGCTAACGGCGGCCATATTTGATATCTAATTCCTGACATTTGCTGTCAATTGTTTCAGTAAACTTTGCCATTTCACCATAAACAAGTATTCGTTCACAACGTTTTAAAAATTGTCCAAACATTTTATTAAAATTCGAAAAGCTTTGTTACTGCTCAAAAAGCATTTTATTCAAAACAGGATCGTCATTCTGGTTCTTCTTATCAAACCACCCGCCGTATAATTAATAAGTTTGAATTGAAGTTTAGGAATAGTTGTTTAGTCTTCATGACCAAAAACCACCGTCACAACTTTGTAGTAACCGTGGTGAAGAAAATATGCGGCTATTAGTGAAAGTGCTACCGACATAATGTGTCTTATTGACTTATTGAGCAATCAATTCGGAGAATCATTTAATAAAAACAATAAGCACCATTTTCGGCCGAATTATCTGTGTTTTATTTCAAATTCAAATCATATGGCTCTTATTAGGAAAGCCTTAATAATATTATCGTATCGTATTATATTAATTATTTTGGTCAAGTTTTACCCGAAATTTGGGCTTCCTGTAATACTCGCTCTCCTCAAGAGTTCATTCGGTTCATAATCTAGGAGCCATCTTAATTCAGCATTTGCATGCCTACTTGCTACAAGTAGAACTTCTTTTGCTTTTCTTTTTATTAATTTTATTATTTTTATTAATTTATTATTTATTTAAGTCTTATAGCGGTTCCAGTTTAAGTCACTGTGTAATCTCTGGTTTTTCTCGTACGGTGGTGCATGTGCTGCCATTCTAAGGAATCTGTTCTCGGCTGATGCCAGCCTGTTTTTATGTATTTTAACTGTGTACCCCCATGCAGCGCAACAATATGTTAATTGTGGCCTAGCTACACATTTGATCATGAGCAGTTTGGTTTTGAGGTTCATCAGGCTTTTTCTGGATATCAGCGGATATGGTCTATTCGGGACATTTTTGGATTTGTTGATCGCTTCTCTTATGTATTTTCCCATGTGAGTTTTGGATCTAATTTTACTCCGCGGTATCTTGCTTCTTGGCTCTATGGTACTATTTCGCCATCAATTTCTATATTGGTTCTTGGTACAAATCTTCTTTTTTGGAGCAAGATGGTTTGACTCTTCTACCTATTGATCTGGATCTTCCACTCAATGTACAAGCCAGCTATTTGATCTGATGTCGTGTGTATAGATTGTGTATTGGTGAAGGCCTAGTACTGATCCTTGTGGGACACCCGCTTCCAGTTTTATTGATCCTAAAATGTTTTTTTCCTACTTTCACTAGGAAATTTCTATCTATCAGGTAAATCCACGATAGTCTGCAGATTTTCTTCGAGTAACTAGCTTTAGTCAGCTTGTATACGGGTCCGTCATGTCAAGTTCTGTCAAAGACTTTGATTATGTCCAGAAGGATTATTCCTGTGGCTTTTTTAATTTGAAACCCTTCGGGGCAATTTCGACAACTTTTCTTTCTGAAGCTAAACTGCTCTGCAAGTATTATTATCAATTTTCCAATATCCTTGTTCAGTCTCTTGACTATAATCCTTTCTGTCACCTTGCTTAACGCTGGAAATAGGCTGATGGGACAATAGTTTGTGGAAACTTAACCAAATTAATCAGGCTATGAGATTTATTTATAGCATGTATAAGCTAGAATTATGTTGAAAATGGTTATAGTGAAAAGATGGAAAATATTTTTATATATTCAGAAAAACAATGGTTTTTTGGGAAGGAAATATAAAGGTCATATTTTGATAATAACATTGAAAAATACCTATAAAATGTAATCGAATTAAATGATCGTATGTTGTTATGGTATAAATAAAAAGAAAAGTTTGCCTAGTTCCTTATTTACACATAAAACTATTTGTAACATAATAATAATAAACTTACTTTTGATATAATTAATATTTTACTTTTGATAAATATATTATTATTATTATTATTCACATATGGGCCCTGATGGACCACGCAAAGTACAATTAGACGCGTTTGTTGTTGTTAGCTTTCCTTTGCACCCATACTAATTTCATTCTTTCGCTATGAGCTTTTTTCCTTTCGTCAGACCCAGTTGTTCCAGTCATCCTACATTTTTCTCTCTGGCCAACCTTCCAAACGTCAACCTTGTGTCTGAAACAGCCTCTATCCTGAATTTCACTTTGTATAATATTTGGTGATCTTAGAGCCTCTTTAATGGCAGCAATCCATTTAATTATTTCCACTTATTTTCTACTTTAGATAAATATATTAGTTTAATTAATATATTACTTTAAAAATATTACTTTTGATATTATTAATAAACGCATTACAAATTAAGAATGTTCCATGTTCTATTTAAAATATAATATTTCTATCAGTTTGACTAATTTATTTATTTAGTCAGAACCATTAAAAATAAATAATTACTATAGGACACATAACCATATTACTAACCCTATTACATTAATAAAATTAAAAATATTTATCTATAACATATAACTATTCGTGACCTGATTGCTAAATAAAAATAAGATATAATTATACCTCGGGTAGTTCACTGAAAAGACATTCATTAAAACTAAATCCGACAAAACCAAAAATTTTTAATAACTCAGCACACTCACCCTCGCAAACTTGCTCATGTTTTATTAATTTTTTTCAGAAAGAAATTTTTACGCCAAGCGAATATCTGAATAGGTGTATTGTCTGATCTTATATAGTAAAAAAAGCCCTCCTTTATAATCCTATTTGAAGGGACCTGAAGAAGAATATTTAAAACCTATGATAATTAACTTGATATTAATTAGAGTAGCATATTATTTTGCATAAGTTTGTCATAATGGATTGAACATAATGATATATTAATATTCTTTAATTAATTAATTAATTAATTAATTAATTTTCGAACACATATTTTAGAAAAGATTCTTAAAAATATTCTGCTTACGTATCATCATCAACCTGTATCCATCCACTGCATGATGAGTCCAATATACTTAATATCAGTCTATCGTGATTTCAGTCTATTTCTTGAACGTTTGCAGTCAAGTGGTATTAACTCCAGGATTACCTTGGTCCACCTGTCGTAACATTGCCTCGGTATATGGCCTACCACCTCTATTTCAAATCCTTTACTCTTCCAATTATATCACATAGCTTTGTCCTCTGATCTATGTATAGTTTTTTCTAGAGTTAGTTATAAATACAATATAGAGCCTACCAAATACCTGCCAGCACATTTAACATGCCATTTCACCTCCTGAGCGGTATCCCTCTCGGAAATCATCTACCCTGATAGAAATTTCTTAAAATCTAATTACTTTAAAATAGAGATTTCTTAAAACAGAAATTCTTTTATCAACAGCAAATTTATAAATAAAACCGGACATAACCGAACTCTTTTTCAGATTTATTTTTAAGCTAAATGGTTATCCAGCCCCCTTTGCAGCTCATGTATGTGTCTTTGCAGCTCCCCTGGGTCTTGTGATGTAATAAAACGATATCCTGCGAATCTGAGGAGGCTTAGGTATCCACCATTGATATTTATTCCTTCTTACATCCAATCCGGATTACGGAATGCTTTTTCAAAGCAGACTGAAAATGAAACAAGCGATATTGCGTCAGCCTGAAATTCACCTCGTTCTACATTAATTCCAACTACATTAATTCCAACTTTACAGCGATTATATATCAATCCTAATAAGTTTACATATGCTGTGTCAACACCTTAGCAATGCATTATGGTCTGCTTTAAGATTGAGTCAAATGCTTTTTCATAGTCGATAAAAGCCAAGCACAGTGGCATGGTATATTCGTTCTGCCTTTATTGTGTTATGACCAGAGGTACAACCTGGATGTGATCCATTGGTTTTGCATCATTCAGTTTTCTTAATATTATTTTATACATTATTTCTTATTGGTTGGATGATATCTCTTATTGATACATTATTACTTATGGGACGGTAGTTTTTTTAAATCTTTCTGGACGCCTTTTTGGGTAAAAACATTGTGCATTTTTTCATAAGTTGGGTACTTTTTGTTCTTTGAAGCATTTTGAGTATAATTTGCCCATTTTTTTTGCAAAGTACGTCGATCAACTTTTAACATTTCAACTGTTACTGTCCTTTCCTGGAACCTTGCCGTTTTTCATCGAATCTATAGCTTTTGCCACTTTCTCCACTAGGATATCTGACATTTGTTCGTCCGTGGGCATTGCTGTTTTTGACTGGTTCTTCTCACTTACTCTACATTCGGAGTACGGAGAATGAATGGTATGGTGCAATTAGATTCCTCATCAACCAAAAGATAAAGGAGAGTGTAATAAAATTTGAAGATATATCTGACCGACTAGCACAATACGTCATAAACTGTCGAAAAACTGAAAAACGCATTGGGCTACTCGATCAGATATACATTAAAATGCTAAATGTTTAAATGCTAAAAGCTGATGGTCAAACTTTACATAAAATACTGAAAAAACTGTACTCAAAATGTATCAAATATCCAAAAAAATACAACTACGTTATTATATACGTATATTAAATAAATCAGTTGTGGAAAATGCAGAAGTGGTTTTTCTACATAAGAAAGGAGCACAAGAAGATTTAAGAACTACAGCCCAATAAGCCTCCTATCAGTAATGTACAATTGTTTCATCAAGATAGTAGCTAAATGAATTTTAAGAACAGTAATAGGCTGTTGACTTCATTAAGTGTATTGAATCCGAATGGCAGAGAAAACCTCAGGACTGTGCGAGTTAGAAACATGCTGAAAAAACAATCATTTTGTAGTGCATAGACAATGGTTGACATCTATACGAGAATGCACTCGTCATTTTCCAAAGTCCCCTGATCGACGGAAACTGTTTTTTTTTTTTCGGAAAAAATGTCTCTTGACCAGGGGACTTGAACACTTATAAAAGTCGTAAAAACCCTTTAAAATCAACAAAAATACTTTTTAGTAATTAAAAAAGATATTTTGACAAAATAAACGCACCAACGGTTGTTCACCCGGAAAAATGTGTCATATATATAAACACACAACCTGTTCATGATACAATATCCAACATTAAGTTTTTTTTAATGAATGAATTTTATGAATACTTGCTAGCTACAATTAACTACCTCAAGAATGTTTAAGAATAGTCTAATTTTTTTCAAGCTATAATTTTTTAGTGTTTCTTTAACCTAGGGCACTTTTAAATCGTGTTGAATTACTCAATTGGAAACATTCCAAGAAATGTCGACTATACAAAGTCCTGTCTAAAACGAGACCCCTCTAGTTAATAGGTAATGATATAATTGTCAAAGAGGGCGTTGTGGCACCATTTTGATAATTATCTTTAAATGGCAACAGTGCGCTATTTATACCCCATATCAAAGCTGTTTCAAATATATATTCAAGCGTTGTTTTTATTTTGATATCTCTCATTTTTTAGAAAATCGACTACATTTACAAAATTGCCACCTCCTTCTTGCTGACCGAACAACATCCTATTATAAAATTCTTCTCTTACCCGTTAAAATGTTTCCGCAGAAACTAATCTACATTGTTCCGTAGTGATCTGCTTCAAAACCTCTATGTTATCGGGTTGCGTAACGTATACCTAAGATTTTAAGTATCGCAGAAAAAGAAATTTAAGGACATTAGATCTGGAGATCGAGCAGGCCACATTATTGTACCTCTCGTCCAATCATATTGGAATACTGTTCATTCAGGTAAACTCTTACTGCTCCAGGACAATATTCGGAAGCACCATCCTGTTGAAAAGTCACTTCCACATCTCGAAATTCATAAGGATTTTCCTCTGGAATTGTAGAGATTTTGGAGGAAAATAAACATGTCCAGTTAAATTTCGATTTCAAAAAAATAGACCCAACTATGTGATTTCCCAAGATATCTGCACACACACATTGACTTTTCCCAGAAATTGTATATGGTTCTCACGGAAGAAATGAGGATTCGAGTCACTCTAGTACCTTACAACCTGAGTATTGACATTGGCATTCATATAGAAGAAGGATTCGTCGGTAAAACAAATTGTTTTTGAATATTAAGGTTATTGGGCTGTTTTTCCAGATATTACTTCACAAAATTCAAGTCTGCGATCAAATTTAATTCAAGTCTGCGATCGGGAGCATATTATGTTATTTATTATTTATGTATATATCATATAGCATTTCAAATGCATATGACAAGTAGTAACAACAAAACAGTCAAAGCATAAGGTTCATCAAGATTCAAAACCAACAAAAAATAAAACGTCAAAAATATATAACTAAAACACAACACAAACTAGAGTACATAATCAGCAAATAAATATCACATTGCTACATATAGGTTCTCGATCCAATTGATTGCAGAAGGAGACAAGTTAAGAAAATCTGTCTTGATTCCGCGAATGCACTGTCGGCATTCATAGGCTATATGGGAAAAGGTTTGACGTGGATCCCCACAGTCGCATTGGCAAACTTCGCCTATGTCGTAGGAGATCGAACCTGTTTATTTTTTGGTTAGCAAGTATATTTATATCGACATCAGGTGGTGTAAAATGCGCCCATTCCTCCACCCAGTGATGTGGTATGTCGAAATTTAAGCGGCATGGGTCTTCTGCCGTTCTTAGCGGCATAGCCCTTCTGACGTTGAGACTTCAATCTGATATATGATTCATTGCTAATGTTGTGTATTGAAAGATTGGGGGCTTCGACAATTTTTCTATTTTGGCACACCAAAGCCTCCTGCCTTCTAAAATGTGGCGGGACAATATAGCTGATGGTTAGAAGCCAATATGTAGGTACAGACTTAATGCATCCGGATATAATGCGCATTGTACAATTCAATTGAGTATCAAATATATGAGAAAAATGCAGAACTGGTAATAGATACAGAAGAAAACATTCAAATAGCAGAACCAAAAAAACAATTAGAAGAGATTATAAAGCAACTTAAAAATGGCATGAGTTCAGGGAGGAATGGAATAGCGGCCGAAAACAAAATCTTCAGGAGATGAGCTAAAAAAACTGTTAGAACTCATCCTTACAATATGGAGAGAAGAAAGAACGACAGCAATCCGGAGGATAGCATATCCTAAAAACCGGAGACTAATGTACTTGTACTTGTTATAAACTATATGTATATATGTATTGGTTTTAAAATGCTTGAATCATCAACAAATAGGGGAATACCAGGCAGGTTTTAGGAAAGGCCGAGAACCGACCTGATTTTTGTCATTACAGAAGCACTAACAACGTGTTACGAACATAACGTTCTAGCAATGGAACTGTTTATAGATTTTAGTAAGGCCTATGATTCAGTAAAGAGATCCAGAAATGGAGGTAACAAGAGCCTATGTAGGTGTAAAAGGAGGAACGACAGAAAATTTTCTGATCAAAGCAGGCCTAACGCAAGACGATCCACTATCGACTCTATTATTCCACACGGTTTTGGAAAAGATTTGTAGCGTTCACAAATTCCTGATCGCTACAGGTAGCATTCGCAAATTGTTGATCACCACTGGTAGGTTTATTTCGGACAAATTCTTAACTGAAAGAGCTTCGGTATCGTTTTGGACAAGGCAAGACAGTCTAACTCCAAATCTCCAGGTGAGCGGACGTTTTCGCGCCTTACCCTTCCGACCGAGAGGGTTTTACGACCCGGCAGCAGAGAATCCGATCAACAGACACCAGGCCATTGAACGACCACCTATTACAGAGCCCGACCATCGTGGAAACCTTACACTTTTTTGGGGTCACATGACACGGTAACCGGTTGGTCAGATCGAGATTATTTCGAGACCCCCGCATAGGGATACCGGACTGTCCGCAGTCGTACTCAGTGTTTTTGGACACCCAGTACCTTGATAGGCAAGGATAAACAACATCAGGAAATAAGGCCAGATAAACACTTTTTTCATTATATTTTCATGTACCGTTAAGGATTGCAATTACCCGTTATTTTTCACAAATACATTATTACCATAATTTCTTATACTGATAATGGTCACGTTATCATCTTATATTTTGTATCTATTTGCCGCCTGACCATTCTTGGTTACCCTAGCGTTATATATCTATCTTTTTACTATTGTCAGAATAGAGGAAATAACCTCTAATTTGTAAGTATAGGGACATAGAGACCAGCTGGTGTAATTCAGAGCTGTGTATTTGATTTTTGATTTCTTTCACGGTAAGGTTTGGAGAACTACTTTCCCTAAACCTTCCCGTGTCTTTTGTTTGCTAGTTTTAGTTATTCCTTTTTTTGTGTGCTTTGTGTCGTTCTCTTTTGAGTGTGCTTTTATAATATATATGTATAAAATTCTAGTAAACCGTTTTATTTAAGATAGACCCCTTCCCGGTTCCAGGGTCTTTTCCGATATATGAAGTAACCGGGTGGCGCTCAACTTTTGTCGTGGCTTCATTCTATCCTGGACCTTCTTCCCGGTGCTCCCGGCGAACAGCTGCCGTCGCTGTGATCTATATATTTTTTATTTTGTTTCAAAAGAGAAAATAATAGGTCACATAAATTTGACGCCCAACAACGTGGGGCTTTATTTCAAGGACAGATTGATGCTAGCGTTTTAAGCACAATCTCAGAAAAAAAAGCACAAGTACGGAAGAATTGTAAATTTGTTAATAAATAGAAACATTAGAAGTCAATAAAATCGCTAGTTAAGACGGAAACGCATTTCCAAATCTTTTTTAAAGAAAAAAAAACCATCGAGATAGCGAAGAACATTCCTTAGGTGTACCGGATAATGATACATTAGTCTGGAAATTTTAAATGTCAAGGTCAAATTAAAATAATTAAAAGTCCGAAATAAATATATTTGCGAGAAGGAAGGAATTTTCTTATCAGTTCGTCAACAATTTTTTGAGAAAACAAAATTCGCCTTCGATAGCGTTCTTTCTATTTTATTTTACAGTTTTATTTAATATTTTTATTTTTGAATAATGTACAATGACCTTGTATATTTGCGATTTATAAGTTAATATAGAGTTAATCTATTTTCTATTACGGTATTGTATCTCGGATACCGGGAGGGTTAGTTTAGTTTTTCTGAATTTAATACCGGGTCTTTTTAGAAAGATTTGGGAATGTAAAAAATTTTTTGGTAAACGTGATCTTACTCTTACATGTTGTTTTTGATCTGGTTTTTAAATTTTGTTATATCATGATAGCTGACAAAAGATTTAAAGTTAATAATTTATTGAACTATAAACTGAACTATTACTTAGAAAAAATTCGCTCAGTTTTTATAGCGTTGGTTTTTCGATTTAGATTTCGAAAAAATGTTTTTAGTTTTTTGGAGCGAGTTTCCGACTTATCCCAGTCTCGTAACTTTTCAGAGATAGAACTTTTTAATTCAGCTGTCGAATTTTTCGTTGGCGACGCCTTTGTGTGGTTCCGAAGTGTTAGGGGTGTTGTGTCAGATTGGTCAGGTCTTGTTTCAAGGTTGAAGAGAGATTTTTTGTCTCCTCATGCAGACGATGATGTCTGGGAACAAATCCGGCAGAGGAAACAGAGACGCGAAGAAACAGAGTCGCGAAGAAACAGTTATTATTTATGTGGCTCAGATGGAGAATTTGTTCTCTCGGTTGTCCGTGACCCCTGCTGAAGTTACCAGAGTCAAGTACATCCGGAGGAACTTGTTGCCTGAATATGTGGCGCAGTTGGCGTTACACGATACTGTTACTGTCTCCGAACTATCGGTTTTATGTAGGAAGTTGGAGGATGTTCTACCCTCTACTTCTAGAAAACCCTCTCAGTTGTTTGCTTTCGATGACCCTCATAAGAGTGGCTGGTCACGTCGAGATAAGAGAAAGAGTGCTGGTGGTTCTAAGGAAGATCCACTTCACCGTAAGTCAAGTTGTTCTAGTGGTAAAGATGTTCGTAGTTTTGCTAAAGATTCTGGGAGACCTCCTGCGGTTGTTTGCAAGGGAGATAGGAAAAATAACCCTAAACCTAAGGTTGTGTGTTTCAACTGTAAAGGAGTCAATAACACCTTTCGTTCGTGTACCGAGAAGAGAACAGTTTTCTGCTTCCGTTGTGGTGAACCTAAAGTTAACCTTGGTTCTTGTCCTAAGTGCTCAAAAAACTAGTTAGGCCATCAGGTGTCGCATGCGGTCGGTATCCTGATAGAAGGCAAATCGCAAGGTCGCACGTTAGCAGGTCAGGTTGGAACAAATGGTTAGAACACGTATCTAATTTTTATAAGACGTATACCCGTGATTCGGAAGTTTTACCATTGTTTCTAAAAAGGGTTAATGACAATCGTCCATATATTTCCGTCAAACTTTATGATCAGAACATCATTGTTTTATTAGATTCTGGAGCTAACACCTCTATAGTTGGTACTAGCGGAGTTAAGATCTTAAAGAGACTCAAGATTAAAATTCGTCAAAGCAATAACTTTAGTGTGTTTACTGCCGATGGACCTCGACAGAAGGTTGCTGGTCTTGCAGACCTACCGATATTTATTAACGATTGTTGTCGAATCATTAAAGTCCATATAGTACCCTCCGTAACACATGCTTTTATTTTTGGTATCGATTTTGCTAGGAGTTTTAATCTAGTAATGAATTTTAAGAATAATCATTGGTCGATTCGCAATGATGACTTCGTGCTAGGTGCAGTACGAAAAGATTCTGATAACCCTCCAGTATCCAAACTTTTTTCCATTGACGATATTTCCGTTATTCAAAGGGCGGAGGCTCTAGAACTGTTAGATTCTTTTAGAGAACTTGACAGGAAGGATAGGTTAGGACGGACCGATAAGATTAAACTCTCTATAGATACGGGCGATAACCAACCTTTCAAAAAGAAACCTTATTTACTATCCCCCTATATGCAAGATATTCTGAATAAAGAGTTAGATTCTATGATCCAGTTGGGCGTGGTCGAGGAATCTCATAGTCCATGGTGCTCTCCAACGCTTTTGGTAAGGAAGCCCACGGGTGAATATAGATTTTGTTTTGATGGAAGATTTTTGAACGCTCTGACGAAACACGATAGTTTTCCATTACCCCACGTAGACAGAATACTGAGTAACTTACGAAATGCCAAATACATTTCCTCCATTGACTTGAGAAAGGCATTTTGGCAAATACCACTTGAAGACGCTTCTAAAGAAAAAACCGCTTTTTCGGTTATCGGTCGTGGACAATTTCAGTTTACAGTCGTTCCCTTTGGCTTGTGCAATGCGGCACAAACACAACAGAGGTTGGTTGATTCGATATTTGGACCTAAATACGAACCACATATTTTCTCGTATCTGGATGACATATTGCTATGCTCTCCTACCTGGGAACATCATGTGGAACTTTTAAAGACCGCTAAGAACCTACTTAAGGAAGCTGGTGTTACTGTTCATTTAGAAAAATGCCAATTTTTTAGGACATCTTTAAAGTATTTATATAGTCGGAACTATTCTCTAGCTACTGATCCGTCAAAGGTTGAGTCTATGTCGAACTATCCGCGTCCGCGCACTTCAACCGAGGTGAAACGTTTCATTGGTATGTGTTCATGGTATCGTAGGTTCATTAAGGACTTTTCTTCTCTTGTTAGTCCCTTGAACGACCTTCTTAAAGGCAAGAAGAAAAAACAAGCCATAGAGTGGAATGAGAGAGCGGAGTCTGCATTTTTAGCCATCAAACAGAAACTTATAAGTGCACCAATCTTAGTTCAGCCTGATTTTAGTCAGAAATTTTTCGTTCAGTCCGATGCGTCTGATGTCGGCATTGGAGGTATGTTGACCCAGTTTATAGACGGAGAGGAACGAGTAATCGCTTACGCGAGTCGCTCCTTATCTAGAGCGAAGAAGAATTATTCAGTGACGGAGCGTGAATGTCTAGCCGTTATATTCTGTATTGAAAAGTTTAGGCCTTGGATAGAAGGTTCTCGTTTTACGGTCATCACTGATCATTTTAGTCTCCTGTGGCTTTTTAATTTAAACACTCCGTCAGGTAAACTTAGTCGTTGGTTACTGAGGTTAAGAAAGCATACTTTTGACCTACAGCATAGAAAAGGTTCGATGCACTTGGTTCCTGATGCTTTGAGTAGAATACCGCATCCTGAGGCAGAGAGTAGCCTTTCAGCAGATTCCGAGAATACGTGTTTGCAAGTTTCATCCATCTAGATCGAAGTAAATACTCTTGACCCCTGGTATATTGCGCTCCGTGAAAAGATTGTAAACAACCCGGACAAATTTCCTCAATGGCGAGTTGAGAACCACTACATTCAGAAATGCATTCCTTGTAAGCAGAATCATACTTTTAATATTCGAGAGTGGAAAACCTTGGTCCCTAAACCTCAGAGAGCGAAAATTATCGAGTCATCTCATATTCCCTCCACTAGTGGCCATTTTGGTTTTTGGAAAACCTTGTTCCGAGTACAGGAGATGCATTATTGGCCTAAGATGAGGTGAGATATTTTGAGATTTGTAAGAAGGTGTTTGGTGTGTGGCGCTCAGAAACACTCAAACTTAAGTAAGATTGGTATTATGGGTAAGGAGAAGGTAGTTGACCGACCTGGTCAAATCTTTTCGGTGGATTTTATAGGTCCTTTTCCTCGTTCCAGAAAGGGTAACAAATGGTTATTGGTAGCCGCGGATTGGTTTTCTAAGTACACGTTCATTTTTCCGTTGAGAAATGCCAAATGCCCAGCGATAATGAATCATATAGAGAATCACATATTCCTTTCAGTTGGAGTTCCCCAAATCCTGATTTGTGATAACGCTCCGAATTTCAAGAGCAAGGGTATGAAGGAATTATGTGACAGGTATAAAGTTAAGCAATGGTTCACCCCGTTTTATTCTCCTCAGTGTAACTTCGTGGAACGTAATAATAAAACCATTACGACAGCTATCAGGTGTTACATAGAGAGACACGAGGACTGGGATTTGCATATTCCGGAAATCAGACAGGCCATCAATACCGCGATCCATGAAGTAACCGGTTTCCCCCCGTCATACCTGATGTTCGGAAGGCATGTTCCCTTATCTGGAGAATATTATAACTCCCCTTTCCCGGACCAATCTGCTGAAGTCGTACCTGGTGACAGGGGCACTTATGCCGAGAACTTGAAAGAGTTTCATGATTTGTTTGTTGATGTGCATCGGAAACTTCACTCCGCATATGATAGGAATTCAAAATCCTATAACCTCTGGAAACGGGATGTAAGTTTTAAAGTGGGTGATAGAGTTTGGCGTCCTAACAAGAAGTTGTCGAGTGCTCCCGATATGTTCGCATCGAAACTTAGCCCCAAACACATTATTTCCTTTGTGTTTAAGAAGTTGTCTCCTTTAGTTTACGAACTAAAAAATATGGATGGGTCACGTGCAGGGAAATGGCACGTTAAAGATTTATTACCCTGTGTAGAGTCTTCCGATGTTCCCGGAGTTGACCATAGTTAGACTCAGTGACGTTTTTGATTTATTTTTGTTCTGAGCTGGCAGTTTTTAGGTACAGCCTCGCTCAGCCTTTTTAGTTCTTTTTTGGAAACGTCCCTTTTTACTTTTTTTTTCTTTTCCTTTTTGTACTTTTCCAGACTTGTTCAGTAAGAACAAGCCTGTGTTACGTTATCGAGTCTGCGCTAGACGCATCTTATCTGAGAGGAGAAATCTTTATTCCTCCGTTTTGAGTTTGTCTAGAATTACTTGGAGAGTAATTCTAGGTTTTGTTTAAGTGAAGTAAGGACCTTACTTCGTTTTGTCGACTTATGGCAGTGTTGTCCACCTTTGGTTCCGCTGTGCCCGTGCAGCGATTTACCTCGTAACCTTAGGATCAGATGGCAATTCCATTGCATGTCGCTGGCTTTAGCCAAGTTACGTTCGGTATAAGTTTCGCGTTGGCATAAATTGCCACGGAAAAGTTTTTGTTTTGTCGACACATGGCCGTGCTGTCTCTCTTTGGTTCCGTTGTGCCCGAGTGGCGATTGAACTCGTAACCTTAGGACCTGATAGCATTTCCATACCGTGTCGCTGGCCGTAGCCAGAGTGTGTAGATTTACTTGAGAAGTAAATCGTGAGACTATATCTGCGATCTTTCGCGATGATTTGCGTTACGTTCCGTGTTGGTGTGATCCGCCACGGTATCGTTTTCTTTGGTTGACACTTGACAAAGCTGTCCGCCTTTGGTTCTGCCGAGCTCAAGTAGCATTTGAGACTCGTAACCTTAGGATTAGATAGCATTTCCGTTTGGTGTCGCTGACTTTAGTTAACTCTGTTGTATTCGCTTGGGATGTGAATCTAGAGTTGTTCCTGCGAGCTCCTCGCAGCGAAGCTGCGTTACGTTTTGCATCTGGGTGATCCGCCACAGCAAAGTTTTTTCGACCTTTGGTAGTGCTTTCCGCCTTTGGTTCCGCTAAGCCCGAGTGGCAATTGGACTCGTAACCTTAGGATTAATAGCGCTTCCATTCGGTGTCGTTGGGTTTGTCCCGGGTTTGATGGTGAATATGTTGGTACTACCTTTCGTTAGCTAGTTTGGCGCAAGCCGTGGGAAGGACTTAGGTAAATATAAATGTATTTATGCTTGGATTTTAGGCCTTTCTCATAACCAACAACTGTAGCCTTCAGCCAATAGATTTGTTTTTGTCTAAATTTTAAATAGGTACGATTGAATGTTACGAGGGAATTGCGTTATTTTGTCTCAGCGACAAGCTTGTTTGCCTTTCTGGTTTAGAAGTCTGCACCAATTATGACCTACCGAATTTGACTTACTTATTGTGACTCCCATAGAGACGTGTGATATGCGAAAGTTATCAAGACTAAACCTAGTAACAACCACGCTTCTGGGTTTCTCAAGCGCTCGTTATTGCTTATTCCGCTGCTCGTATTCTCTCAGTCCTATTTCTAGACTCGACTATGTTCGGTTTTCTTTATTTTACCTCGCATCTTAGTTCACTATCATGCAGGCTTTAAAGTTATTTTTCTTCAGTGTAGATCACTGAGTATTTTTCCATTTTTAAGGGCCGTTTTAGGACGGGTGCCCTAGGATTTCGGGATACAGTCCTTGGACAATTCTCAGGGAAGGACACACTACGGGGCGTGATCATCTAGTTGCGACTTCGCCTCGTAATTGGGTGTCACTACTGGGTGGCGTCTCAGCTCCCTCAGAGTGCGTTCCGGAAGGCCTATGGCAGCGTCTGTTTTACGGTTCACCATGTAGATTATCATTTAATTTCGTTTGAGTTTTTTTGTAAATTTTAGTTTGGTGAAAACTATATTTCACTTCCTCATTGTGGTGGATATAGGGGTTATTGTTACGTGTTTTCCACCTTTTGGAAGTTCACTTGCTCTCAGATCGTTTTAAGGGAGGTCTGGAGACGTGGCTGCGAGTGTTGTGTTGTTCAGCTAAGGTTGGTAAACGAGGTGTATTTCCTTTCAGTTTTCGGTAAGGGCACGCAATGCCAACTGAGTTACCGTCGCACCCACCTAGCCGTTATAATCTAACCAGCTTGATCAGCATGACGTCTGTTAAGTCATAGCCTTGGGTTCCTGGACAACTTTCTGGGTAGATGAGTTATATTCCGAAATTTATTTGGTGTGGTGTTTTGAATATTGTTTGGTATCTCCTTTAGAGTGCACACATTGTATCTATATTCCCTTTTCGTATTTGGTATACAAGAGGATATTTCCTTTTTTTGGTATTTTCTTTTGGGATAGATTGGGTATTTCCTTACCACTGTTCCAGTGTTCCAGTATTCCATTCCATAGGTATACGCTTCAAGGTAATCTCCGATATGGACCGATCAAAATTAAAGCCTCCTCTCGCAGTCTTTAATTTTCTTTTTGGAGGGAGGTAATGTAGCGTTCACAAATTCTTGATCGCTACAGGTAGCATTCGTAAATTGTTGATCACCACTGGTAGGTTTATTTCGGACAAATTCTTAACTGAAAGACCTTCGGTATCGTTTTGGACAAGGCAAGACAGTCTAACTCCAAATCTCCAGGTGAGCGGACGTTTTCGCGCCTTACCCTTCCGACCGAAAGGGTTTTACGACCCGGCAGCAGAGAATCCGATCAACAGACACCAGGCCATTGAACGACCACCTATTACAGAGCCCGACCATCGTGGAAACCTTACACCTTTTTGGGGCCACATGGCACGGTAACCGGTTGGTCAGATCGAGATTATTTCGAGACCCCCGCATAGGGATACCGGACTGTCCGCAGTCGTACTCAGTGTTTTTGGACACCCAGTACCTTGATAGGCAAGGATAGACAACATCAGGAAATAAGGCCAGATAAACACTTTTTTTATTATATTTTCATGTACCGTTAAAGATTGCAATTACCAGTTATTTTTCACAAATACATTATTACCATAATTTCTTATACTGATAATGGTCACGTTATCATCTTATATTTTGTATCTATTTGCCGTCTGACCATTCTTGGTTACCCTAGCGTTATATATCTGTCTTTTTACTATTGTCAGAATAGAGGAAATAACCTCTAATTTGTAAGTATAGGGACATAGAGACCAGCTGGTGTAATTCAGAGCTGTGTCTTTGATTTTTGATTTCTTTCACGGTAAGGTTTGGAGAACCACCTTCCCTAAACCTTCCCGTGTCTTTTGTTTGCTAGTTTTAGTTATTCCTTTTTTTTGTGTGCTTTGTGTCGTTCTCTTTTGAGTGTGCTTTTATAATATATATGTATAAAATTCTAGTAAACCGTTTTATTTAAGATATACCCCTTCGCAGTTCCAGGGTCTTTTCCGATATGTGAAGTAACCGGGTGGCGCTCAACTTTTGTCGTGGCTTCATTCTGTCCTGGACCTTCTTCTCGGTGCTCCCGGCGAACAGCTGCCGTCGCTGTGATCTATATATTTTTTATTTTGTTTCAAAAGACAAAATAATAGGTCACAGATTATTAGGAAGGGTCAGCTGAATAGAGAAAGACACATTCTTTACAGAAGCCATCAAATAGTCGATTATGCGGACGATATAGCAAGAATTGCGAGAAGTGAGAAATAATTAATAAAAGTGACAAAAAAGCTTGAAGATGCAGCATACAAAGTTTGGTTTAAAAATCAATCAAAAGAAAAGCAAACTAATGATAGTAGAAGGTTCACAAGAAAATATCTCGGAAGTGGAAGTGAATTCAAAACTAGGAGGACTGATTTTTAAAACCGTGGAAAAATTTGTTTACTTAGGCGTAAGGATAACAAACAAGTGTGAAGAAGAGGGGGAGATAGACCTAAGATTTACCACAGATAACAGATGTGCAGGAGCCTTGAACCATCTAATAAGATCGAAATTCATATCCAGAAATACCAAATTAAAATTGTATAAAACTGTATTGAGACCAACTGCATTGTATGGATGTGAGACATGGGTACTAAACAAGAAATAAGAGGATAAACTGTTAAGATGGGAACGTAGAATAACTCGAGAAACAAATGTCGATAGCTGATATAGGAGCAGAATAAATGAAGAAATATATGATACTTTCTTTGAAAGACCACAAGGTGAAAGAAGGCGGGGAAACCCAAGGAAGCGATATACAGAGGCTATCATTGACGATCTGAGCGAGAAGAGGATCAAGGACTGGAAGACAATGACCAGAGACAGGACAGTATGGGAAAGAATCACAAAGATGTGGGCCTAAAGATCTGTCATAGACATGTCTCTCATATATATAGATGTATATATATATATATATATATATATATATATATATATATATATATATATATATATATATATATATATATATATATATTAAAAAGCTCGACAAATTGTGAACTGGGTCCGTGGAGTATTAAAAAGCTAAGGAAGTTCAACCGTGCTCCACGTCGTGCTTTTTTTCATACCTGGTACTTACCCGAGGTTAGACGCGTCACGAACCGTTTCGCATAGTCTGACTGCTGCGACCGCTTACCGCAGGATGGCGCGGCTGCATGTGATTGCAGCCTCCATTCGACATGGCCAATTTAAATGGTCAAGGTTTTAGACGTTCCTTCATCCGCTCTTAAGGTGTCCAGATTGAGTCCAACTGATGACGGCTTAAGGCCAGAAACCGGTCTTGGGAGACGCTTTGGATTGCGGGTGAAGGAATGGCAAAGCACGACGTGGAGCACGGGCGAATTTCCTTAGCTTTTAATATATATATATATATATATATATATATATATATATATATATATATATATATATATATATATATATATATATATATATATATATATGTATGTATAGCCTGTTCAGCCACAGTGCGTTCAAACTCCATACTATGTCGTACTGTAAACCAGAGCTAGAACCGAGGAGTGTGAATGCTGTGGAACCCCATATGGAACCGGATTGATTATTCCTCGTTCGTACCTTAGCTGCTGTATTGGTAAGGTGATTTTTGTAGGTTAAGGTTCGGTCCAGTGTGATTCCCAATTATTTCGGGTTTTGATTTTTTTTGAGCTGTGTGCCTTTACGGTAGATTGTGAGCTGCTGATTGGCCAGTTTATTATTTAGGTAAAAACAACACTCGGTTTTGTTTGGGTTGGGGGGTCAGTCTCCATTTGCGCTAATATTCCTGTAAGACTTTAAGTTCGTTTGTTAAAATTTGTTATGTGCTGTCAATGGAGCCCCTGCTAATTGCCAGTGCCATATCGCCTGCATACGCAAATTTGTTTGACGTTGTTTCTGTGAGCTGGTGGGTCATTTGCGATTTGTAGGGGTGAAATTGTTGTTTTTTTTACAATTTTTGCAAATACTCTACAGACAACTGCAGTTTGAGATGTAGATTGTGTAGGATTCACGACTTTTTCAGCAACAATATCAATTTGTTGGTTGTCTGAAATTCCTGGGCGTCCAATTCTTGTTGTATCATGAATACTACCCGTTGGCTGAAACTTTTGCATTAGCTGCCGCAAGTATGCTCTAGAGGCAGGGCGATGTTTTTCATTTCAAAGTTAAAGCAGGGGGAAGAGACTTTAGACGGGCACTGTAGTTCTGCGTAATTTGTTCTGAAATCTTCGGATTCTTTCTCTGTTTAATTAACCCTTACTAACTAGTTACAGCACAACTGCATTCTTTAAATCTAGCTGAATTTTATTATAGATTTATATATTAAAAAAAAAATTAGTAAAATCTGATTGCCTTTCAATGATCTAATAGATATTATTGAAATTGATTCCAAATTGTTTTCTCTTAGTGAGTAATTCAACAGTATTCAGTACTACTGCAGTGCATGTTTTTATTCTTAGAGCATGCTTGACTATTTTGATCTGGATTCGTTTGCTGTCACCCTCCATTTTTAAAGTTATCGTCCAATTGTTTACAGATATTTCTGCAAAAGTTTAGATGATTAAATTAATTTTTTGTGACGCTAAAAAGGATATATCGCTTGCAAAGATAGCTATATAAATTTGAAGCATAGATGGGATTAAAATATATTGATGATGGAGATTAGAATAGAAACTTAATAATAGTAGAGTTAGTCGCAGCACAACACCCTGCGATTTGTTGCAGATATTGGCTCTAATTAGAATATAAATAGACGATTGTTTTATCACAAAATACCTATTCGATAGATAGACGTTATACTGTTATTTACTGTTTAAAGCTGATGACATTCGTTTTAAGTTCATGCCATACGCCTGGATACTACACCTTATCAAATATTTCTGCGCGCACCGATGTAACACATAATTTATTTTCTTTTTAAAATTATGTCACCTTCGCCATTCGTCTGATCGTTTGCTAAATTAAAATTTGTTTGAATGCATAAAAAAATATTTGATTAATTACTCCAAGGAAGTATACTTTTTACGCGCATGCATAAGTATGTACACGCTTTTTGGTCTCAAAATCATCATTAATTATTTCAGCTATTTTAAAAAGCAGCTCTATGTTTATGCCTAAATTTGTGCTGATGGATTGAAATATGTTTGTTCTTTTCAAAATCCAGTATTAACCCATTAGTTGGCAAAGTTATTTTTTAATCAATGTCAACTTTTTTGAATATTTTTATGGAGAAAAGGGCTCTAGTAATGTAACATAACACATGAACATGGACATGGAAAGTCAACCTATGCAGTATGGTAACTGTAAAAACCATATTTTGTGATCCAAAGCCGTGTTACATTTTCTGGAGATAAAGTTGCTTTTCTTGCTGCAAAATGCATAATGGCGATCAATTTTATTGTAGACAATCAAATGCCAAGTATTGTTATATCTTACATCTTCCAGAGGGCATGATATTCGTCCTTGTTCTGGTTTTATACCAAATGGTTTCAAAAAGACCAAAGCTATAGATCTCTGAAAGCAGATACAACTTTGTTGTCTTTGCACTGCACTGAAAGAGTTTGCTCGTTTCTATAATACTTATATGTCCCCCTTTTGGATGTATTCCAGTGATTTTTCTCTAAAAGAGGACACTGTTCTAGCCTGTTTTCGCGGATACTTCCTACAGTACAGTAGTTTTGGTCAGGTCAAATGGGACAAAAGTGGCAATGAAACAAAAAAATTTCAAATAAAGTTTATACCCTTGATTTTTTGGCATGACGACTTGGTCTAGTAGGAGCATATAAATCAAAACCATACATGTAACCATTATTTGAACATATACTCCTGTTTTTATAGCCAAACCTTAATGGCTTTTCCCATATCAACTGTTTGGCATAATGGTTGCCATAATAAGACACCATGCTTGCGTCTATCGATAGATGTGATTTAAAATTTTTACCAAGAAGTTCCAGAAGCTCTCTCAGTTGGTAAAGTCTATCGCTTGTCAGAAGTTTAGAATTCTCATTGAAATGAATAAATCTCCATATTATTTCGAAACGTTTCAATCGTATGCTATTTTGAACAATTTTCCGAAGGTCGTCTTCAACTGGACCAGTATATACGACTGTTTGTGTATTTTCCATTACCAGATAGTAGCTATATGCCTAAAAAAACATAAAGCTTTATAATATACTAAATTGACATCATTATTTCGTTGCCCAGCATATCTGTTACTTTCTTGAATTATCAAATTCATTATGTCGTCATAAAAAAAGCCGAAAAAAGTCACTGGAAGTAATCCAATTTAGGCTTTTATCGGAGGGTCGTAATGGATCGCAGTTTGTGTTTATATTATTGTCTGGCAATTATTTAGGATCGAAGGTCCATTTTGTTCGCTTGTAGTGGGAAGTATCGTTGGTTTCCTTTCTACCTTCCATGATGAGTTGTTTTCGGAGATCGGATAACGGGACCAAATCTTCAGGATAATAATAATTATCGCCTACTAAAGCAATTTCACATGGTTGGCTTAGAATTCTTCGAGGTAAATGATTTATGTTGCCACTATGCTCCTCATCTGAGCCATCACTCTCAAGGTCAGTGTCGTTTCCCTATTCTGCGGGAATAAGAATGTATATATTTAAATTAGGTATATCAGACTCTTCTTCTAAACAGTCTATAAGCTCAACTAGTGTCAGTAATGTCTGAATGATTGTGTTGATTCAATGATTCAACTAGTGTCAACCTAAAAATTATTTGTCATTACCATTTCGAGATCTAAACGGGCAGCGTCCCTTTAAGTGGACGCGACATATTTTGGCATATTGTTGCCGAGATATAATAATGTACACATTCTCGTTATTTGTTACTAAATCTAAACATATTATGATATAACTTTTCAATACAAGGCTCAAAAAAATATTATTAGTTTATTGCCATATTGAGTTGACTACAAACTAGGATCCATATTTGTAATGAAACGCGTAAAACTCATTCTCTGTCATATACTAACTAGTCGACGCGGATCTACATTACTCCTTCCACTCCCAGAGACACCTTATGCACCCACTACTTTCATTACATGACGTGTTTTAGATGCGTCCATTTAAAGGGACGCTGTCCACTAATGGGTTAATCGTTTTAATAGTGAATTTTCAAAACATTTCTGTTATACTAGTAGAAGGGTAACCACTTTACAGGATACGATCTCTGCATGACAATGATATTAAATATATGAATATGACTCATTCAATAGTTCTACTGTTTATTCAGACTATTCTTAATTTTGTATTTGCGATTTAACGTCACTATTATTACGATAACACGATTTAATCAAAACCGACCTCGAAAATACATTGGCAGAAATGACACATTTAAAATTTAAAAATGAAAACGGATATGCATTAATATGTATTGCAGTATGGTAAAACGGGCTTTGTTCTCATCCGCTTCGGCTCTCTCTGTACCCTTGAGGGCGAAAAAATATAGACTTTTAATTAATTGATAGCTGTTTGCAGAATTCCCTATCTAGCTACTTTTTTTATCCGTAAACACAAAAATATAGAACAAAAAAACATTAAAAATATATATTATGGTAGTTATCGATGCATAAAATTAATACAATAAAAGTTTTTTAATAAATTATAATAAAAAGTCTCACCATGAAGGTACAAGGGCTGTATGATAAATATCTAGTGATATATTTCGTAAATATAATATTTTATAACAATATTGTCAAACTGTCAAATCGCTGCGTGGTTTACTTTGTAAATGGCAGCCATTTAAATAAAGCAACTCTTGTGATTTTTCAACAATGGAAAAAATTGAATATCGAGCAAAGGGCTGAATTAAGGGGACGCGACATATTTTGGCATGCTATTGCCAAGATATAATAATTTATATATCTATATCTAGACATATTATATATAATAATATAATATAATATGTCTATATCTAGACATATTATGATATAACTTTTTAATTCAAGGCTCAAAAAATATTATTAGTTTGGACACTACTTTGCTAGACTTACCCTCCCTATTGAGTTAAATACAAACTAGGATCCATATTTCTAATGAAACGCGTAAAGCTCACTCTCGAACTGTCATATAAGAACTAACAGGTCGACTCGGGTCTGCATTACCCCTTCCACTCCCAGAGACACCCCAAAGGTCACTACTTTTATTGCGTGACGTGTTTTAGATGCGTCCCTTTAAGGAAACACTGTCTACTAATGGATTAATCGTTTAAATAGTTGATTTTCGGTACGTGGCCGTACCAGCGTTTTTGATGAAGATTGTCCAGGTCGTCCAAATGAGGCTATTACTTCAGAAATCACTGAAAAAATCGACCATATCCTAATAAGCGATCGGAGAGTGAAATTGCGTTAGACTGCTGAGGCTATGGGCATCTCAATTAAACGAGTTCAAAATATTTTAGCAACTCATATGGATATGAACAAACTTTCCTCAAGATGAGTGCCGCGATTACTCACAATTGAGAATAAACTTTTGACATCGGTTCATAACTATTGACAAAAAACATGGTTTCGTCACAACAAGGGTTCGAGCAGTCGTATTTTTTAGAGGGGCTACAAAAGATTGAATAACGTTGGACTAACGTTGGATTGAATAACGTTGTAACGAGTATCGAACTGAAAGGTGATTACGTTAAAAAATAAATTATTGATTGAAAAATTATTGTTGAAAAATAAAATAAATTTTCATATATTTTTCTTTGTCGTCTGGTACTTATTATACAACCCTTGTATCTGCATTTTTTTTGTGTATGTATACTACAATGTGTATATTGTCATGCAGTTTTTACGCACGATCTGAAAATGAGTTTGCCTACAATAGCTAGTTAGGTTAATCGAAATCAATTTGTCAAGCAAAAAAAGTTGCTTACATTTTATATTGCAAAGAAATATTGTTGTGTGAAATCGTTAAAAATGACTTTGGTGAATGAGACATATGGATCGGAAAGCGAAGCAGATGAGTGGGATATAAGGCATTCAAACAAGGTTAAGAATGGGTTATTGATTTACTTCGTTGTGGTTAACCTTCAACACCTATTGTTAATGATAAAAATAATTTTACAACATTGACGCTTCATCATCGTGATTTAGGTGTAAAAGAACATGGCACTTGAGCCAGACATACCTCTAGATATCCGTTCACAATAATTTAATTAATATTTACTGGATAAAGTTCGTTGCAACACAATTGTTCCCAAAGAGATGTATTATTTATAGAGAGCATCGAAAACTTATTGATAAAGATATGCTTTCGTGAGCCGCCAATGATCTTGCCCGCCAATCTTTATTAAATGCATCGTAACTGATAAGTATATGAATGCAGTATTCAAACAAGTCAACATTCTTTGAAATAGCACTTCGAAAACTAAAAGAAACTTCAGAAATCACGCTATTGTCGCCTAAGAATAAGGGTTCTGGTTCTGAGGGCCGAAGGTTTTCTTCATTTATCATATAATTGTGCAAGCAATTTATTTTAGATGAATAAACCTTTAATGGAATTATATGAAGATTATAAACTAACAGCATCATAACATTCGCATAAAAACACCAAATTTTAGAACAATAACAAACAAAAGTAACCATCACATACACCGACTCTTACACACATGTTTGGTACAAAAGGCAACAAATGCATCTACCGTTCACCATGTGAGTTAAAATATTAATATGCACGCAGGCATATGTACTGTATCCAATAGAACCTATTTTAAAACGAAGTACGAAGGATTCAATTCTATGGGCTTCAATAGATTATATAAATATATAATGACCACAATATAGCAGGAACAAAACTAAAGATACATTGTCAGAAAATAAGTAAGTAAAAGGTAATATAAATAGTCTAGAAAAAAAAACAAAAGTTATTCCAACATGGCATTAGAGAAAAACAATAACATTTTAGACTGATTTGCCAAATCAGTTTGTTACATTGCAGATACTGACAAAAGATGACAAGAGATGAATGTGGTGACAAAATATGAACTTTGCAAACCAATATAACAAAATGATCAGCAATGTTAACTCTGTAACTTGCATAACACTATGAGACAAAACATTCGAGTAGGCAAAAATGTCTAATAAATATTTTTCTGCATTTGCAAATCAACTGGCAAAGAAGAATATATGAATTTCGTTTGGTTCATTGAAATAAGTTAGGCTTTGCAAAATTATAAATAAATTCACGTAGATGCAGATGTAAACAAATGCATCTGTTTAACATGAAATTGATATATAAACTATTGGGATAAAATAAAGAAATGAATGAATAATTTATAAAGATAAAACTACTCAAAGAATAGAGTAGCTAGGAAAGAGCAAATCATCGGCTGTTCAAAAGAAAGAAAGTAACATGTCTGGTAATATCAATGAAAATGGAAATGTTTCCTGAAGAGATAATACAACAGCTAAACATTATAAAGTCTAGAGGTCAAACTCTGCAAAATATTTGATAAAACAAAAATTACTCTATTTATTCCAAAATACAAGAGTTGTCCTACACAAGAAGCACAAGATTTGGCCTACACATGTAGACACAAGTTATATAAAGTCAGTTAGTTAAAACTTATAGTTAGAGGGGATTTAGGTTAATTAGCAACAGGGTTGGAGACATCTTAACGTAGATACTAACCCTGTTTAGTACCTCCCTTGACTAACCAATCATTGATTTGTGGTTAAACTTCAGTTTCTTGAAAGCCTACTTACATCCGACCTGGTAATATTTAGACGATTTATAGACAACATGAGCGGGAATCGAATCCGCATCCTCACATCAATCTGTATGTGTTTGTTCATTCAAATTAAATTTTATATTTATAAAATAATTTTAAAGCGATACCAAATCATTTGAAAATTAGTTTGCAGTTCGGTTATTTTTCCTCACTGTCATTAAATCCTACAACATTTACTCTGGACATTATCTTATAGGCAACATGACCAACATAAATAACATCTCCACCATGCAATTCAAGAGTAAAATTAAACGCTCACCAGTTAAAATATCCGTGGTCAAAAACATCCCTGATCTGCTGTTCTCAATGAAAAGATGATTCTAATTAACTAAAATTACATCAAAAACTATAAGATGGTACTTAACTCGAAGAGAGTTACCAGTAAATACAAAATAACTGTTTTTTTACTTCTCAACGGACGTTTCGCTAACGATTCTAGCATTACTGCAAGATGACTAAATCTGAGAAGATTGAATCATCTACTGATGAGGAGAGGACAACATGGGTACCGAAATGCACATCAGAAAGTTAAAAGAACAGTGATTTGCTGTTAAACGGAAAATCGCTTTGAGTTTAGGTTTCACCCCAAAAGTTCCAACATAAGATTGATTGATTGAAGATTGTACTATATTAGTTCAAATTTTAGCAATAATTTTATATAATCGAACTTCCAAAGAAAGACAAGCAGAAAATAAAAACTGCATACATTTATATATATATATATATATATATATATATATATATATATATATATATATATATATATATATATATATATATATATATATATATATATATATATATATATATATATATATATATATATATATATATATATATAATTATTATTCACGTATGGGCCCTGGTAGACCACGCGGACCAAGTACTGTTAGATGGGTTTGCGCCAATACCGATTTCATTCTTTCGCTATGAGCTTTTTTCTTTTGTCTGACCAAGTTGTTCCAGTCTTCCTACATTTTTCTCTCTGGCCAAACTTTGAATTAAACTCGGCATTTTTATTTCAGTTGTTTTGGGATGAAAGGAAATTAACATATTGTTTGACCCAGTATGTAAAGCAAATTTAATGGTTAATTATAGTAATAGTTTAGTGTTGGGAAAGCGGTACGTTTAAGAATATGAAGTAGAATTTTGTAAAGTTACACGCTCACCTATTTATACCTATTATCAAATAGTCACCTGAGGGTGACTTAATGCAGTTAAATAATATTTGGTATTTAATGTTAAATGATGTTGATATATCAAAGCCTATCCGCTGATTTAAATTGCAAGAAATAAATGGAAGATGATATAAAGTGAAGAAAGAATGTTGCTTTAAGGCTTGAAGAGGACTGATTTTCTATTATTTTAAATATTTTCTTGTTCAAATTTATTGGGGTAATATAAAGAATTTAGTACGAAGGCAAAAATTCTTTGTCGGTTTGTCAAGGTTGGATTTAGTGATCCAAAGTCGAAATCTGAGCTCCATACATCAATACATTTGGTTTTATGTTCAACTGAAACCTTCTTGTCCTTTAAGATGAAAGAGAGTTTGCCGAATGATGCCGAAATTATTTGAATTCTTCTATTTATTTTGGTTGTTTGGTTCTGTATGTATGTACATCCATATATATATATATATATATATATATATATATATATATATATATATATATATATATATATATATATGTATATATATATATATATATATATATATATATATATATATATATATATATATATATATATATATATATATATTACTACAAGTTATACTACAAGGAAAAGTAGAGGGAATGAGAGGACCTGGTCGAAGAAGGATATCATGGCTGAGGAACTTGAGGCAATGGACAGGAATGACATCAACCGAACTATTTAGATCAGCGGCCAACAGGATTAGATGGGCCATGGTAATTGCCAACGTCCAATGAGGATATGGTACCTCCAAGAAGAAGATATATATATATATATATATATATATATATATATATATATATATATATATATATATATATATATATATATATGGGGAAGATGGAATCACTGCTGAATTGGAGTCCATCCCCTAGTCTCACTCCAGTTTTAATTTCGAAGGGTTGTGAAATATCACAGCCCTTCAAATGAATTTAAATTTAACTTTTGACCTTGTGTTAGTTAGTGTTGCTTTAATAGTTGTCAGCGTTTTCAGATCTAGTCTTTGTTCTTTCAAAATTTGGAATAAAAATTCGCGGTCAGTAGAATCATATGCTTTTTTGAAATTCACAAATGTACAGACGATATTTTTATTGTACAGTTTTTTTATGTCTTTTTAGATTCAGGATCTGTTCAGAGCAGGATCTGCCCGGTAGGAAACCTGTTTGTTATTCACCAATTTTAGGTTCTAACTGTCCCTGTGCTTTGTCTAGTAGACATTGCGATAGAATCTCGTAACAAACTGGGAGAAGAGATATCCCTCTGTAATTGTTTACATCCATTCTATATCATTTCTTAGGTAGTGGATGGATTAGAACATCTTTCCAATCTTCCGAAACCCCTTCGGTTCGCCAAACTTCTTATAGAATTTTGGTTACTTCCTTGATTGTACCGGGACCAGTGAATTTCAAAAGTTTAGCAATGATATCATTTTCCCCATATATATATATATATATATATATATATATATATATATATATATATATATATATATATATATATATATATATATATATACTGAGTAAAGAGAACCAAACAACCAAAATAAATAGAAGAATTCCAATGAGTTGGGCATCAGTCGACACACTCTTTTTCATCTTAAAGGACAAGAAGGTTTCAATTGACATAAACCCAAATATTCAACTCGTGTGTTGTTTATTCAACTATCTGTGTTAACGTATGGAGCTCAGATTTGGACCATCACTAAATCCCACCTTGACAAACTGACAAAAAATTTTTGCCTTCGTAATTTGACGGCATTAAACTTTTTTTGTGGATCTTATCAATACTCTTATTATTGAGGCAGTTTATAGGATGTTCCGACCTGTATATTGTATTTTTGTTACTAAATTCTTTATATTATCCGAATAAATTTGAACAAGAAAATATTTGAAATAAAGAAAATCAGTCCTTTTCAAGCCTTAAAGCAATTTTCTTCCTTCACTTTATTTCTTCTTCCATTTATTTCTTGCAATTCAAATCAACGGATGGGCTTTGATATATCAACATCATTTAAAATCAAATACCAAATATTATTTAACTACATCTGAGAGTAACTATTTGATAATAGGTACGCGTAGGTTAGCGTGTAACTTTACAAAATTCTACTTCATATTCTGAAACGTGCCGCTTTCCCAACACTAAACTATTACTATAATTGACTATCAAATTTGCTTTACATACTGGGTCAAACAATATGTTAATTTCCTTTAAATCCAAAACAGCTGAAATATAAATTGCCCAGACTAATTCAGAGTTTGTTTTAAGTAAGTTGAGAACAAATTTTGCTATATATTTGCTGCAATGTTGTATCTATTATTAGCCAACAAAAACAAGGTAAAATTGAAATTAAGAGCAAGTGATTTGGTTTAGTTTTTAACAGTTTCCTTATATAAGGAATATAAATTGATAATTTATACTATTCTACAATATTTCATTCATGGGTGACACAGTGACAAAACGTTTTTAAACCATGCCACACCATCATATATATATATATATATATATATATATATATATATATATATATATATATATATATATATATATATATATATATATATATATATATATATAACAGCTATAAATTTAAATGGAATCACAATTTAATTTTTTTAAATAATAATTAAAAATAATGTCACTATGTAGTTAGAATACGCATAATTTAATATTTTGAACAATGTGTTAGGGGCCTAACATTGCCATCGACTAGTCATAATTTAACTTAATATAACGTAACTCATATTTTAGTTAAATATAAAATGATTTTTAGTGCGTGCGAGCTTTAAATTCAAATAAAACAACAATCAAATTAGATGCTTTGAAAATATTTATTTTATGTGAAATAACATTCATTGATGTTAACGTTTAAAAAAATCAGACAAATCTCCGCCGCGGCTACTTCTGACAAAGCGCATCCTGCCAATCCAATTTCTGATCACTTTTTCAAGCAATTGGGGTCTTATGTCCGACAATTGTTCGAGTTATGTTGGCTTAAAGGCGTCAGTAATTTTTTAAATGTATATATAACTTAAATTAAACTAATATATAAAATATATCGGCATAGACTAAACATTTAATATGACCCCAAAGAAAATAATCTCAAGACGTTAAATTACATAGTCTTGGTGGACATTCAGGTTGAAATAATTTTTTCACCGAAGTGTTCCCTCAATAAATCAATTGTTGTGTTGTTTGTATGACGTGTGGAGCCCTCATGCAGGAACCACATCTCCTCCAGATCACTACCATTTAAATCCGAAATTAAATAATCCTTGATTATCGCTATGTAATGATCTCCATTAACGCTAAGGTGCGTTCCAGCTTGATTTTTAAAGCAATACGGCAAAATGATACCTCTAGTGTAGAATTCACACCATACAGTGAATGTTTCTGGATACAACGGTAATTGTTGGATCATTGGCGGCAATTTTGTTTATTAACATAACCATTTACCAAAAATGGGCTTCGTCGCTGAACAAAATTTTGCAACTAAGCACTGGATCAAGTTGCAATTGATTTTGAGCTCATTCACCGAACGTACGACGCAAACGATTGTCTTGCGGCTTGAGTTCTTGGACAAGCTGAATCTCGAAAAGCACCAGACCAAGATATTTACGTAAAATCTTCCATGTATTCGAATAACTAAGCCTAACTTCATGCGAACAGCAACGAATTAATAAATTTGGATCTTTATCAACATTACCAGCAACAGCGGCGATATTTTCATCCTAGCGTAGAGTTTTTTTATCTTGTTTTTATTTCAATATCGAGCAGCTTGAAATGCGTTCAGAATTTGTCGATGATTCGGTGAATACATCGCTCGGTTAGGCGATTATGTGCACTATAAAATTTACGCATAAATATCGACAATCTGCAAACGTCGTTCTGATGTTAAACGTTCGATGATAATTTACCAGACTATTCTAAATAATTTTGAAACTAGAGGCGCGCAACCTAACAGTTCGTTTGACAGTGACCCCTATCGGAAGTTCGGACACATTGAAAAAACACCTTTAATATTGATATTTAGCGTGAAATTAGTGTGGAAGAACAAGATGTTGATAAGTTCCATATTCGACATTAGATACTGTATGAGCTTCGAAAGCACAGCACTGCCACTAATGCCATTACTGTCAATTATCCTGCTATCTTGTCTAACAGAACATGTCAGCGTTGATTTAAAAAAGGACGATATAAAATATAAAAAGCCTTTTGAGTTTGATAACAATCTTTTGTTGACTGAAGTTGAAGCTGAAGCAAACAAACCACCCAGGAATTAGCTGCAAGGTTTAAAACTTCATAGTTCATATTATAATGGTGTTTAAAACAACTGACTAAAGTGCGAAGAGGTGGAATGTGGGTGCCAAATCAACTTTCAGATGAAAATAAAATTTAGTGTGTAACCATCTGTGCTGCAGTTTGGTTCAGATTAGGCAGAAATCCATTTCTTCAACAAATTGTCACTGGGTATGAAAAGTGAATTTTATACAGCAATATTCATAAAGAAAAACAATGGTTAACACTAAGACAACTACTTTTGTCCTCTTCAAAATCAGGTCTTCATCCTAAAAAAGCGTTACTGTCAGTATGATAGGATTTTACAGGAATTATTTACTATAAAGTTCGGAATCCTAATAAAACCTTAAATTCGGAATTGTATCAGCTTTGATTCAAAAGTCCAAAACTGATAACCGAAAATATGTTATTCTGAACCATGACAATGCAGGACCTCATAGTACCAAAATTGCCCAAGAAAAACTTAAAAGTGATGGTTGGATATATATTTCCACACCCACTGTATCTTCTGATGCTGCAATGGCAAATAATAATATTTTCACATCGTTGAACCATTTTGTTCGTAAAAAAAATCCGCTGCGATAGCTATCAAAACAGCACTGGAAGAATATTTTACTTTTATATATATTATTAAAAATATTAACATATACAACTGTGTATTATATTACAACATAAATCTAGTTGTTATTGTTGGTGGATTCATGCACTTGTGCGTTGTATCGTTCTTCATCTGCAACAGTTTGAAGCCTTCTAGGTCTCTCTCTGGGCAGATCGCATCGAAGGCGTCATGGTTTTTTTTTCTACTGTTAGTACATGTCGCTCAGATCTTGTGTTCTAGTAGTAAGTATTTAAGCTTCTTTTTAAAATTTTTTAGGTTTAATTTTATTATGTCTTTCGGTATCTTGTTGAATTTTGTTACGGTTTCAGTTGTGAGTTTTTGTGTGAGTCTTAATTGTGTATTTTTATGAACTCTAATGTCTGATTTTCTTCTGGTTTCTTATGTATGTATTTGTTTGTTTGTCGTGAATGTGATAGTTGTCTTTATTAATTTATTTTGAATTTTGTATAGCAGCAGTATATTGTGATATTGTATTAGTTGTCTGATGTTTAGTTCTTTTGTTTTTTTGTATAGTTCTTCGGTTGGCGTTAGTCTGTTGAAATTATATAATATTTCCAATATCTTATTTTGTTGTCTTTGTAGTATGTTTAAGTTTTTTTCTGTAGTATTGCTTCATGTATTAATCATATAAGCATTTTTAGATGAGAATAGTGCATGGTACAGAGGTTTCTTCATTTTTGTTGGTATGGTGTGATTCATTTTTAAGAGCAAAGTAATTGTTTTGGCATTTTCTTTTTTTATTTTATTTATATGCTTATCCCATTTTAAGGTAGTGCGTATTTTAATTCATAGGTAGTTAATTTCGGAAATTTCCTTTAATTTTTGGTTTCTTATCATTATGTTTAGGTCTCTTGCTTGTTTCTTCTTGTTAAATATTATGTATTCTGTTTTTGTTTCGTTTATCGTGAGTGAGTTGTTAAAACACCATAGTTCGTACTTTTTCATATCGTTATATATATTATGTTGTAATCTGTTGTAATCATTGTCAGAATACAACATACACAAGTCATCAGCGTAAGCATACATTTTTCCAGTGAAGTTTTCTTCGAATAAATCGTTTGTATAGAGTATATATAGCAATGGTGGCAGGTTAACTCCTTGCGGCAAGCCGTACGCAGCTGTATTAGTGTTGCTTTCTGTCTCTCCTACTTTAGTCTTTTGGGGTCTGTTCATCAAGTAGCTTTCAATTATTCTTATGTAATTATCAAATCCATATGCAATGAGTTTTTGTAGTAATTTTTCTTTATTGATTGTGTCGAATGCTTTTTTCATGTCGAAAGATATTACTACGACCGTGTGTTTCTTTTCTATGCATCTTTTAATATTTTCTATTAAATCATAAACAGCTGAAGTCGTGCTCGATTTCTTTTGGAAGGCATATTGTGCTATATTTATGATGCTGTTTTGTGATATATGCTCTATCATTCTGTTGTGCAAGATTTTTTCTGTTATTTTATTCAGTGCTGATACTAAAGTAATTGGTCTGTAATTTTGTGTTTCATTCTTTTTTCCTTTTTTGTATATGGGGACTATTATGGATTCTTTTAGGTATTGTGGATATATTCTTGTGTCTAACATTTTATTTATTAGCTTTGTAAAAATTGGTATTAAGGTTTTCCTATTATTCTTGATCACGTCATTTGTTATTTTGTCAAATCCTGGGGCTTTATGTCTCGATGCAAGTCTTGTATTATTCTTTCTATTTCTTCTGGTTCTACATTTTTAACATCAGATTTATTATATATTTTATTTGTTATAGTTGTTGTGGTGGTTTTGTTTTTTCCCTGTATTTGTTTATCAGCTAGTTTTTGACCTATTGTGGTAAAATAATTATTTAGTTCGTTTGCTATAGTTTTTGTATCGGTGCTACTAGTTCCGTCTTCCTTGATAATTTCGATAATGTTATCATTTTTCTTGGAGTGTATTTGTCTATTAATAAATTCCCATGTTTTTCTACTGTCTTCTCTATATTCATTGAATTTTCTTGTAAAATATTGCGTTTTAGTTGTTTTTAATGTAAGTGTTGTGTATTGTTTTTGTTCTATATATCTTACTTTTAGAAGTTCATTGTGTGGATGTTTTCGAAATTTTTTGTAACGTTTATTCCTTTTTCTTATTTCTTTTATTATATTGCTATTTATCCAAGGGCAGTCGTTTCTTCGTTTTATTTTCGCAATGCACATATTTTTTTCTATAATACTCTGTAGCGTTTTTGAAAGATCTTCATATGATTTAATTTGGTCATAGTTTAATTCCGAAATCAATTTATTTGTTTTTCCATTGTTTCTTTTAATTGCATTGCAGTGTACATAGGTAGGTCTTTTTTTTTGTTGGTGGTTCTATTGTTACTTTAATTATATTGTGGTATGATATATCGGAAGAAATTATGCTCATGTTAACGAGCTTATTATCAATATTAGTAATTAGATGGTCAAGTATGGTATTGTTAGAATTTTCATTGTATCTAGTGTATGCACTCGTCTTTGTTTTATTCAGAATTTTATAGTTTCGTTCTTTATACATATTATAGTAACTGTCAATCAAACTATTTTTCCCCAAAATATTTACATTAAAATCACCGATAATGATATGACGTTTGGTTCTGTTTATTATATTATGTTTTAAAGTATATTCCAACGAGTCAAAATTGACATCGGGAGGTTTATATATAAGGCTTATTGATATATTTTCTGAAGTTAATTCTACATTTATTATTTCTATTTTGTTTATGATACAGTTTACGTTTTCTTTATATTCTATACCATTTCTTATATACATCAATATACCTCCTCCTCTGGTTTGGTGTGATCTAAATATTGCATTGTAGCCGTTAATATTATATAAATCTTCCTCATCTGGTGATAACCATGTCTATAAGGGCAATTAGGTCCGGATGGTTTTGTGTTTTTGGGATGATCTCAATTTTTTCAAATTTGTTTCTGATGCTTCTTATATTTTGCATTATTATGTTAATCATCTTGATATTCGTTATTATGTAGTTGCATGTAATTATTATTGTTTTGCTAGTTGTATTTATTGTTCTAGTTTTTCGACATCGGACAGTTGTTTAATTTTTATCTTATCACTTGTTTCAGTTTTTCAGGCATATACATCACCATCTCGAATCCATGTATATTTAATTTTTCTTTCCTTTTTTAGTTGTCTAGTAGCATAGAAAATTTCCCCGGTTAAGTTTGTTATATGTTCGTTTACATAAATGTCTTTATTTCGCCCTTTGATGTGACATTCTCAGGTTTGTAATGTTCCAACTTCCTTACGTGCTTTTATTATGTCAATTTTTGTTTGTTTGTTGTTTAGTGTAACTATGATTGGGTTATTTTCGTTATTGATATTTTTTCTACAACAGTTTTGTATATTTTCAATGGTGTTTGTATCACAACACATTTGTTTAAGTATTTTTATTATGATCTCCTTTGCGTTCTCATTTTGCTCGATTTTGTCCACTCCGCTTATAATAATATCATTTTTAATTTTTCTCTTTCGCTTTTTCTATAATTCTTTCTAGCTTTGCCATTCTGTTCTTTAGCAATTTGTTGTCTTTTTCTTGATTTTTTAGGATCTTTTTCAATTCTTTATTTTCGTCTTGCATTACATAAAATTTTGCTGAAATAAATTCTAAACTTTTTTGCATTTCATCTAGTTTTTTGGAAATTTCTGCATTTGAAACAGTCCTGTCGATTTCCATTTTATCTATGTCTGCTATTGTATCCTGTTTGTCTTGCTTTGTGCGTTTGTTTTTCATTTAGTTATTGTTTTGTGTTATTATTTGTTTTTGTCGTATGTAAACACGCAGGTATATAGAAAAAAAGACAGGGATACTCACTTCACCCTAGCAGTGCCTGTTGCAGGGATTTTCAATTATTACATACAAAAGGAAACAGCAGGCAACGGACAAGGTCTTTTGTGTTGGGCAGTATATAGAGGTAGGAGATCGGCGACGCGGCAAATACGCAAAAAATGCGGAATGTAGCTATCTTGGTTTAGATGGGATACGTATTAAATTTCGGTTGATATTTTAATAACGAAATGCAATTATTTACCTTATTTTGTTGTGTTAGTACTTGTTATCGATGCACTCAGTACATGGGTTTATTTGGAGAATTTATTTCTTTGTCACTCACTTATTTCGCCTTGTTTTATAATAATTTTAAGAGAGCTCATTAAACACGTCCACACGGACTGATACCCCGGACCAAAAAAACTTCATCCTCATTTTAATTTGTTAGAGAGATATACCAAGTTTGTCAATAACGATGGAGATTAAAATTGTATTAACTCGTAAATAAAATAAAATTTTGTACCGTATCAAAAATCTTTATTATGAGTATTCCATCCCAAATATTATTGATCATAGATAAGTGAACCAGAAATACTTCATGAAAATATTTTACGTTGGTTAATATGCATAAATTATAGCATATCTCTCATTAGAAAATTATAATGAAGCAATGATACCAAAATTAGTTTGTGTAAAGTAAAGAAAGCTGTTACCAATATTTCTTACTAGCCGAAAAGATATTGTCTAACTACCGGCGCAAACGTTAACAAAGTAGATCTAATTTGAGAAAAGATTCAGAATCTATCTTCGGAATGTTATTTTAATCACTCGAACATATATTCCTGTTTATTCCCGCTTTGCCTCATGCTCGTTTACCAACTACCAAAAATAAAAGAGAATAATTTAACGTGCTACCATTAGTACGATCCATTAACAATCTGCCTTCTTTTAACATATTTCCCTACTGAATTCTATTAACCTTAACCACCTCTTCAGTGTCCTCCATTTTAGTTCCTTTTCATTCAGACCTTTTGCTACTTGATCATTCCATTTCCTTCTAGGCCTGCTTTTCGTACCCTTTTTTAGTTTTACCATTTTCCATATTTTTTGTTAACAATGTAACTGACATATATGCCCAAACCTTTACATATTCCCAAACCATTTTACACTAATTTTACTTATTCTCGTTTCAATCGATATTACAGCGAATATTTTCGTTAGTTTTTTTTATTCTTGGCACCTTGTCAATCAGTCGTAACCCCGCAATTCTTCAAGTGACCTCCTTTCAATTGCTTGTAACCATATTATATCTTGCTTACTTACTGTCCACAGTTCAGAGCCATATGTTAGTTTTAAAACAAACAGAGAAATATGAACTCTAATCTTTGTCAACCTTACCGATAAGTAATATTTTATTTAGGGTAAAATACAGTCTCGTAGTAGTTTCCACTCTTTCATCATTCTATTTCGAATTTTATTTTCCTATTTTCTTCTAGTTACTCACTTTCTTCTAAATATTTGTATACTGTTTAAATTGCTCTGTTATTTGATGTTGTTGATTTATTTCCAATTGACGTCTTAACTCTTCCTACCAAATCTACAATTATATTGTATATCCATCATTTTCTTCTTCATTGCAACTGTCATTCGCAAATATGATTCAGTACCACTTTTTCTAAATTGAAATATCTCAGGATATACTTTGTTTCAGCCTTTTATTGTGCCATCTATTAAAGTCGTAAATAGGTATGGACTCACTGTTCCTCACAGTGTCACTCCAGATGCAGTTGCGAATTTTTGAGATATTCTATTTCTTGTTCTTACATAATTATATTGCTATTTTTACAGGTAAATTCTTTATACTGTTAATCTTGTGCCTGCTTATGTTCCATTTCTTCAATATTTCACATATATTAAATATTTTCACTCAGTCCAAAGATTTTAATATACGAATAAACGAAGGAATATCGTTTAATTTGTTTCTAGTGTTCGCTTCGTCAGTTAATTCAAATGTCAAATCGGTTGGTCCTTTATTTGATTTCAAGACATTCTGCTACTTCTTCAAATCACTCTCTATCAAGAAGGTTGATATTTCCATTAATATTCTCTCAAACAACTTCTCGTATATACTAAGCATTGATATACCTCGGTAATTCTTACACACTTTCAAAATGCGGGAGTAAAATTGCTAGCACCCACTCATCTGGTATCTTATTCCCCTCGTTTAAATTATTCTTTATCTCTAGTAACATTTCTATCCCTATTTCTCCCATATATTTCTGAGGTTATTTAATCGTGTCCTAGTTAATTTCTCATTTTAGTTTTCGAGCTTTTTTCAACTCCTATGTTGTTGAAGGTTGTATAATTTTACCCTTGCTATTACTTTTAGAATTTATCTCTTGCATCCTGTCATTATCTTTGTTTATATTAACATTATAATAATCTTTTGAAATAGACGTGCAGTATCATTTTTGCATTATTTCATCTACCTATGTCAGTAGCTCTTTATTTTGATATAACGAATCTTTTTTTTCTGCTGTTTTTGAGCATCCTATCGAACAATTTAATTTGCCGTAAATGTTATTCCATTTTCTCTGCACATTTCTCACATATTTTGATTCTTAGCTTTAATTATCTTCTATCCAGGCCTTCTCTTTGACCTTTATAATTTGCTTAACCTCCTCAGACCACCACCCATATATATTTATTTGATTTCCTAACATTTCAGTTAAATCTCCAAACTTTATAAATTCTTTTTTTTTATTTTTTAACTAGGTTTTCTAATAGTCTATAAAAAGCTTCTAACTGTTACATCTTTTTATCCTTACTTACAGTCCAGTTTATTATTCTTATTTATTTCCAATTCTACTTTAACTGCCCTAGAATTTATATATTCCCAAACTATTATTATTCTTATCCGCTCTTTGTTTATTAATCTTGTTAAACCTTCCTTTGCTCTTTCTTTTGTTTCTGTCAAGTATCACCATTTATTTTTGTTTCTGTAAATGCTAACAATATCAAATTTGATTTCTCAAGATCTTTTATCAATTCGTCCTCTTTTTCATACGTACCTTATACATTTAAAATTGCCATTCTTATTAAGTTACCCGTTTACATTCCCATTCTGAATCTTTCCCGTTAAAAGAATCTCCCTCTGTAATATTAGCATCTCCAACACCCATATACATTTCCATAGTCAGGTTTATTTCAAACGTTCGGAAATTGATGCATCATATATGTATGGATCGTTTTAAAAGAAATTAAACTTCATGGGCTTAATATTAAAACGTCAATCAATCGTTATAAATTGACAAGTTTACAACTGAAAAATGAAAAATACAAGCCAATCTACTATTTTATCATCTGGATCGTTCATTTGCAACTAGGCTCGTTTATTTGTTTATTCCGAAATAGAACGGACACCAGCAAAGAGAACAAATATATACACATATTGTAATAGAAACACATTGCATCGTTTTTGTAGTAACAGCAATATTGTTTTATTACCATTAATTAACTTGTAAATATTTTAATATATATGTGTAATCTATGTAGTAGTATCTACTATTAAAATAAAAAAGTGTTGTTTTAAATAGCCTCTTTTGGATAATATCGAAAAGCTTATCAGTCTGCATCTTAACCTTTTTTTTGGATTAACTACAGATTAAACAGAAATGTATTTTACGACTTTAAAATTCTATCTGCCGCAACTAGCGTAAACTGCATATCAAATCGGAAAGCAATAACGCCTCAGGTAGCATAAATTTCTGCATAAATAGATACTTTACCGGGATAGTTCACTCCTGACTTTCCTGTTAAAATTTCAGCAACTTACTCGCTTCCATAAAGTCATTTATTATTCATAAAATGTGTTCCAGTGAACCGGATTTCTCTTCTGCCAGTAAAAGCTCAGAACAATACGGCTTTGATTATTAACGGATATATTCTGATTTATGTTATGGCTTATGAGAAATTTCACATGAGTTTAACATAGTTGAATAAGTTTTAATTTATACAGGATTGTTGGGGAGTAGTTTATATAAGAAAAAACTGATTGATTATCAGTATAAAATTCAAAAACCTTCAGAATTATTTGTTTTGATTTAATAAAAACTAAACATAAATAGTTCCCTCATACTTCCGACAAATTGGGAAAATCACTAGACTTTTGATGAACAGTATGGTTCGATGCCTTTTGTTAGATATTTCTCTTCTAAGCCCAGAAACTTGTGTTGTGTTGTATTTTTCCAACTTCAAATCCCCTTAAATAAAATTGTAGCGCGACACATGGCTAAAGCTTGATGGCAACTAACCATTTACCCCTTTGGAGTAAACAAGAATACTGGAATATGGAGCAATGCTGCAGCGGTACTTTTCATCACTAACTGGCCAATTTCAATTCGCCACAAAATCAAATTTGCTCAGGGTAAAAATGACCCATGATTTTGTCTCCAAATGAATAAAAAAAATTATTCTTTTAATTTCGATAAATGCTACTTCATAAACTGTTCTGATGGTTCACTCAGCAAACTCCATCTTTTCATTATTCATAAAGCAATAATGAGAAACATCGGTGAATTAGAAACAATTGAAGAACTAAAACCCTGTTCATTCCCAATCATTGCTGCTAATGCAAAACAAGCTAACAAAATGCTACAATTTAAAAACATCTAGGTCTATACCACTCGCGAACCACTTTACCCTCTAAATCTTTGAGAAAACGTAGCAGAGATACCGGAATACCCGAAACACATTAGGGTTGACCCTGTCAGAAGAATAACTACACAGAAGGACCATATAAGGACCCCCTCTATCAGTTATATACTCCTTATCCCAGAAATATCCCCTTTACGTTTCTGAGTGCGCCACCTTTGCACCTCTCCTAATTCTGCTCTGGCACCTTCTAATATATTCCATTATCTATTCTCTCATAACTAATGACAATATAGAATACAATCATTCTTTAATCAGAACCAATGTTTGCTATATTCCAATTCTGACACAAATTTCTTCATCAAATGTCATCTAAATTAATGGACCCAACGTCACCTAGAGTTGGTAGTGCTTTTTTGTATCGCACACTAGCACACCTATAGTGAAGTAAATCGTCCCCAAACCAATCCTCTGACTGGTTGATATATTGCGACTCTGTACGTGCTGTGTTGTATTGACCGAATATATCTTCAGCTGTATTTGATTACTAATCAAAGCCTGGCTACGACCATACTATCTCATCTCAAGAGCTATATCGGGTCAATATCATGAAAATCCATGGACCCATAGGGATATCCACAAACGAACTTGGCTCAATCATTTATTATTTTTTCAATCCAAGTGAAAACAAATAAATAATAACTAATACCGGCCGAAATAAGGTACAAGATGAATCAAAGCATCATGTGAACAAAAACAATAAAATGCAACCAATCAACTAAAATGGTGAGAGTTTCAGACTCCTTGTTTCAACAACCGACTCAAATCAGTAATCTGGAATCAGCTTAGAATTTATCACTGCAGATGTAGGCATGAATAAGAGGGTTGCTATTTATATATCTGGAATAATAAATAAAAACAAATATTTATCATTGAAAATGGTTTTATTTATTTTTTTCGAAATATTCTTCGCAATAATCGATACACTTTTGCATACATTTGACCCAATTTTCATAGCATTTTTTCCATTGCGATTGAGATATCTCCAAAACATGCATTTTGTATGCATCAACCGCTTCTTCTGGCGTCGGAAATTGTTGACCACGTAGTTTATTCTTCACAGACGAGAACAAAAAGAAATCATTGGTTGCCAAATCAGGATTGTACGGCAGATGAATTCGATGTTTTGACAAGTCAAACAATAAGTTGTCCGATCCGATAGTTGAGAGGCAGCGTTATAATGGCGAAGAATGGTCCTGCGCCGTTGGTTGTTTCTTATTTATTCAAAGACTTAACAATGGTTGTGTACCATTCAGAATTGACCGTTCTGCGATTTGCTAGTGGCACTGTAGCGACATGGCCATTTATGGCAAATAACCAAATGAACGATGCCAATAACCAGAACACATATATTTTTCCTGAACTCAAGCACCAACTACCACACAACCATAATGACTAGTTAATGTGTTACAAATCTTTATTTAACAAATTTAATATAATACAGTATGCAGGTACACCAAGCCAGTGCAAAGTTCATCGAATATAACATTGGGAAATATTGCTGAAAATATCAAGCTTTATTTAAAATACATTAAATTGATATAAGTAAAAACATTAATTTGTAGAAAAAGCGGGGAGGCTATTGAACAAAAAAAACACCTTTTTAATAAAGATTGAATTACTAAATCATCCCAAAAGAAATAATCCAGTTAAATAAATAGCTCAAAGCAATGATTAAGGCTTTGCAGGGGATATTGATGAATATTCTGAGCTTACAGTGTCACTCGAGCTAGTGAAATACTAAAAATTTGCAATCCACAACGGTGTTTAAACCCAAAAGCAGAATACTGAAAGTAACTGAATTTTGCAATTATATTCCAAGGCATACATTACAACAAAAACTAGGATATAAAATATAAATATTAAGAATTTAAATCTCTCAGAAATATTGAGCAAAAACATATATGTAAAATATAAGAAAAAATTGGATTAGAAAAAAAATAAAAAATGAGAAAGGGATAAAGAATCTAGAATATTTTGAAAGTAATAATAATGAAGGTAATGAGGATCGGCGAAGAGTGCACCGAATAATACTATTGGGTGGCCCAAATTGAAGGCCGGGTTTAAATTGGAAATAGAATAAGTTTTTTTATTGATTTTAAAATTCGATATTCATTGAATACTGAAGTATACATTCTCCGATTATATATGAAAAATTATATCAAACAATCCCTGATCAATATCATAGATAAAATGTCAAATTTCGTTTTTGTGATTGTCAACTGTTTGTAGATTGTTAATATACTTGTATAGCCTGGATTTCAGATAACTCCACGAAAAGTAAACCCACGTCATTAAATCACAAAATTGTGCTAGCAATTGATATTGGCATTGCCTGAAATTACGCGCAAATAAAATTGTTGATGTCGTAAATTAATTGTTGCTGAACAACATTTGTTTAAAGTCCCTATTATCTAGTTGATATAAAAAAAACCATTATCATGTTACAGTAACGATCGCCATTTAGAGTTAGCGCATCCAGACTCATTCTTAAAAAAATATTTCACGCCGCATGCCCAAAATCCACACATTCAGTTGTAAGTAAAGAAATAAAGACAAATTTAAGTTCCAAAAAAGCACTTAGGTTTGATTTAATCACAGGTGGCATACTACACAGCTGCTCAGAAAAGGCATACTTCTGCTCACATACCTGTTCAATGCAGCCTTCCGACTGAGACATCCCCGCGAACTGGAAAGTAACCAAAATAATCATGATACGAAAACCAGGCAAACCACCCAACGATGTCAAATCCTACAGGCTTATTTCACTATTGCCAATTGTCACAAAGTTATTTGACAGACTCTTCCGCAGAAGAAAGCAAGAAGACTAATACTCTGACTTAAATGATATAAGAACAGGAGTTGCGCAAGGAACTCCTGTTCTTGGTCCGGTCCTTTATCTAGTATATACTAGTGACCTACCAGCTCTGAAAGACACCTTTGACATATTTGGTGGCCATACTGTTCTACTAACAGTGGACCAAAGCATGGTAACCTCAACTAGAAAATTACAATCAAGCGATGAAATAATTAATTTTACCAAAAAATGGAAAATTAATCTCAACGAACTGAAATCTATATATGTCAACTTTACCAATAAGAAAATAAGAGAGCAGCTCCCTCTAGATATAAATAGTACAACCATTCCATATGAGTTGAATGCCAAATATCTCGGCATGATTCTTGATGCCACACGATGGTGGAAAGAGCATGTAAAAAAACAGTTGAACTTGATCTCAAATATAGAAAATACTTATAGGTTTATAGAAAGTAATTGCAAGATGAAAATAAATAATAAGATACTGATTTATAATCAAATCCTAAAACCTGTGTTACATCCAGCTGTAGGGATGTGCCAACGATAGTAATATTGAAACAATTCAAATAGTCTAAAACAAAATGTTGCGAAATATAGTCAGTGTACTGTGGTATTCGTAACTCCGATCCTTATCGAGATCTTGCAATTCCAACGGTCAAGAAGGAAATCAGGAGGAAATAGGAGGAACTAAACCTCGTGACCTCGTGTAGTGTGTTGTGTGCAAAAGCAGAGCATAGTGCGCGTGTGGAGTAACATAATGATTAAAACAATCTAAAGAAGATCATTAGATTAACTTTAGTTGATAAGAATTTAAGTTAAGATTTATTAGAGAAAAATTATTAGTCTTTTTGGCTAGTTTTAATATATTTAGAAACTATCAGTAAATAAATAATCTTGTATGCACTTGTAGTTAAAATAATTAAAAAATGTCACATTCAGTAACTATTTCAGGGTGCGTTTTGTTCTAATGAATTACATCAAGCCCCATATGCGACAATTTTGTTTATTTGCACTCTTGTTTTTGTTTCAGTTTAATTTTATACCCATGAAGGTGAAAATCATTAGTGGATATTGGCTTAATACAACTTCTCGAACAATATAATTAATGCACGGGGAGTCAATGTTCTCAGACTGGCTACGACACTTTCACTACCCAAGGCAATATTCTCATAGATCCTCATCCTACGTTTATATACACGAACTTTGCATTTTGAATAAATTTGGTGCACTTTTTCGATCACCGAATTTATAATGCGTTTTAACAATAATAGCATGCAATCCATGTTTCTAATCGAAAGAATCTATTAGAAACTGTTAGAATCAAAGTTATCACAAAACAAAACAATTATTAGCACGAAATTTCAATCCGGCATTCAGTTTGGACTACCCTCTATATTCAAATATCTAGATTATATTTACACTCATCTGATTGCCGTAGATAACAAATAAATCATAAAATTGCTATTATTTATATTTATATTTATTTTATAGTCTAATTATAAAATAATCTCCAAAATAATACATACAGGCTATCCCGAATTGTACGGACCAAATTTTACCAGCGTATTCTACGGCTAAAAATAAGTGTACGTTGTCATATAAATATTAGTCGAATAATACGTCCTAAGGGAGCTACGCCCCAAATGGCGCACCCTAAAAGCGGTTTTTCACAAATATTTCCGAAATTGTTTATAATAAAATTATGAAATTTGTGTGAGTATTGTAAACTTTGTAAACCGAAACGAACTGTGTATTTCAAATTTCAATCAGGGGCCTAACATAATGAGGGGTGCAAGGTAACAATTGCCTAATTTTTCTTGTACGCATTTTTTTTATTTTCATTCAAGATTATGAAGCCCCTGACTTTTTTTACGTAAAAGAGATAATCTTAGTTCACCTCAGTAAGATGTACCATTTTCAAGTAAATTATTTATAAACTTTTCGTGAGCAACACTATAAAGCTTATTCAAATAAAGAAAAGAAGAAATTTTAAGAAAATGTTATAACTTTTATTTATTCTTATAAAACACATTTTTGAATTAAGATGAATTAGAGTTTACAAGTATTGTTCCAAGTGTATTCATTCCGCTTCAACCCATTTCTGACATCTCCACACAACAATGGGTACTTTAGGTGTCTCCCTTATATATATATATATATATATATATATATATATATATATATATATATATATATATAGAACAATATATATATATATATATATATATATATATATATATATATATATAGAACAATATATATATATATATATATATATATATATATATATATATATATATATATATATATATATATATATATATATATAGAACACGCTGGTAACGTTTGGTCCATTCAATTGGGAACACTCTGTATATCCTTATATTAAAAATGATTTGAATATTTCACGGTATCCACTTTGAGCTAATAAAATTGAACTAGATAATTAGAACTAACATTATTGTTAACATATAGTTCGCATAAAATATACTGAACAAAAAAAATGCAATACTAAGGGAAATATTTTTTTTTTCAGTATATATATAATATATATATATATATATATATATATATATATATATATATATATATATATATATATATATATATATATATATATATATATATATATTTGTTCAGTATATTTCATGCGAACTATATGTTAACAATATTATTAGTTCTACTTGTCTAGTTTAATTTTAATTTGATAATGTTTATCTATACCGATGACGGTATTACGTATTGATAGAAAACAAGAAATTCCTCTTATATTCGATACAAATAAGATTAACATTATATAAGTGTGCGAAGGATGAATCGGATTGGATTAAATTATCTTGTCACAGGCTCATTGTGCACATGCTTCACGATTAAACTTGCTGGTGGTCAGAATAGCCACTAAAAATTTCGACTAATGCTATCCCTCACATATAGTATTCGTTATAAATTTAGGAATCTTGCTGGCCAAGCAAGTATCGCTGTAACACTATTTTCTGAAACCTGCATTGTTTGATAAGTAAGATGACTGAAATATTTATACAAACTTGTTTGTACAGTTTAACAATAGGCCCCAGTATTTTCATTATATAGCGGACTACACTTAAAGTTCCTCTGACAGTTTTTCTAAGAAAGTGTGATTCAAATGATGACACATCTGGTACTTGGCGGGGCGTCTACATCGATAACATCAGAGTAGAGGAAACAACATCTTTTGAGTACTTGGGACACGAGATTAGCATTAGCAGAGACAATCAAATAACGACAATTCAGTAAACAACATATATTAACACACCTGCAAATTTACCAGAAAATCATGTGACTTAACGCCTTTAATGTAAAATATTTCGTCTATGCCGATAAACCAGCAACTATTGACGTCCTGGAAGCAAACACAACTCGGATAATTGCGGACATAAGACCCACCAATTGCTTGAAAAAGTGGTCGGAAATTAGATTGGCAGAATGTGGTTTATCAGAAATAGCTGCGGTGGTCATTTGTCCGAAATTGTTTTCATATATTAATGGCATTAAATGTTATTTCACTTAAAATAAATAGTTTCAAGGCATCTAATTTGGATGTTGTTTTATTTAAATTTAATGCTCGAACGCGTTAAAAAAATCACTCTATACCAGAAACGTCATATTCGTCACCTTTCAAATTTGGATTATTACTAGAAATCATTTGGTGTATTAGTAAATGATGCATTTGATGTAACTAGTGGCAGTGCTAGTAACGGAACTAAAAGAATACTGCATAGCTTAGTAATATACGAAAATTTACGCTCAACATGATAAAACTAATTGTTTAAACCAAATGATAAATACTTTGCTACATTTTTGAAAAACGCAAGAACAAAAACAAACAAAAAATGAATCAGTTTTGGAAAGAGATCCTTTCGACATATCCTATTCAGTTTGTATATTTACATTTTGATTCATATATGTGTTCTGGCTAATGAACTTTATTTGTTTCCCAGCATATAACCCATAAACATTCAAATTATCAACTTGATAATTTGAAATACCACATAGAAAAACATTTGTACATTTGTCAATTTGCTAGACATCAAGGAACAAAAATTTTAAAATAAACGAACAAAGATGTTAACAAGATGTATTCAAAATTACAAAACAATAGCATATCAAGAAAAATAAAATATTACAATTTTTATTCCTATTGGACCAAATGTTTTTTGTAGACAACACTTATTCCATTTTTATTATATTATATCCCAGTTTTCCTAGTGTAGTTTCAAACTTGTACTCCTACTTGTATGTATACTTGTAAGAAATGTCTGAATGTTTGTAGCGTGTTCATATATTTTTTTACGCCAACGATTTAAAACTCAAAAAATATCAAAAATACCTGTTCTTATGTAAATAAAGAATCACTGGGTAAAAACAAAAAACCGACGGAAAGACATTTCCCAGTGATTCTTTTTTGTAATAAATTTGCCTAACGAACAAAATTTTAATAATATAAAAATGTTCTAAAATAAATTCAAACTTTTGAACGTTAATGTTTCGGGAAGTATTCTCCTCCTGTATGTCACTGGCATTCAAAACTAATTGCCAATGTAAATATCATTGACATACACAAAAAATATGTTTACTTCCTCTCTTTACATTATATATAGAAATTAACATAATTTATTTTTTAGATTTGTTTTGAAAACAGGAAGAGAATACTTCTCGAAATGCTGACGTTCAAAAGTTTGTATTTATTTTTGAACATTTTTATATTTTTAAAATTTTGTTCGTTAGGCAAATTTATTATAAAAAAGAATCTCTGAGAAATTTGTTTCCATTTGGTTTTTTGTTTTTACTCAGTGATTCCCTATTTACATAAGAACAGATACTTTTTGAGTTTTAGATCGTGTAGAAAAACCTAAAAAAAGAAAAAAACATATGTACTTGTACTTATCATGATGATTTATCATGCTTAAAATACGTAGAATAAAAAGCCGTGGGAATGACCATTTTATGGTACAACATTACAACAACCATACAACGTTAAAATCGGGCGTCGTTTCAACGTCAGAATTTTAAAATTCTTAATTTGAAAAAACGTATTACGACCACAAAAGCAGTTGCAAATCAATAATTTAAGTACCTTCGCTAAGTCTAGGTTAGTACCACCACATTTTTGCCTTAGATACTGAATGGAATACAGTTCCATGTTTTTAGAGATTTGGTTGAACGATGTACATGAGGCGGGAAAAACACCCGTTTCCTACAAATAGGCATATACGGTGGGGAGCCTTTGGTATTCATTCGAAATAATCTAACCACCAAAAATGATATATTTAGGAAACTCTATATCTCTATCAATTCTATGTCAATCAGCATAAATTTTAATATCAGTCTAATCAATTTGTTAAAGATGTTGACTCACTCACTACAAACATTTTGTAGCTTAGCCATATATTTTCTTCTCATTCTACACTTTTTATGTTAGTTTGCTCAATAATCGAGTGTTTATAATATAAAATAACCCTTCTGCGTTTATAACTCATCACTTATTTATATTTAAATTTAATATATTGAAAGCCGTATTTTGAGCTTCAGATCTCAATAGAAAAAGGCCATAAACTGAATATAAACTACAAGAGGAATAATGGCTTAGGTGGTATAAATTTCTACATAAATAAATATTTTACAAGGATAGTTTTCACCTCAGCTTGCAGTTAAAATTTTAGCAGCTTAGTGGTGCCCATAAAGTCATTTATTGTTCATAAAATGGGTTGAGGTCAATCGAATTTCTTTGTTGCCAATAAAACCTCAGAGCAATAGAAATGTGATAACAGGCTACTATATTTTAATTTATACCATATACGTAAATAATTTTACATGTTTTGTTGCATTAAATAAACCAGAAATATAATGCCTGGATACACTCAGTTTAGTTCTGTCCACTATTTTGATTCATTTTCAGGTTATCTGTTTTTCATTTTAAAATAATTTTAAAAGTAGGCATTATATTGAAAGCCGAGTACACTTTAGCGTGATCGCAAAAATATTGTTGTCAAGGTTCGGCAACTAATTTATATATTGTCACCTGAGTATTGAAGTGAGATAAGTCCAGAAAAGTAAAACTCATGAAAACAAGATCTGAAAGTTTAGGTTAACATAATGTCATTATTATGCATTTTTTTATTTTTTCCCAATATTAAACTTTAATGACAGACAGTTTAAAGAAAATTATTATAGACTAGCTGACCCGACAGACATTGTCCTGTTCGAATTTCAATAAACTTGTTTGTGATCGGTTTGTGAATTTGCGAGAAGCTATTGGAAATGTGTAAATAAAGTAACAATGAGAAAAAACGTACTTCAGAGAGATCATTGTATCTATTAACGATTGTGGCCATGGATATTCAATTTGAGGAGGAGTACATTCAGAAGTACGCCAACGGGAAATTTTACATGCGAGATGAATCATATTGAAATACTGGAAATGTGTGATGTGTCTGAAATGTGATCGACTTGGAACTATGCGGTTTTATTCCAAAATGTAAGTCACAATTGAATTAAGACAGAATTTTATTTCAACCAAATGATTTATTTTCTTCCATTAAATTTTAATTCACAATTAATCTAAGGTGTTTTACTTGCATTTCGATTTCGATTGCAAGATCGATGTTCAAGTAAACAATCAAAACAAAGAACTGCTTTGTTTCGATTGGTTTGCTGCGACATCACCATTTCGTTCATTGCAATGCTTTATGAAACACGACATATTTTGTTTTGTCATCTGGGTTCCAGAAACTAATGAGCGCTATGACTCTGATGGTGCCAATCGAGCCAATTTGACTTTGCCACTTGCGTAATCGCATAATTTTCAGAACAGGACAAAGAGAACAGGACAAAGTAATTCATAAAGGGCATTCTCTTTGAATTTTCAAAATGAAAGTAGAGATGCATAAATATGTACTATGAAATGCTAAAACTATATGCTAATAGTAAAACGGAATGCCTTGTTTTCAGCAGCTTCGTCTTTTTCTCTACCGATTTTTCTATTTCGGTTAATACATTATCTTTATACATCGTCACACCCCTTTTGATTGTTGTTCTTCGTACACCTAGTAGAGACGCATGGAATTTTAATATATCATAAAGCACCATTATTTTATATCATAAAGTACCATTACAACGATTTTCTAAGGAGTGCAAGAATCAGTTATCAGTCGATAATTCTTTAGTTGTGATACATAGATACATACTCACTAGATGTTGATGGACAAATGATAAAACGTTTCACCCAAAATATTGGCTTCCTGTTTCTGACGCAGACAAACTTCGTGTGTTCTTGAAAACTTCCCCTTCATAGGCCGTAAATCAATCCTACTATTGTATGTATTTTTACAATATTTCTTCTACAATATTTGTAGAAGAGTTGTATTACTAAAATGTTTTTTTCTGGAATATCTTTCTTATAAATGTTCATCCGGTTGTCGTACATTATAACTGATTTAGGTAAATAATTTTTGTTTTATCACTTTTATGAAACAAATTCGAACAATTCACAGGGAATATATTCAATTCACCTCAATTTATCGATAACATTTTTCTTCTCGAAGGTAAGTGAGCAAATTATATCCGCAACTTTCCCTGTTAACAACATTAAGATTTCTAAATTCATAATGTGATTCATATCATATAGTATTCTATTCTATTCATAAGATGGCTAAATCCATCATATGTTGTGATGCTTGCGCATATTTAACATGGTACGCTTCACTTATAAATTTAGAAATAATCCTCTTTTCCATACAATATACGCGGAAAGTCTATTGTCTAGCTTTGTTGGAATATCTCTTGTCTTGCCACTATTCACATTCTTTGTTTCATCACACTTCGTTTATTTTTCTGAGTTCGACATATGACTAAAGATATGGCATATATGCGGTATTTATTGCGGTAATTTCAAAGTCTGAATTAAGATTGTAGCTACTCTCCAGTCTAGTGTGTAGAAATTCTTATTATTGATTAAAATTGAGTGTTAATCAATATTCTCTATTGTTTGTCCTTGGCATTGAAAATAGCAGCAGATTCCGCAATAACATTATATTCAGTTTTTAGTTCATCGCTACTTGCTCCTCAATCAGACTTGGTACTGAAAAAATAGGAAGAACATTCTTGTGTACGAGTTGCTGGTTAATTCATGAACGAGAAAAACTCTTTCATTGTGAGTGTTGTTATGACATGTACAATAGTTTAGCTCTGAATATAAGTCGCATTATATATCATGAGCTATTTCATATATCTCCCTCTCGATGTGGATGCTTCGTAATGATGAAGTAGCTCAGTCCTCTGTTCAGTGATCCATATATGATAAAATGACATGCTAAATGCATCTGCAACGAGAGTCTTAGAAAAGCTTTGGTTCCTTCTGATTAGCATATATATTTCTAAGGTTCGTGTCTGCAAAAAAGCTAGAGACAAAAAACGGTCATCAAGGATAAAATCTCACATTAGCATGGAACATGATAATACCGGAATGTGCTTGAATGAACTTCATTTTACAATAGCTACTTACCTACTAAAATCAATACTTAAAAAAATATAGTATTTTTTAAACACATCTCTAAATAGTATTGATAAATGAAATTAAACTATTGTTTGTAAATATAGATTTTAGTACTCCAGTTGCGACTTCTGAAAATTGTGATTTGTTATTAATCCAATTTTTATTAATATGTAAGCTTGTGTGATTTCAACTTTGTACATGTTTAAAAACATTCTTATAATTTTTTATTATAAGAATAACCGGTCGTATATTTTAACCGGTCGGCCAAGAGGCGAAGTCTGTAGTATATTGTATGTTATGCTGTCAACGCTGCACGTGTTCAGGTCTCACTTATAGTGCTGAAGTACTAGTAATTCCAAACTGTGGCAAAACTGCCACAGCTTCTTATTCACACTAGTAATCAAACTGGGCAAGGCAGAATGCCATCTGGGAGATTTTCGTTGGTCACTGGTTAGTTCAGTAAATTTTCGATATTTAAATCCATATGCTCAAAAAAAAATGGATGATAGATAAATGGTTGAAACAAAAACAATACGATATATAATTTTAAGCATTATAAATTTAGGATTTATTGTAAATTGGAGATATTGTAAACTGGGAAAAATTAGTAAATAAGGGTAAACTAAACAGGTGATATATGCATTCCAAGCCGCATAACTAATAACTATGTAAATCCGGAACTTTATATTTCACTAAGGAATGCTGAAATAGGTTTCAATTAAAAATATGTAATATGACACATAAAAATTAAAACATTTATAATTTCGGAATGAAATTATAAATGTTTAAAAGAGAATTACAGACATCTTAAGGAAATTACAAAAACAAAAAATAGGAAGAGAATGAAAAGAAAATTCCATAAATATAAAAATACAAACACTGCCAATACGCTGCCACAAGTCAATAAACCATATTATCATATTCCTAATTCAGATTTTCAATAGCCATTGCTTAGTTGTCGATCAGGCAAGAAAATCTACACAGTATTTTGAAAGGAAAAGATGACTGATAGAAAATACAATATAAAACGTGTTTTCCTTATAGTCTTCATTACATTTTATACAACAATCCGTGTGAATCAACAGTTCTATACAACAAACGTTGTGAATCAATATAACACTAGATTTTTTTAAGTAGTTCTGTTACTCGTTTTATGAAATTAAAACAAACAAGCTGTGTGAGAGAGCTTTCTGTCATTACCAATTTTAGATTTGGGAATAGCATGTGGTTGCACGACACCAAATCCTACGAATATCGACTATTTAGCACAAAAGTTATTTTTTATGAAAGAAACCGCGTACAATCTTAACTACATACACTAAAAATCGTATATATCATATTTAAGAATGTTAACCAGCTCTTCGATGACCCTGACAGACATACAACGGTCAATTTTTACATTTTGGACGCGGGTCTCCTGTAAAACTCCCTCTGCATTATGGAATCTTGAAAAAACGGTGTTGTCATTGATTTGCAAGCAGACCTTATTTTACACTCACAGTGTTATATTATTTTTAACCTTTCTGACACAAAAATATAAATATTTTAACTTATCATTAACTACTCGTAAAGGTCATATTAGATTAGGGAATAGAGTAACACATTTAAATTTTAGAAATTATTACCACCAATAAAGCATTTCACGATGCATTTCATTCATTTACAATAGCCCTTGTTTATTTGTTCATGTTAATGTAAAATTGATATCGACAAAATTGACTAAATAAATTTTAATATGCATACAATTTGCGATATCCTTAAACAGGTTTTGGTTTTAACCCCTATTGCTACATCACCCAGCCATGAAAATATGCTTTTCTAACATGGTTAGTATAAAGAATTATTTTGTTATTTAGTGTAACTCTTTTTATGTTCATTGAACCTAATAGAAAAAGATCTTTCTATTTATCAAACATAGACATTTGGACACGACCCACACTCAATTAAATCAATTCCTAATTTATAGAGTTTATTTGTTTGACTTTTATTGTTTTTAATGAGGCGTCCAAGACTACTTTTTGTTTTAAAGGCAATATTTATAACGTTTGTTTTGGATAAATGTTTAGACACTAATTTGGTAGCTTTTCCTGTATATGTAATTGTTTTGTACACTGCTTTCTTGATATTATTGACAGGATATATTAAAATTGTATGTAATAGTTTATGAAAAAATGCAAAATCATGTTTATTGTATTTTCTAGTAATTGTTAAGTCTACAAAGTTAATACTGTTATGCTACTCTTCTTCAACTGTAAATTTAATGTTTTTATCTTGATATATACATATATAAATATTCATTTCCTTGCGATATAATTTCTTATTCTTGCATATTAACGAAACTAAAAAAAATTATATGTATAAATATTGCATTAATATCGAACACTACAGATTTAGTAACAGTAATGAATAATAACGAATTTTTGAAATATAAGCTATTGAAATTATTAAAAATATACAGTATAAAAAACTTTTGTATAAGAAATTTTAATATGGGTTGATAATAATTATTAAGTTAATTTAGTAATTAGCGTTTATGTCGGATCATTTTCAATATTTGACTAACATAAATATCTAACCTGCACTAAATCAAATTCTTAACTTATTTATTATCAAATATTAAGGATATCAATTCTGATAACTGTATAAACAATTTAGACAAATTAGTTTTAGTTTATAAATTACAATTTAATTTAGATTAGTTTTTTTAACTTGAATAAAACATGGTCTATCATATATAAAGTTGGACCCCAAAACAGAAAATATCCTCAGATTTATTCTATCACCGATAATTTTTTTGCTATTAAGAATTGTTGCATTGTAACGAATTATTGCGATAGACGTATTAATCATAATGTTACATAAAATGTTGATGTTTTACCATGGTATTTTGTTTCTGAGGTTCCCTTATTAATATTCGGTAATAATCACCAAGTAAATTTGGTAATTATTATTGATTCTCTTAAAAATTTGGTGATTCTCTTAAACTGGATCCATCATCCTTTTTAATTTGTATACTTAAAGAATCGACAGATCGACACAGTTTTAGAACAGGAAGTTCATCACTATATTCGATGGGTCATAAAACTGATAAATTAGGATAGTGGACAGTATATTAAGCTTTACTCCAATACCTACTATATTAGTGATGTAAAAAATGGCAACCTATGATATAGATTTTCGTTTTTCTCCAAACAAATGACACTGTAAATGGCAATTTATGATTTGTACCTTTCAACCAACCTGCTGACAATATTAGACAACGTTTACCACATATATAAAAAGTCCATACCTTGTATTGGGGTTGCAGCTTTAGTTCTGAAATAAAGTTGATAAGCCTTTCCCACAAGCGCCATGAAACTATGTTTTTGGGATTTAAAGGTGAGCTCTCCGCATACATAACAAAAAATGTTGGCACTATATACACACTGTCTACACATTGCATTTAGACATTGCATTAATAACAATCATAATAAATCAAAAAACCTAAATCTTGCCAAAATCAAAAATCTTGCAATTCAACAAAAATATACTACACATTAACAATTTAAAACAATTATATTTTTTTATTTTTTTAAACAATTAATTTTTAAAAATTATGCAAGGATGGTAGGACGAAAAATATATGCAAGCGACACTAAACTGGTGAAGTAATAGAACAAGAACGAATTCAGTTGAGGCAGATGATGTTACGGACTCTGCCGTCTAGGTAGTATTGTTGGGTCACAAGATACTTCCGAGAAAAATGTCGATAAAAGAATTGGTGTAGGTTATAAGGTGTTTAATACGCCATAAAAAGTCTGAACATGGTAAACATTAATAAGAAGACAAAATATAGGTCATTTCAAAGCAATGTCCAGAGTATATTAATGTAGGTTTCATAAACGTGAAAAAAGATTAAACATTTCAAATACCATTCAAACACTATAAACTTTTGTAAAGAAATACCTTGAATCACATTTAAAATTTTTCTGCCCTAACAAAGTCATTAATGAAATATTATTGAAAATGGCGAAAGCGAATTTTTATTCGCCATACTGTGAGGAAACTAACTAATATCACTCAAATATTGACATTGCTTATGTAGTTAGCACTTAATTGCGACCGAAATCCCAAAAACTAAAGGTGGCAAGTGTCATGCTACAATTTAATTATTTATTACTTTTAAAAGAAACAATAAGAAATATATATTTTTCAATAATATTAAAAACATTCAAAAAAACAAGGAAAACATTTTTCCTGTGCTCCACGTAAAATTCTCAATCCTTCAGCCGCTATCGAATGCTAACAACGCGTGTGTATTTTCATTTCAATAATATGTTTATTTCGTCCTTATATTTCTGCATTAATTAACTTTTGAAAATGTTATCAAAGAAAACATTTTTAACACATTTTCCATAAAGTTTGTATATTTGGTGTTACTGGAGCTATATCAACACAGATATTGTTCTTGAGTTACTTTATAATTAGGGACTTATTTAAGCAAAAACCTTTTCCTTCAAAAGTTCCCATAAAAAAATAATCCGGAGCCTTTGAATCAATTTTGTGTGAAAATTATTAACTTGATGGAAGTGGTTTGTGATGGTATTACAGTATTCTAATCGCTTATTATTGTTTATAGCCAATAGATTAACAGGTTTTGAACAATATAAATCTTATAAGAAAACATGTACAAGTCATTTCTCAAAATTCGGCGTAAACTACGTGGAGAATTCCCATTTGTGAACCACATTATCGATTTAGCGTTTCTGGAAACTCGTCCACACTTTGCTCCACATGTGCAATATTTTCAACGCTTCTTATTGTTCTTGGACGCAACTTGTCGCACTATCGCACTGTTCTGAGAACAGAAATTGAATTCCAACTCTTGAGTTCTTAAAATTGTTTGAATAAACGATAAATTGTCGTTTCATGGAGCCTCGGACGATTGGAATATTTTCACCTAAATTCACGTTGAGTCAAATTAATAATTGGATTATTTTATTGGATGTAAAGTACAATAATTTCACCATATATTTATACACGTATTCGTGGATGTAATGGTATATAACAAAACTTGCACGTCTGGACTAAACAACAACCAACCCCAAACTGTCACAAATATCTCGAAAAAAAGTGACGTCAAAACAAATAGAAAACGTTACATTTCCCCACTCTACGATTTGCTAAATTATGATGAGATAGGTTTCTAACTTTACTCTGATCTTCAAATAATTGAATTTGAACACAAGTTATTTGTCAACCTAGTTTCAAGGCAAGTATTGTTAAAGTATACACTTTAATAAGCCATATACATTTTCCATTTCATCATTTTCAATAACTAGTGTCCATTCACTGCAGGATGAAGGCATCTTCAGCATATTTCCAACTCTCGCGATTCTGAGCTTGAGTGAGTGAGATTGTGATATAAATGTCCAGGTTTCACTTCCGCTTCCACCAAACGAAAACTTTTCTTTTCAGGCAAAGTGGAAGTTTGTTCATAAAAACTATTTTGAGCCTACCAAATGCCTGCCAGTCACATTTAACATGCCGTTCCACTTTCCAGGTGGTTTCTTCTTCTATTGAAATTCTCTGCCCATGATCCACAACCCCCAAATCCCTTTCTAAAATAGAAATTCTTCTGTTTTCAGCAAATTATATTCAAGCTGTTTCTCCAACCCTCTGCAGCTCTTATTACGTCTTTGCAGCTTCTTTGGGTCTTGTAAAAGAATAACGATATTATCTGAGAATCAAAATAGATTAGGTGGTCAAATTTGATCTTTATTCTGTTCCCAATCCAGAATAGTTCTTTAAGGCAGGCTGAGAAAAGAACAAGCACTATTGCATCACCCTACTGTACACCCCGGTCTACATTAATTCCAACTTCCAACAACAATATCATCAATGTGGACTCTCATAGCTTCATCATATATAGATCCTAATAGGTTAAATAGGTTTTATATACACCTTTATTAAGCAATGCATTCATTATGGCCGACTTCGAGATTCAGTCAAATGTATTTTCATAGTCCATAAAAGCGAAATGCATGCCATAGTGTGTTCGTTGTATTTTTCTATGGCTTATTGTACAACCTGGATTGATCTATTATTCTGAATATTGCTAGCTCTCTTAAGTTGTATATCAATCAGTTCTCTTAATATTCTTTCAAATATTGCCTTGGTAAAAACTTTGTATATTATTAATAGGAACCGTATTGAACGATAGTTCTTTAAATATCCCTGGGCTCCCTTTTTATATACAAGAATCACTTCTACATTTTTCCATAAGTTGCATACTTTTTGTTCTTTGAGTCATTTTCAGTATAATTTTGCGATTGTTTTACACAAAGTACGAACCAGTTTACAGCATTTTTTAACATTTCAACAGTTATACTGTCCATGCCATTTTCCATCGATTCTACTTAGCTTTATAGTCTTTGAAGTGGAGAAAGTGTCCTCTACTAGAATAGCTGGCATTTGTTTTTCCGTAGTCATTGCTGTCTTTGGCTGGTTTTGATCGTCATCTAGCTTTAAATAAAATCGTCTGACAACCTTTAACATTTCAGTATACGCCATGTACACTGTGTTATCTTCACGCAATGATACAAAATTCTGCGTTCTTTTCTTTCTCAGTTTCTGTTTAGCTTTATTAATTCCTTCATTTTCTTCCATAGTTATCTGCACTAACTACATGTTGAATCGGCGCTTCTCCTCTAGAATACATTTTCTTATAGTTTTACGATGCTCAACATACTCGACCCTGCTAAAAGCACTTCACGCATTCCTCATTATCCGCCTTTTTATCATTAAATCAATTTCCAACTCCTCCGGACCTTGCAAAACGGAAAAGCGGTTCGATAAAGCAACAGCTTCCCAGAATCCACCTTGCCCTTCTTTGACTTTACAATTCTTTCTCGCTCTCTTCGATAGTTTATCCTAACCTTTGCTCGTGTCAGTCGCTGAGCATTTTCAGCATTAAAATGGTTAAGGACGGTACAATTACAAAATAATGTTTTATTGTTTGACATGAAGTAATCAATTTCACTTATGTTTAAAAGGAATTCATATTATAAAGTTTGTGTCATTTAGCAATATCAACCAATCCGCCACCTCTAGTGTCCCGCTCACCACTTCCATATGGGTCGGTTATATTTTCACCAGTTTTTGCTTTTCCAATTCTGGCAATAAAGTACCTCATCAGGATTTTGTACATTTCTCCTTGTCTAGAAAGAAACCATTGATACTATGTTCTCGGCATCTGAATGACATATTGGGCTAGTCAGTCAGATATACTTTCAAATTTTACGACACTGTCCACTTTCGGTTAACAAGGAATCCTATTTCACCACATTGTCCATTCTCCGTACCCCGAGTATAGAGTACATTACCAGCTGAATCCATTTTGATTAGCTATTTGCTCTTTCTTCATATTTCACAAAACCCAATAATGAATATCCCATGTTTATTGTCATGTTCGATAAACAGTTCTTGCTATCCTACATCCGTTTTCATTGTCCTTATATTAAGGGTCCGTATATTAAGCAATATCCAAAGTCAATGGCTGGCCCTTGGCCTGCGGGGAATGATGACCGTGTTTGTGGTTGTAATACCATGTTGAAGGCCTCATGTTTAGATCATGTTCTACATGATCTATACCTCTACATTGACTTGTCCGCCAGTGGGAACTCTCGAAGAGGCATACGCTCCAAACGGCATAACTTAAAGCTTCGTTGTGATTGTCTGATACACAAAGGGGTATATACATAATCATCTTTCCTTATTATTGAAAAAACGTAACATACAAAATTCTACTTATTTCCAATTTAAAAATAAAAGGAGAACAATAGACCAACATCAAGTACGTCGCGATGTGACACTTATTTATTTAACCTGGAAATCAAAATTGTTAATTAAATTAAACAAACATATATTGATATGTACAAATATTGCAGCATGACAAACTATTTTATTTTTAACAATCTCCGATTGCTGTGCAACCCTCGATGAGGTAAAAAATGTTTATTTTAATTAAATTATAACCGTTCGCATAAGGTTCATCTAATGGCTATTTGTATAGCTACTTTACCCCTAGGCTCATAAAAACATTTGTAAAACATTAAAACATTATAAAACTCATAAAAACATTATTGTTGTACAAGAAGAAAAAAATGTTTTTGAAGCTCTCCGAGATTATTAATACAAAACTTTAAAGTTTATATAATAACCCTTAACATTCGGTACATGTTTTGAACTAAAGCTGTTACCTTAAATAATCATTAATTAATATGCCTAAATTCTGCAATATTTTAAAACCACATTCTAGCTATTTTACATATACATGTTCAGTACATAAAAATTTATATATATTTGACGTGGTAAAGGGGTTTGAGTAGGGCAATGAAGTTTTGAGCTACGCCGTCTGGAGTCTATGCTCCTGACTAACATGATCCAAAACCCGCATTGGACCAGCGTGGCAGATTACGGTCCATACCTTCAACATGGTATTTCAATATTTTGAAACATGACAGTACAACATCAAACACGTCCCTCATTCCCCGGAGGCCAAGGAGCAACTACCTTCGGCAGCGGGAAGACCTGCCCCAAGGCAGAGGGTGCTAAGAATCACCGGGTTAGATCAGGCTGCCATTGGACTTTTAACATTGCTACGCTTAATATACGGACTATGAAAACGGAGACCCGACTGCAAGAACTGTTAATCGAACTTGACAACATACATTGGGATATTATTGGGCTCTATGAAACACGAAGAAAGGGTAAAAAGTTAATCAAACTAGAACCAACTGGTCACGTACTCTACACCCGAGGTACGGAGAATGGACGATGTAGTGGAATTGGACTTCTCATCAATCGAAAGCTGAAAAACAGTATACTTAAATATGAAAGTATATCTGACCGATTAGCCCAATGCGTCATTCAGTTGAATAAAAAGTTTAAGCTTCAAATCGTCCAAGCTTATGCACCAACTATAAGCCATAGAGAACATTTATGATGATGTGGCCCAACTTTTAGACAAAGAGAGGTGCAGGCATAAAATCCTGATGGGTGACTTTAATTCCAGAATCGGAAAAGCAAGAACTGGTGAAAATGCAATTGGCCCATATAGAAATGGTGAGCGGGACAATAGAGGAGACAGGCTGGTTGACTTTGCTGAAGAACAAGAATTCTATATTATAAATTCGTTTTATAAGAAACAGATCAATTGTACTGTCCTTAACCATTTTGATTTGGGAAGTGACCACCGAATGGTACAAGCAAAGATTAGGATAAACTGCCGAAAAGAACCCGAAAAAATGATAATATCAAAAGGTGGCAAAGTGAATTCTGGGAAGCTACTGGAGAGTGGTAGAGATTTTGAAATTACCTTGTCGAACCGCTTTGCTTTGTTACAAGACCCAGAGGAGATGGAAATTACAGACCAGTATAAAGAAATCGCCAACAATGTGCTTAAAACGGCGGCTTCAATAGCACCAGAAGATAAATGTTTCAAAGAGTCAAAAATTTCCAATGAGACCATTAATTTATTGAAAAAATGCCGGACACTGAAGAATGCAGATAGTCCTTTTGGCAGGGTCGAGTACGTTGAGCTTTGCAAAACTATAAGAAAACGTATTCGAGAGGAAACGCGCCGATTCAACATGCACCTAGTGTAAAAAACTCTAGAAGAAAACAGGGGAATTAACAAAGCTAAGCAGAAACTGAGAAGGAAAAGGACACAAATGTGATATTTAATGCGTGAGGATGGTACAATATGCAGGAAACGGACGGTTATATGAAGACCAGAATCAGACAAGAACAGCAATATCTACTGAAGAACAAATGCCGGATATCCTGGTGGAGGACAAAGGCAATAGACTCGATGAAAAATGGCAAGGCTCCAGGAAAGGATAGTATAACGGTGGAGATGTTAAAAGCTGGTGGTCGGATCCTACATAAAACACTGGCAAGATTATATACAAAATGCCTCAAACAACAAGAAGTACCCAGCTTATGGAAAAATGCAGAAGTGATTCATTTACATAAGAAATGAACACGGGAAGATTTAAAAAACAACTGCCCAATAAGCCTCCTATCAGTAGTCTACAAAACAAAGTTTTTGTAACTACAAAGTTTTCACCAAGATAATATCCAAAAGAATACTAAGAAAACTTAATGACGCACAACTAAGGGAGCAAACAGGATTCAGAAGTGGATTCAGTACATTGGATCATATCTAGGTTCTACAGCAGGTAATAGAAAAACCCAACGAATACACTATGCCACTGTACTTGTACACTGTACACGCATTTAGCGATTATGAAAAAGCATTTGATTCAATCTCAAAGCTGGCCATAATGGATGCATTGCTTAATCAAGGTGTAGAGAAAGCCTATGTAAACCTACTAGGATCGATATATGATGAAGCTACATCGACTGTCCACCTTCACGATCTTGAGGTGGGAATAAATGTAGAGCGGGGCGTACGGCAGGGTGGGGGGCGCAATATCGCCTCTTCTTTTCTCAGCCTGCCTGGAAGAAGTGTTCCGTAATGTAATCTGGATTGGGAACAAGATGGAATAAGGATTAATGGTGCGTACTTAAATCATCTTAGATTCGCAGATGATATCGTTCTTCTTTCACAAGACCCAGATGAGCTGCAAATACACGTACAAGAATTGCAAAGGGCTGGGAAACCATTTGGCTTGAAAATAAACCAGAAGAAGAGTCAGGTCATATCCAATAAATTTGCTGAGAACAAAAAGATTTCTATTTTAGGAATAGATTTGGAAGTTGTGGATCACTATATATATCTTGGGCAAAGGGTTTCAATGGAAGAGGACACTGGCCTGGAGGTGGAACGACGCATTATATGTCGCTGGTAGGCATTTGGCAGGCTTAACATAGTGTTTAAGAGCAAACTACCGCTTTGTCAGAAAAGAAAAATCTTTGATCAGTGTGTCCTGCCCGCTATTACATACGGAAGTGAGACCTGGACACTCACATCACAGTCAGTTCAAAAACTTCGAGTAGCACAGAGGGGAATGGAAAGATGTATGCTTGGCATTACTAGACGGGATAGAAAGACCTGCACATGGATCCGGGAACAAACGAAAGTGAATGACATCATTAAAAAAATAACGCAATTGAAATGGAAGTGGGCAGGCCATGTAACGATGGGATGGGACGAAAGATGGGCCAGGGCGGTCCTGGACTGGACATTAATTAACTGAAAAAGTTTTCCTGTAAACCAAGATAGTTAAAGAAAGAATTAAATTTGATTGAACTAACAAAAGGAAATAATGATAATAAGAACATTGTACATAGATTAATTGCAATCCAAAGGATAAAGTGACTAGCACGAAAAATCTGGGATTTACGGAATTAGTAGTCAAACTTATGATTGAAAGTATGCTGGACAAATAGAAAGATCCACATGTACCAGGTCCCAGATATAAAAAAACATATTGCTCATATTAGATATTGCACAAATGAGAATTCCTGTGTTGCCACCCAATATGCACTCGAGCATGACCGTAAAATAAATTTTAGTAACTTAAGGGTTGTTAAAAGTGTAAATAATAATAGGGCTTTTAAAGCATATGAAAGCATTCAAATAGCAAAATGTCAGAAAATCGTCAACCCGGATAACGGACCTATTCCATTCAACCAATTTTTTGAATTATTAATGAAACGCTTGATTCACTTCACAGTTCACAATTTTTTCATGCTCCTTTATGTATGTTTTTTATATAAATAGAATATAGTTTAGTTTCAGAGATAGATCCAATCATCTCCTAATGATGTTAACATGGTTACCGAAACGCGTCGGGAAGATATAATAAAGTGATTTGGTGTTTAGTGGTAAATCTTCTCGAGTTTAGTGTTTACACTAAACTTTACACTAAAGGATCCAATAGAAGAGTAGGAATAAATTGTTGCTTTCTAGAAAATACAGGTAAGTTTTAGTATGAAAACTTCCAATATATAAATTGATGTTCATATTTTTAGAATTTCAGTTTATCCCAGAACTTCGAAAAAAATTATTTTGAGGTGGTGTATATGTGATTCGTGCCCTTTCGAGAGAAAGTGGACCTACAAATCTCCTTTCAAAAAACTGGATACTTCTGCTCAAAATTAGATGGTCAAAATTTGAACAACAAATACGGCAAAATAAATAGGGTTACTTACTTCAGATACCTGGGCGAGATCTTCGAACCCACAGGAGGAGATAAGATAGCACAGAAGACTCAATTACAAAAGATGAAGAGGGCATACAGGACACACAATATGTACAATAAGAAATGCATATCCACATACGCAGAAATAAGCCACTACAACACAGTAATCAAACCAGAGGTACTATACATAAGCGAGACACTTACACTCCACACAAAAATCGGCATAGAAAACATACCAAAAAAAGAACGCAAAATTATGAGGAAAATTCTCGGCACAAAACTGACAGAGGAAGGATACAGACTACATTCTAGAAAGACCACAGAGAGAATGTCGGCGAGAGAACGTAGCGGCGGATATAAGAAAAAGAAGGTTGAAATTCTATAGACATATCAGTATACTCCCACCCACAAGACTCACCAACAGAATTCTTACATACATACAAGGAGTCAAGTCAACAGTACTATGGATCGCACAAGTCAGAGGTGATCTGGGAAAGGCACTAATGGGTCCGACAGTGATTGAGGATAGAAGACCGTACAGAAACAAAATACATATATGGAACTTTGCATCAGAGAGAGAAGTTTCGAGGAGATCGGGGACAAGGTGGACGGAGGAGAAAAAGAGAATTCACGGAGAAAGGATGAGAGAGGTGTGTAGGATCAGAAAGAACACTCGAAAATGAGTCAGAATGTTTTGAACCCAGTCTATACGCACCTAATGTATATATATATATATATATATATATATATATATATATATATATATATATATATATATATATATATATATATATAGATTCAGAAGTATCATATCATTGTTGACGAAACTGAAACGAGAACCGACTAAAGGGAAGGAATAGGAAATAGACTGAAAAATAAAATAACACAAATATCTTACTTATATATCAGTTTTTACAAATTCTGAGAGATTATCATTATGCAACTTTGCTGTTTACTGATGGATCAAAAACAAACACAGGAATATCTAGTGCAATCGTGTAAGGTAATGAAGTAGATACTTGGACACTCCCAAAGTAAACCACAATGTATTGAGCAGAACAGTATGCTCTATATCCAGAAAACACATATTGTTTCAATAGCCTAAAAGAAGTGCCGTCTATTATTACCTCTGACTCATTTAGTATTATCACTAGAATAAATAACGCATACGTATTTAATCGACTTACACAAATGATTTACACTGTGCAACTATAAAAATAAAAATTGTGATGAGATGTTGGACTGTAATCCTAGCCATGTTAACATTTCTCGTAATGAGGTAGTAGATAGGTTTGCAAAAGATGCAATAACAAGCGACATTAAACCTACCTTAACAATAAATTACTACAGTCATTCGAGAGAAAGTGGAGGGTAAACAAGTATTTAAATAGAAGAAATGAAGTATTGAAGAAGGGAAGTCTTTAGTTAGAATTAAATAAAGCTACCTTATATGGAGGCTACAATTAATTTGAATTATTAATTATTAATATTACAAACATACAAATGAAGAAACTGCAAAAATCCAATGACTAAAATTTAGTCAGTAGAATAAATACACTCCTTATTGTTAAGCCTTTCAAATATTCCTCACTGTCGAACACCTCCTTAGTACATTAACAGAATATCATTTATTGTAACATTAATCTGATACAGACAGAAGAACCTGACACCTCACGCTTACACTTAACTTTAACATTACCTTAATCTTACTCAAGTGGACCTCATTACTAAAATATTTGCGTTTGTAAGAAGAATAGAATATTTACTAATACATAAGCTGGAAGGGATGATGCCAATAACTCGCAAGATAAAAATATTAAGAAGAATTAATGGATACATGCTGAAGGATCGAAATAGGACTGGCGAACTAGGAAGCAAATGCAATGAGGAAGAGATAAACGAGTAAAAAGGAAAGGGAAATGGAGCAATCATTCAGGTAAATTGATAGGAAACTTAGTAGTTATGATAGCCAGAAACAAATCACCTTTGGACAGAATAACTGTAACATGTAACACATGTTTTTAGATTTTACTCCGAATTACATTTATAAGCTGCTCAAGACCAATTAACGAATTGTGTATAGTTATCTACAAACACAAGTTAACGCTTATATTAAAGTATAAACATGAATGAGATAACTAATGTTGATTGCGAAGATTTACAGATTTTAATTATTCATCCTAGAAACTAGCCTAAATGCCCAGGAGGCTGACATATCCTGTAATTCGGCGACTAGGAAGTCAAAGTCAACGGCGCTTATTGTGGTGGATTGGATGGATGATCCTCATGATCCTCCGAGGAGAGCAAGCTCATGTAGAGCATTTCAACAGGCAAGAGTGAAATATCCGATAAGGAATTGAACCTCAGTCAGACCAATTCGAGGTTGGGTAAGATGTTCTGAGAGGTATGTTACGTGAATTATTATGAAATTAAGTCCAAAGAAGTTATCTTGAGGCGATACGTAGCTTGGCTGTTGTCTGAGGCGTCTTTAACACTGCCGGCGATGCGAAGCCAAGCGACGCAAAGCCAAGCGACGCGAAGCCGTGACGGGTAAAACCGATTGTAGTGAGTGGGTGCGTTTTTCCTCGGAAGGTATGAAATAATACCCCTGGAGGCAGCACCGATAGGTGGTATAAACATTTTCATTTTGCTATCTAAAGTGATGTTAAAAGTACATTTTCAAAATGGAAATAACAGACGATGATGTACCTGGTGCTAAATTAAAATGTTCAAAAATCCAAGACCATATTGTCCGCGATCTAAAACGATGATTAGCATGTCGCAATTTGTCTGTTTCTGATAATAAAAGCGTTTTAGTTGAGGGTATATATATATATATATATATATATATATATATATATATATATATATATATATATATATATATATATATATATTATATATATATATATATATATATATATATATATATATATATATATATATATATATATATATATATATATATATATGTATGTATATATATTTATTATTCACGTATGGGCCCTGGTGGACCACGCCAAGTACAGTTAGAGGTGTTCTTAGGTGTTCTTAGGCTTCCTTTGCGCCCATACAAATTTCATTCCTTGGCTATGAGCATTCCTTGGCTATGAGCTTGGCTATGAGCTTGGCCTTTCGTCAGACCAAGTTGTTCCAATCTTCCTACATTTTTCTCTCTGGCCAAACTTCCAAACGTTAAGGTTGTGTCTGAAACAGCTTCTATCCTGAATTGCACTTTGTGTAATATTTGCTGATCTTAGGTCCTCTTTAATTGCAGCAATCCATTTAATTATTTCTACTTTAGCTCTACTCCTATTTTCATAAAATTCGACTATTTGTCTAGTTAGCCTACTTGGATTCATCCGTTTTATGTGTCTGTCAAACTTAAGTCTCCTTTTTCTCATATCGCTAAGTATATCTGTGTATTGTTTGATTTCTTGGTTTTCTCGAAGTCGGTATGTTCTGCTATTTATTTGTTTGTGGCCTAAGATTTTTCTTATAATTTTTCTTTCCTTCTTTTCAATGTCCTCGATGTCTCTCTGTCTACTCAAAATGAGCATTTCTGTTTCACATAACTGTGTTGAAATGTATCAGTTTTGTGTTTTTAGATATGTATTTTTTGTTGTAATTATTTTGTGTAAGTCCCAATGCCCTTTCCATATTTTGACATCTACCCTTATTGGCCGCTTTTTCCAACCCATTTTCCATGATTATTTCACCCAAATATTTGAACTGAGAGACTCGTCTGATGTAACCATATTTTGTTTTTAGAAATGGTGTTCTTAGTCTGTAGCAGATCATGTATTGTGTCTTTTCAAAGAAAATTTGGAGTCCTACCTTTCTTGCTGTTTCTTTTAGGATTCCGATCTGTTTTACTGCCGTTAATATATCTTGAGTCAAAATTGCTAGATCATAAGCAAACGCCAGAGAATCCATTTTGATGTTGGTTCTCCCCCGTTTAATGGGCTGGTCAATATTTAGGGCGGTCTTTTTTTCACGCCACTCCTGTATTACTTTTTCTAGAACACAGTTAAATAAGTGTGACGAGAGTGCATCCCCTTATCTCACTCCAGTTTTAATTTCGAAGGGCTCTGAGATGTCACCCGTGAATTTAACTTTTGGCCTTGTGTTAGTTAATGTTGCTTTAATAATTGCCAGCGTTTTCAGATCTAGTCCTTGTTCTTTCAAGATTAGAAATAAAGATTCGCGGTCAATAGAATCATATGTTTTTTTGAAATCCACAAATCTACAGCCTAGATTTTTATTGTACACTTTTTGTACTTAAAATGTCTTAGGATCAATTCAGGAACTATTCAGGGCAGCAACTGCGCGGTCGAAAACTTGCTTGATATTCACCAATTTTAAGTTCTAACTGTTCCTGAGTTGTGTCTAGTAGGCATTGAGATAGAATCTTGTTACAAACTGAGAGACGATATATCGCTCTGTAATTGTTTACATCCGTTCTATCTTCTTTCTTGTATAGTGGATGGATTAGATCACCTTTCCAATCTTCCGGAATCCGTTCGGTTCGCCAAACGTCTTGTAGAATTTTGGTTATTTCCTTGATTGTACCTGGACCAGCGGATTTCAAAAGTTTAGCAGTGATTCCATCTTCACCAGAAGCTTTGTTATTTTTAAGTCGCTTGATTTTCGTAATTATTTCATCTTCATTCCGTAGTAATGAACCTGGGTTTGTTTGTTTAGGGTTTAGTGTTGGTAATTTGTTTAAGGGCTCAGGACAGTTTAGTAGTTATTCAAAATATTTCGCAAGTTCTTTGGTGGCAAGGTCTTGGTTATTTATATCTAATTGTTCGGTTTCCTTTTGGAAGCAAAGGCTTTGGGGTTGATAGCCTGTTAATTTAGTTTTAAATGTTTTGTAAAAATTTCTGGTGTTATTTTTTTGGATTTTTTTTGTATCATTAAGTTGATTGTTGTCATATTGTCTTGTCATATTGTCTAATTAGCTTCGATGTTTCTTTTCTTACTTCCAAAAAGATGTTATAATTTATAGCTGTTTTTTGACTATTCCAATCTTTGAATGCTTTACTTCGGCTTAATACTGCTTGCTCGCAAACTTCATCCCACCACGGATATTTTCTACGTTTTTGTAAAGGGACCAACTTTAAGGCTGTTTTAATAATTTTTTGTTTCAATTCTTGCCAGTTCTGTGCTGGTTGTTTATCAAGCTCTTCTGTTAGGGTTGGTTTTATTTTCGTAGAGTCCAACTTTGGTATTAGCAGTCTCTTTTGAATACGTTTTCGAGGTTTTAAGCTAAGTTTGATTCTAATCAAGTAGTGATCCGTGTCTATGTTAGCTCCTTTCCTGACTTGAACATTCAATCTCTTTGTAATTGGGGTACGAAATGGCAACATGGTCAATTTGAAATTCACCCATGTACGTGTTTGGGCACCTCGAGGTCTTTTATTTTGTTATTTTCTTCTTAAAATGGGTTGACATTATTTTTATATTAAACTGCGAACATAGTTCAACCAATCTTCTACTGTATCTGTTTCCTGTACTTTCTTTCTTTCCCTAGTTGGGCGTTGAAATCACCCAATACGATTTTTAGATTATAGTTAGAGGGAATCTTAGAGATAGTCTTTTCCAGAATTTCCCAGGACTTATTTACTTTTTCGGGATTGTATTTATTTTATTATCTATTATGGTTAGTCCATTTATGAGCGAGAAAACTGCCGACTGTTTTCCTGTACTTGCTTTCTTTCCCTAGATTATGGTTAGAGGGAATTTTAGAGATAGTCTTTTCCAGAATTTCCCAGGACTTATTTACTTTTTCGGGATTGTATTTATTTTATTATCTATTATGGTTAGTCCATTTATGAGCGAGAAAACTGCCGACTGTTTTCCTGTACTTTCTTTCTTTCCCTAGTTGGGCGTTGAAATCACCCAATAGGATTTTTACATGGTTAGAGGGAATTTTTAGAGATCCTCTTTTCCAGAATTTCCCAAGGTTTATTTACTTTTTCAGGATTCAATTTATTTTCTTCGTTAACTGCGAGGTGTGCATTGATTAATGTATAGTTTTTGTTGCCACACTTGAGGGATAGTTTCATAAATCGATTATTTACTGGCTGGACATTAGTTATAGAGCCAAGAACGTTTCTTGAGATAGCAAAAGCAACACCGAGATGTTGTGTATTTTTGAGTATTCTTTTGTCCGTTTTACTTTTAAAAAATATATTTGTAGTTGCCGAATTCCAAGGTGTTATCATCTATCAATCTGGTTTGTTGCAAAGCTAAAATTTCGATTTTTTGCTGATTGAATGTTAGCCCCAATTCATGTAGTTTTCCTGGACGCAGGAAAGAATTGATATTTACCGTTCCAAAGAAAGGTTTTGTTTTCGGTTTCAGACGTTGGCCAGAGGTCTACAACTCCCTCTGGAAGATTTTGCGTTTAATCCCGGACGCCCCAGAATTCGAACGTCCGGTTCTACCAGCAAAGCTGGCAGAGAATTTGCTACCTCCTGGGCTAATTTTATAATTACTAGAACCCTTCATCTTGTACTTTGAATTAAAAGTGTGAGCCATGACGGTTCCATAATTTAAATATCAGCCACACCACTGGTGGACAGACGCTGACCACTCAACCGCTTGATATAAGTCAGAAGCTAAGTGGATTTAGTTTTTTTTGCCTTGGTTCGGAGCTGCTTATTTTGATATATTCGCAGCTGTCCATTAATATCTAATGGAACTTTCGGTACTTTGTTTTATAACTACAAGGGATATTATTCCGTTGTTCTACAGAAACTAGCAGATGTAAACTACAAATTTTTATTCATAGGGTAGGTGCTTCTGGTAAAAATACGATGGAGAAATATTTTCAAAAAGTGTGCTTTATCAACGCTTAAAGAACAAAAATTTCACATGATCACGAATTACCGCAAACAAATTTGCAACTTCTTTTCGTAGTACCAGGAGGTTAACCTTATCCCCTGACCCCTTGATTATTAAGACCTTAGCATAGAAAAGAGCTGACCGAGTCACAGACTGTGTTTAATTTTTACTTGTCAAGAGCCAAAAGAATTGTGGAAAGCTCATTCGGAATCCTGACCACTTAATGGAGAATTTTACATAAGCCAATTAACACAAAACCTGAAAATATTAACAGGATTATTAAGTTTGTTTGTATCTTACAAAATGTTACTAACAAAATGGAAATGACGATCAATTATTTTAAAATCAGAGCACAATCGGAGCCAAAAAACTTCTAACAACAGAATATATCAGAGAGCTAAAATAATAACACATGCCTTCACTGAATATTTTTATAAAAACAGAAAATGAGGAGTAAATTAATTCCACATCAATTATTTTTATAATGAGATGTTAATAGTATTAATATGGTTAATATAATTATATTAACTGAACTTACGAATTTAATTTAATGTTGAAATATGAATTACGAAGTAAAAATTTGCAAGAATTGTCTCCTGAGTTTCATTCTTTTACCACTACTTTATTGAAATATTCGGATCGTGGTATTTCTTGTGGGACCGAACGAGCAGACCATTGCGCAAACTGAACCAATGGCGTATCGGGTTCAAAACTGGTAGGGGATCGGCCGCCGAACACGCCGTCCGATCAAACAAGTTTGTTTCAACTCACACGGTTTGGCTTCGCTCAGCCCGACTCGGACTCGCCCAACCTTCACTGTGAATGAAAGAATGAAACATGCTGTTTCAGCGTTTGTTTCTATAGCAAAATCGATTCGCTCTGCTTCACCCGGCTCTGCCGGCAGTGTGAAAGATACCACCCCGGGCGATGTCGAACCGAGCCGAGCGAGTCGGCGCTATTCAATCTGAATGCAAATGCAAATTCATGTGTTTGTTTGTTCTAAAACGAAATTGGTTTCATATCGCCGCCAGTGTGAAGGATGCCTAATAGAGTGATAGCCAAGAAATTAAGATGGCATTTGAGGTGTGCTATATTTTAGATGCTGCTGTTACACTTTACTTCTTCACGCACAGTTGACACTCTAGGGTCATGATACGACAAATTATTTGACTCATACCGTAGAGGATTTGTTACTATTCTGAGAATCTCGATTAAAACCTATGCACTATTTAAATGTTTATTTAACAAACGGTTACACATATTTATACACAATAGATCAAATTTATTTTTATTTTAAGTGATATATCATTGTTTAATTTTTGTTCTATAAGATCTTTAAAAACATTCAACTTGTTCCATTATTTGTCCCTAATTATCAGGCTACAAGGTTTTTGTGATCGGATTATATTCGAAGTAAGTATGACGAAAAATAGTATGTGGTCAGACGACAGATCTAGATTAAATTCGGTTTTAAGCTGTCTCATAGAGAATCCATTATATACGCAAAAATTTATAGTATCTGAGAATTTCTTTGGATCTGATGGTCAGTTAAGCTGATGAACAGCCGAATTTGTTTATGTATATGTGATTAAACGAAAGCCCCAGCGATGACGTTTACCATTCCAGTCGTCTCCTGCCAGGAACCTACGTCCAAAAGTACGGAAAAAAAATTAAGCACTGTGATGCTTGTATTGAGTATCGTGGAAAATTGTAAATAGCGGATACTCTGAATGGTCCCTGCCAACCTTTATCAATTGCATTTGTTACTGGGTGATGTCTGGTAGTTTTCATCCATATGATGTTTGGGTAAATTTCTAATAATTAAACTACTTCTCGCTTTAAAATAAGTTTCTGAAATTAATACTATGTTATACTATTTATACTATATATTTTAATAATTTTTTTTAATTCTGGACTGTATTATTGGAGTCCATCAGCATTCCAAATTGCGAACTTTTATTACATGCGATTTTGTTACGAGCAGTATCATTGCGACCTTTGTTAATTCTCATATTTCATTTTTTAATTCACGAACGATTTTTTTCTAGGTCTTCTATGGTATTTTGTTTTAATTTTTTCTCTTTTCTCTGGAGTGTCATTTACAGTTTGAGAGTATCCTATTTCATATGTAAATTGATGCGTTGTTGTTTTAGTTGTTTCCGTCTTTGATTGTTTAGGCTTCAGGTTTCAGGTTAGGTAAAGGCTTCACGAAGGCGTAAAGGAAGATATTTTTCCATCGAGATCTATTTCTAAACGGAATAACTTTTATAGTTTGTTGGGTGAAGTTGTTCGCATAAGGCACATTTAGAAGATACGAAGTTGGGTTTTTGACAGTCATTGTTGGTATGTCCAGACGGTCCCCAACGACCACCTCTCGGTTATTTCATGTAATATGCTTTGATGTATCCATACGATTGACATTTGGCACATTGGGAAATAGTACGAATTACTCTACATTACTACTCTACAGGTTCTGCAGTCACCTGGCATTCAGTTCAAATTTAATATCCTAAATATCCTTGATATTTCTTGTATTTTTAAGTACATCCACAATGGCTTATTTGTTCTATTACTTATGGGATTACGTAGTCAATATACTTTGAATCCTTGTTTCTTCGGTTCTCTTTTAAATTCCTTCGTGTTCGCTTTATAACGAATGTTTTTAATAACCTCACGAATCTATATTTTGACGGAAATATGAAACACTCAACTTTATATACTTTTAAGAACTGCATTATTTTGCGATATACTTCTATTTCAGTTGGACTTTGACTGTGACCTTATGCATGGCAAACCTATTTAATGCGTCTACTAATATTTGGTCCTTATATACTACACACATCATGATCGGTTGTGTTTTATTCTTCACCTGCTCTTCTTCACTTGTTTTTGTTCAGGAGAAGTACTAGCTACAACTATATCTTCTTCATTAGCGAATAGTTGGTATTTATTTACTTCATTCACCTTGTGAATATATCTGTTTGAAATTTTCGTATTGTTCTTCTAGTCCTATTGGCAGTTCGTTTTTGTTTTCTATTGTTAACTGAAGTCGATCCTTCATACCCAGCTCTTATATTACCCACCTCAACTTGTATGTGTGTTCCCCTACTGTTTTCTAGGATTCGCAAGACATATCTTCATCAATTATTTAGAAAAGGGAAAGAGAATCACAGAGATGTATTATATTGCATTATTTAATAAATATTAGAAAGAGTTATTTTTTATCATTTTATTTTTTATTAATTAAAATCACAACCATCTGGCGAAGAAAAACTGTGAGGTATCACCACTACAATACATGCATCCATTCATCTGCCGTTTCATAAGCAAAATTTCTCAATTTGCGTTAATGCCATATGTGCCCTATTCTCCTGACTTGTCACGCCCCAATTATTTCCCTTTCCAAGCATGAAGAAATGGCTGGCTTGTAAGAAATTCACATCAAATAAAAAGATCGTCGCCTAAAGACGATTATTTCACAGAGCTCAACAAGTAATTTTAGGGAGGCGTACAAAAGTTGAAAAATCATTGCGCGAAAAGTATCAGACTAGAGAGTGATTACTGAAGGGTAAAATAATAAATCAATTTTCAATCAAAAAATCAATATTTTGTTTGAAAAGTGTTTGGCATCTCTACCTTTGCATACTACCATACTACCACTCAACCCTCGCATTTATTTTACAAGCAACTATAGAATGTATGTCTCAACTTTCAAATAAATCAATTTATACTCAACTTTCAATAAGGAAGTAAGCAGTATTGCCGATACTCTTATATAAGTCAAATCGGTGTAATATATATGAGCACTATTAATGTTAGGGTAATCGATGGTCGAATTAGTTAAAATGGTGCAATGCCAGCGTAAGTCTAAATGCTGCAAAGGCATTCATTAGCAAAAGATAAATTTAGCAAATAAAATACAGTTAAATCTATCTTACAATAATTGTGAGAGAATAAGTATTTTAGGTTTATGACAACTTATTATTAGGCTACTAGTAGAATTATAATTTTACTTCTGGATACTCGTCCCTCTTTATCCGATATTAAGTAAATAGTTTCTTATAGTCTTATGCTAGACATTTACTCCAGAATAAAAAGCTGGCTACTTCTTGACCAAATTTTAAACAAAATTTTTTATTTTCCTGTAAATTATAACTAATAGTGCATTTGTCCTCGCATTCTTCTTTTTTATTTTCACTGTGCAATTATAACTGATAGTACATTTGGTCCCCCTTTCCTCTTTTCATTTCGTTTATTCTTTGTTGTTTTTTTTTTCACTATAAAATGGACGGTAAATAAATTATCCGTTATATTTTTGATAATTTGCTACAATTTTATGTAATTTCTTTTAAAATTCACAACTTTGACATGTTTTTCTAAATGCAACTCTCAACTTTTACTAACCTTAATTATTAGAACTGGTATGCATCGGACTCGGACTCGCAGAAGTATGTTTTTGTATTTACACTGTTCAAATAGTGTTTCCTATAAAAATTCTATACTTTATTAACTACTTTTTAAAATAAGTTATATTCCACTTTAATTATGCTAACGTTTTCTTGAATATTATTTGTAGCTTATATTGATATAACGTTATAAAATGTAAAGTAGTTAATGTAAAAAACACATTTGATGAAAGAATGAAAGGATTTTATGAAAAATTAATGATTAATTAGTAAATGATTAAAGAATTCCATATATTAATTATATTTTCAAATTATTTCTAGTAATCAGTAGTACAGTTGTAACATCCCCGTTTGTTTTTTTTTTCATCTTCCAAACAAAACGCATGACATGCATGATACTGCAGTATTGCAGAATAGGAGTTGTTTCAACCCTACCGAGCTTTTCCCGCATCTCCGCGGGCATAAAAAGTAATATTCATTTCAATTAATTGATAACTATTCAGGAAGTATCGATTTGTTACTTTTATTTGTCTGTGCCAATGGGAACTGCAACGGTTATCGTTTTAAATGCAGAACATCGTGTTATTAAAATAATCAAATTATCGAGTTAGTAAAATATTTTATATTAAAAAAAATTATAATTTATATACATTATATGATCTAAATCGTATAAAGATTTTGACATAAGACAAGAATTTTAGAACAATGAAAGCTTTGACTCTAATATATTTGAATTCTTCTATTGGAATCTTTGGTGTGAACCACTAAACTCGATGAGATTTACCACTAAACATCATATAACTTTCATAAATTTTTTCGAAACACGTTTTGCTAGCTATGTTAGCATCATCAGGAGGAGTTTCAATATCAATCTCAAGAAGAAGATTGAATCATCTCCTGATGATGCTAATATGGTTAGCGAAACGCGAGTTGAGAAGTTCAAAAAAGTCTAATGTTTGTTAATTTGCATTTTGATTCGCAATCAGTTCTTTTGCCTAAAGGCAACTGACAAATATTATTACATTTCTGCCAAGCAACTGAAATTATTTGCCTGGTAAACAGGTGTCGCGCCCTTGTATTTAAAGCCTAACTTGTATATAATCTGATGTTCGTTCAAGGCAATTCGCTAAAGGCTAACACTTGCTATCCTTTCTATCTTAAACAATTCGAAAAAGTTAATATTAACTTTATACAAATATTGTCTCTTAATTCTCTCTTAGCTTTTATTTATCGCAGAATGTAATAGAGAGAGAATTGGGATATAATTAAAATCAGGATATATACAGGATCATTCATTTCTGCGAGATTCCTGCCACTCAAGTTTCTTCTGATCTTTTTGTTACTGTTACTGATCACTCCACATATACTTCCCATTACCTCAAGAGTTCGCTAGCGGATATCTTGGCCTCATCTACAATCTTTGTCCATTCTCTTCTCTCCTTTATTTTAGAACGCCACCCTGGTCTCTCAATTCTTCCTATATTTGCTATAACTTTGTCACTTCGTCTTACTCGAGGGCCTTTCGCTTAACCTGTCTCCCTCCGATTTCCAGTTGGTATGGCTAGTATGACGCTTTCTTGCTGCTTCCTGCTACTTGCAGTGTCCATACCACCACATTATATTTGCATTTATATAACGTACTATCTATTGGTTTAGTAAGTGTCAGATTTCATGATTCATTAGGCTTTGGTACTGTTCTGCCTCTTTCTTGGATCCAAATATTCAATTCGAAGACTCAATTTTTCTTCCCCTTTTCTCATAAGGGTTATCATTTTTGATATTGTTTAGATAATAAATATCTCTGATCACGCTGTACGCCTATGAATCTTACAAGAATATTTAGACATAAGAAACTTATCAGCACGATGGGTGCCAAGTTTTCTAATTGCGAACTAAATACTGAATTCAACGACCACTTCACAGCGATAATTAGACATGTATAAGCACAATTCGAAAGAGTGCATGCGGCATTTCGTGACTATTGATAAAACTTGAATTCATATTTAACCAATTGGATTTTTGAATATAAAATATTTATGGATTTTTGACTTTATTTTAAAACTTTACCATAAATAATATTGATATTGAAATAATATTGAAAACGCGAAAAACTTAATAAAAATTGTTTGCAATTAACTATAACTGAATTAAAATTTATAAAAAATAAAATAAAATCACCTGACTATGAAAGCGCCACAGTTGGTTGCCATGTTTGTGACGTCATTATGCTAAAGTGTTTCATGGAAGTACTATCAACGGTTTTTACCTGTGTATATACTGTCAAAATTATTGAAATTTAGTGCAAAAAAATATTGCTGATTACTAGTTTAATTCAGTAATATGGGACACAGGTTTATTAAGGCCAATTCTAGTAATGGATAGATTTTCTTAAAAATTACATTCGGTTCACTCCAGCTGAAGTTCGAGGTGCTAAAGCATCAATTTTAGTTTTTTTTTAATAATAACGTAAATGTAAATAAGAAACAAAATATTTCTATTTAATATAATTAAAGTATTTGTAGTTTCATGCGAAAACGATCACTAGGCTATAGGTTATATTCAATTTAACTGCAAAAATTATATTTACACAGTGATAGGGCGTGTATGTCCAGAACATAAAGTTCTGAGTACAGCTTATGCAGTTACCTTAATTATTAGTGAAAAACTAAGAAAAGTTCAAAACTGTAACATAAATCAAAATCAAAATAAAAATCATAAATACTCAAACATAAAAAAATTAATATAATGTTATAAATAATAATCTTTTGTATATATTTGATGACAGGTGGTTGTAACAATTTGATGTTTTGTGATTAATATGTCGTGCTGCTTGGAATTGATTTCGACGATTAACATCTTATGGCACATTTAAAAACTTTTTTCGGGAGTTATTTTGGTAGTATTCGTACAAAATGGTACGAAACAGGCACGATAACTAATTAGATTTGACATTTTCAATACATTTATCAATACACTGATGATAATAACAAGAATAACTTGGTTAACAACTAAAACACTCATATCAGCTGTCTGTAATGTTGAGGGGAAATAAACATTGTGACGCCACACGCGCTCTGTTCTTTTCGAGAACTGACGGCGAATCATCGATACTAGGTTTAAAAATTGATTTTTAATTTGTAATAACTTTTTAATTATAAGGAAAAAAAATAAAAATAAAAATAGTTTTGTAATAAAACTTATATATGATCTTTTTATTTATGACATTTTTTTAAGACCCCAATTATTATTTCTTGATGTTCGTCCGAAACTTTAATGATTTCTGTCACATACCATTGAAATTTCTGTGTTACCAACTAGATTTTTTGAAATAAGTATCTGGGCTTAGTTTTATTAGAGTGCTGGTCAATTTTCTAACATACGGAATTTATAGCGTGCTTGATTTTACTGCCGTAATAATGTTGCGTATTAGTCTTGAATATTTCCTAATTTATAATATTCTCTATTCCATGATTTTTGTTTCCTAACCGATCTATATTGCTTTCCAGATTTCATCCGATATCCAAGATCTTCTAGATTTTTCCTATTTTTTATGTTTTGTTGACATTGTACCTAAATCTTTAATTGTCGAGTTCCTTAGTGTATAACATGCAGATGTCGTTTTCTCTTTTATGTTCTTTCTAGGTATAATCGATAGGATATTTTAGTAAATTTTTATATTTTCAGAGAGACAAATTTCCGCTATAAACGCAATTTGGTTCGCCATAATTTTCTGAGCAGAAATCAAAATCCATCTCGCCTTTACCGTTTCTTAAATAGATACAGGTAATATGCCCATATGCGATATTTAGATAGATCAACCAACTTGAAATGTCAATGACTCACCACCACCTTGTCAATCCACTTGAAGGATGAAGGCCTCCTCAGCTTCCAACTCTCACAGTCCTCAACTTCTCTCTGCCAATCGTGTCAATGGCGTCACATTGCCGTACACCCCGCTTTGCTTTAATTCCAATCTATTGAGGTTGGAATCATCAAGGTGAATTGTCGATGTAGCTTCCTCATATATCGATCCTAGTAGGTTTACATAGATTCTGTCTATACCTTTTTTAAGCAATGCATTCTCTATGGCCTGCTTTGAGATTGAATCATATGTTTTTTCATAATATATAAAAACCAAGCACAGGCGGCATATTATATTACTTTAGGACATATATCTTCTGGTGATATTAAAGCAACCATTTCAAGTTCATTGTTGACGATTTATTATATATTTATTATATTATTATATTATCGATATTGATCTGAAATTTCCATCTCCTCCGGGTCCTGCCACACGGCAAAGCGGTTTTACAAAGAAATCACAAAATCGCTGCCCCTCTCCAACAGCTTCCCAGAATTTACTTTGCCCCTCTTTAATCTTATCATTCTTTCGCGCTCTCTTCAGCACTTTATCCTAATCTTTGCTCGTACCATTCGATGGTCACTTCCAACATTAAAATAGTTAAGGGTAAAACAACAGCGAAGCATTGTTTTATCGTTTGACATGATGTCTTTAATTTAACTTGTGAGTTCAGATGGACTCACCAAGTCATTTTCCAAGTCTAATTTTTGCTGCTTTTTTCTTAAAAAAACGAATTCATAATATAAAGTCGTTCAGCAAAATCAACCTATCTCTAAGCTCAGCACTTTCATATGTTTCAACTGCATTTTCACCAGTTCTTGCTTTACCAATTCAGGGTTTTGTACCTACACTTGCCTGCCTACTTCTTGTCTAAAAGTTGGGCCACATAATCATAAAATTCCTCAATTTCTTCACCCCTATAGCTTGGTGCATAAGCTTGGGCGATTTGAAGCTTAAACTTTTTATTCAGCTTGATGATGCATTGGGTTAGTCAGATATTATGTCTTTCAGTTTTCTATTGATGAGGAATCCAATTCCACCACACTGTCCATTCTCCATACCCCTCCGAGTGTAGAGTGCATGAATCCAATTTACAGTTTACAATTAATTATAATTACAATACTCAGGAGAGATATTAATCAGTGGATGGAGGATATCATATTTGCGCAATACCGATAACACCATCTTGATAGATATCGACAAAACCGTGAGAAAAGGAGGCGACGCAATTAAATTGAAGTTAAACTGTCTACTGGCTGTTGACAAAAAGGTTAAAAAAGTACCAACAGTTTTTAAATGATTAGCTGATATTCCCCTTAAAATTATGGCCATCTATTTGTGTGCTGCGCAAAATAAAAACGAATTGGGTCGGTCAAGTCTACACTAGCAGGACTTACAAAGATCTGGAAAGACTAGCTTTTTTTACATTTAACATTGAACGGACAATTTTATCATCTTTATAATTATATAATCATTTTCTATTAGTGTTAATTCTGTTCAATTTTATTAATAATATGTAAAAATGGAGAAACATTTTGTCATAACTTAACTTAGTTACAATTTTAAAAGGATGGAAACGAATATTCGTTTCATAAAATACGCCGAGTTACAACGTTCATTTATTTGTTTACTCTGAAACAAAACATATATCGACGAAATTAAGCAAATAATTATTGATTCCTATAAATGTTCCGGTATCGCAACGTGTTGTTTTAGTTACTATAGCTATGCACCCAGCGAGCCGTAAAAAAATATACAAGTTTTAATTAATTAATCTCCATAGCCGGAAAAAACCTAAAGTTTATGCCAATATTTATAAATATTTTATTATATTAAATAATAGGGGAAAAAATGTATTAAATTAACTTATCTTAATTTTAGTTTTGATTATTTGTTGATTATGTGATGTTTTGCAAATGTCGCATTGCTCATTGATTGAGCAAATGTGCTCATTGATCTGTATCATTTTTTAATCATTAATTTTTTTAAAATGGTGTTTTCCAAATCTCAGTTTTATAATTAGTCTTCCCTTTTTCTTCGTCAACCTCCTATAGTCCATCCTTGGGCATAGGTCTCCTCACTTTTCTTCCATGAGTCTCCCTCTTGAGATTCACTATGCCAGTGCTTTCCTGTCACCTTATGTCACATATCGCAGTGCTGGTTCTTACTTTTCATGTCCGATCAAACACTACTCTTCCTAATATTATCCATTGTGCAAAGTTGGTCCAGATTTACCCAAATCAGAAGATGTTGGGATTCCTGGACAGCGCCATCTTAACACAGTACATCGGCTCCATCCGGTAGTAGTCCCTATTTTGGCAAATTGGTTTTGCATTGTGGTACGCCCACTCTCAATCGGTTGTTTGCTGCCTCAGTGTTATCAGCTCCTGGTGGTTCGGGTAGTTTAGCTGGTTTTCCCATCTTACAATGCGATCTGCAGCCGGTGTCATTTCCAGGGCTCGTGTCCTCCTCATAAAACTCTTTCTGGATTTTAATGGCTGCGATATTCCTTGATACCCGTGCAGTAGATGTTTTGGATCTGTCTACATTGGACACCGCCTGGTTGTTTGTGTAAATTTTATAGAATAGTGGTGGTATTGTTTTCCTGGAAATTCGTTTAGTATTGAGTATTGGTGCTCCTACCATTTTCTCGCATTATGGAGGTATCTTTAAAGTCACATATATTTTCAGATCCGGATTATATCCTCTCTTCCATGTGCGGCTACTGAACGACGCAAACAACGAAACAATTAAAAATGTTCCCCATTCTCGTTGTTGTTGATGTTGTATCACCATGCTGCGCTGTGACAGTTGAAGTCATTTCAAAATTAATGCTCTTACGGCTGAAGTTTGAGGGTATTGTTAAGTTAACATGCGCTTCTGGTGGTTTATACACTGAGGTTACGTTGTATTGCAGGGCCTTCACTGTCAGAATTCCAATGTTCTGGTTATCCGGCATTGAAGCAGAAATTATTTTGATTTCAAATCTCACGAAGATGGCGAAAATCGAAATCATCACTAGTAACCTTAAGAAGGGCCGTTGCAATTGTTCTATTTTGTTCGCAGTTTGAGTGTTTGTACCGGTTGTAGAAGAATTGGCTGTGACAAGAGTCAACGTTTCCAGGGTGCGGCCGATTGTAGATAGCAATTAAAATTGTAATAATAATGATAAATAACAATGTAATCTTCGCGAAAGATTCTTTTGTGCACCCCGCAATGCAGTGATGTTCTGCGGATGCTTGCGCGGACCCTCTGGGTTTCCACTTATTTCTTGTTTTCGTCCGTCTATTATCTATTTTTTAAAAATATGTCCAGCCTAACTTGTATTTGCTTGTGAGTTCAATTATATTTTATATTCTAGTTTGTTCCCTGATCTAGTTCGTTGTTTTTCTCTCCTAGCTATATTTCGAATATTTTTCCATATATTGTATGTTATTATTTTTGTTATTATTTTCTGTAAAAGTGGCTGAAAACTTTTTGGTAAGGTGATAATCAGTGAAAGACAATGTCAGGAATACTTTTCCCGCTTTAGATCAAGTAATACCAGTTTGGATGACAAATCAGGGAAAGCTTGATCATCGGATATCAACAATTAAGCACATTTGACTGCCGTTGAAGAGGACGAAAGCTTGACAACCCGAATGTTGGCCGAAGATTTAAATGTCGGCCAATCCACGATAATTTGCTGCCTCAAGAACCTCGATAAGGTGCGAGACCCAACCAGCGAATTTCCATGGCTGAATTGGTCTCGCAAGAGCTCTGCAGCAAAAACAAAGCCGACCGTGTTCGAATTTTCAGCGACTTACAGCAGAGTAAGTAAAAGCCATTCCTGAAAAGTCTCGTCATTGGAGATGAGTCTTGGTTATTATTTTAAAATTTCAAAAGAAAAGTTTGTAAGACGGTAATGAGGTCTTCACAGTCATTTCAAAATGTCAACATTTTCCTTGACTTTTTCCAGTCAGTAGTGGCGAATCTGGAAAAAAAATGGGAAAAAACAAATCAACAGCGACGTTTAATTGGCCCAGATCGACCGGTCTCTTGAAAAAATTTTCGTAAAAGACCCCAATTGTCTTCTGCCACTACAAAGTGCGCCCAGATATCGAAAGTCACGTAGTTGAATCAATTGTTAATAAGGGATGGGATCTGCTCCCGCATCTTCCCTGTCGATTCGCTGCTGGATGATCCGCTTCAGCATGCTTCCAACTCGCATGGTCCGCTCTTCTCTGCCATTCATTTCCAATACATTTAATGTTGTCATCAGTCCATACTGTTTTCGGTCTTCTTTGTGGGCGTTTATAATCAAGCGGTATCCATCACAGAATTGGTTTGCTTCATCTGCGCCCCATCGTCTCACTATATGGCCTTCCCATCTCCAGTTCCATTCCTTTACTCTTCCAGTGATGCTATATAGTTTTGTTTGTTCTCTGATCCGTGTGCAAATCTTTCTATCCTGCTTTATAATACCAAGCATACACTGGGCTATGCAAAATTTTTCAAGAGATTGTGATGGTCTAAGTTTGACTTCCGTATATGACAACTGACAGAACGCACTGATCAAAGACTTTTCTCTTCTAAGTGAAAGCTTGTTCTGAACTACTATCTTGAGCCTGCCATTTATGGCATTTTTAGACAGGTTTTTTTTTCTTATTAAGAAAAATTACTTCAGCATTTTGGGTATGTTTTATTCTTTAAGGCATTTTGAGTACAATTTTGCCAGTATTTTATGCAAAATTTGACCATCAGCTTTCAGCATTTCAACTCTAATCAAGTCTAATATCGGATTACGTCTTAAACCATCTGCTCCACTTTATGATTTTAATATTAGTGCGTTATGTTCATTAAAATGGAACAAAAAATAAATAGCAGAAAGAACTTCATGGGTTAGGGTCTTGTTTTCCAAATTGAAATAATTGCCCTATAATATATTTTATGACCCTCATAGTTTATATATTTAGTTGAAAATTATGAATATACTGTATGTACTTATGAATTTACTGTCTTTTCCTGGAGCCTTAACATTCGTACCAGATGCAAGTTGTTGTGTGCTCCACATGAGATTGTGGAATCCAGCGGTTGGGTGTATCACGCTCAGCTACTGTTATCTCATTGAACACAGTCCAGGGAAGTTCATGTGCACTGCATGTGTGCGCCATCCGACGGGAAGTCAGCGGGAGTGTGGGTTGTTGACTGTGAATAAGGTTTCTCTATTCTTGGTGGGAGAGCCAAGAGGTCGGTGCCCAGAAGGTTCTGAACATTGAAAGGCCTCCATTTAAAGCCTAAAGTCCTCCATTTAAAGTCATCGTAGTTAACAATAAGGGTCATTTTACAATATTGCAATATTTATACAGATAAATTGTTGAATGAACAAAGGTTGCTGTAAAATTATTCACGATGATATGAGTAGGCTCAATCATACTGAACAGAATGTTAATTACTTGTTCTGAATCTCGTCTGATTGTTTTTTCTCGTCCTATTTCCTAGGTCCTTAAATTGAATCATTTTCTCGGTTTGTCTGTATTTAATTTCCGTTTAGCTAAATTTTCCTTATGGAATACAAAGTATTTATTCTTAATTACTGACATTATATATTCGCCGTCTAAAGCCCGTTGGATTTTGCAATGCGTTAGAATTTTGTACCCAACTCTTTTTTTTACAAAAGGTACTTTTCACTATTTTCCTTTCCAAGGCTATGCATTTTTCCTTATCAATGTCTGTAACGCACATAGTTTCTGCAGCGTATATATGATGGCCTATTTAGGAACCAGTTTAGCAATAGCTCTATATATTTTAAATTTGTGTTGTTTTTCTGTTTCTAATGTTGTTCTTTCTCTTTATCGATTTTAATAGTAAACTAACTACTAAAATTAGTGATTAACAATATCTGAATAAGCAAACATATAGCACGCACAAGAAAATATGGGAGAAAATACCGAAAAGTTAGAAAATATAATAACTGTAATAGACATAAGAAACAAGTGAGAAAATACAGCAAATAAAACCGTAAATAGAGAAATAGAAACAATAATTTGTCATGAACTCACCTCAGTTTAACGGAAAAACACCTTAGATAAACTATTCCCGCCAGTTCAAGGTAAAAAATAAATGGTTAGTCACTAGAAAATAAAACGATTGTACCTTTATTTTTGAGCTAATATGAATTAGAAAGTATAAGGGGATTTTATCAGTGCGTCCGAACTTTAAATTCAAATAAAACAATAGCTAAAGTAGATGCCTTGAAACTATTTATTTTATGTAAAATAACATTCAATGGTATTAATGTTTGAAAACAATTTCGGGCAAATGTCCGCAGCGGTTACTTCTGGCAAAGCGCATTTTGTCAATCCAATTCCTGGCCATTTTTCAAGTAATTGGAGCCTTATGTCCGTAATTGTCCGAATTATGTTATTTTCCAAGGAGTCAATAGTTGATGGTTTATCGGCATAGACCAAATATTTAACATAGTTCCAAAGAAAATAATCTAAAGGCATTAAATCACATGACCTTGGTGGTCAATTAACAGGTCTGGCCCTCGAAATAATTTTCTCACTGAATTGTTCGTTCAATAAATCGACTATTGCGATGAGTATATGACATATGGAGCTGTCCTGTTCGAACCACATCTCCACCAAATTAAAACCATTTAAATTCGGAATTAAATAATCTACATAACTATCTACATATACATAATAAATTTGGATCTTCATCAACACTGACAAGAACAGCGGCGTTTGTTTTCGCACTGTTTGTTTTCTAAGTTTTGTTTTAAATCGAGCAGCGTAGGAAATGCGTAAGAAATTGATCGATAATTCTACGAATACATTACAAGGTTCAAATTCACGAAGTGCTCTATAAGTTTGGTGCCCAGAACACTGATTTTGACAACAAATGTAGACAATTTGCAAGCGTTGCTATGATATTAATCTTTCCATGATGTCAATCGGAAGTTTGATACACTAAAAAATCACCCTTTAGTATGTTGTCGCCTTTAATGATATTTTTACGAAAAGAAGAACCAATGGGTTGTAATTAAATTGCGAATATTTATGAATTAATTAAAACGTACATTTATATTTCTTTGCTTGCGAGGGTGTGGAATCATTCTGCTGCGGCTAAAAAAGTACACGATTATTTTTGCATATCAATAATTGTTTGTTCAGCTTCATTAATGACAGATTTTTCAGTGCGAACAGATAAAGGAGAAATTTCGAATATGACGAACTGATTGTTTGGCTCGTTTCGAAGTCTAGGTTAATTGAAATTGTTTTGTTTTTGAAATAATAAATAATAATAAAATTCATCACGGCACAAAAAAAAACCTTAAGTTAAATAATATGTCTACTTTACTATAAAAATGATCATTTTATAAAAAAATGTCTTTTGTGTTTAGTGATGAGACGATTTTTCATTTGAACGAATAAGTAAGCAAATAAAAGTATAATGTTGAAGAAAATACAACAGATATTTTGAATATTTTTCTTATTTATGGACTGCTTGTTGACCATCGAAAACGCCCGACATCGTGAAATAATAATCAAGTTTTTGTCGCCAAAACTAAAACATATGAACCAGCACAGTATGCGATTTTAACAATATTACTACATCCCTCAGAGATACTAAAATGCATTAATTTGTTACACACTAACTTTTCGGAACGTATTCTTTCCTTAAAGAAGAATGAGGAATAGCCATTGATAACCTGCTATTTGATAAGTTATACTATTTTCTTTGGAGCTATCTATAGTAAAGGAAAATTTTATGAGGATAATCTCCATACCATCCAGTAACTAAAGAACACGACGTACTATTGGTAAGACAGAAAGAATCACTATTATGGGAAAACTTTATCGATATTTGTAGGTAAAGGTTGATTATTTGTAAAACAGCAAAAGTCGAATACTTTAGGTATAATATTTAAAAAAAAATGGCAACGACTCAATTCCTGAGTTTTTTTATAAAATTTTGATTCAAAATGAATTCAACATTTTTAAGAAATCTCATTAAATAATCTCGTCAATATTAAGTAAAATTCAGCGATTAACGAATATTACTAGTAATAGTGCATACATTTGTCTTGTGACGTAAACAATTTCATGATCTTTACAACTTTTTGTAACAGGTATTAAACGCTTCAGTATAACAATGACTGAATAAAATCCGATACCGATACCAACTTTGAACGCATCACCCCCTTCTTCTGGCGTCGAAAATCGTTGACCACTTAGTTTAGTCTTCACGAACGGGAACAAAAAGAAATCGCTGGCCACCCAATCATGACTGTACGGCGAATGATCCAACAATTCGATGTTTTGACCGGTCAAATATTGAGTTGTTCGGTCCGATGTGTGAGAGCTCACGTTGTCATGGTGAACAATGATTCTGCGTCGCTGGTTGTTTTTTCTTATTTTTTCAAAGACTTCTGGCAAACAAATGATTGTATACCATTCAGAATTAACCATTCTATGATTCTCTAGTCGAACTGAAGCAACATGCCCATTAATCCGAAAAATATAGGCGACCATTTGCGTCGAAGTGTTTCTTGCGCGAACTACTTTTGTAGATTGTATTTTTTTAGCATTTCTTTGCACCAATCGACTCTAGCCTTTTTTGAGCGACTGTCAAGTATGCAGTATCCAACGCACACAAATCTTTTTCACGACTAAATGTTCATGTAAAATATTGTGTATGCTTGTCATACTAATACCCAGGGATGCCTCAGTCTCGCGGTATGTCACATGACGATCTTACTTTATCAGTTCACGCACAATATCAATGTTTTCTGGCACAACAGCCAATTTTGGACAAACTTCTTTAAATTCATCCGTGAGCGTACGACGGCCACGACTGTATTCACTAAATGATGCTTCATCGCCAAAAGCCGAAGGGAATTGATTGATGCACTGTTTTTGCACGTGTTGTTCCGCGTCGAAATTCGTAATAAATCATGTTTTGGCTGAGTTGATCTTTTCAAATCACTAGACAATACCAATCGTTCAATACGTTCTGAGTATGTAAGCAGTCAACAATGTCAAACTTTACGATGTATATGTCAGATGGCGCCTAGCAATTCTAGTAAAAAGCTGGAAAAGCATTGTGCAAAGTGTTTGAGCTTAAAGGAATCGAAAAATAAACCGATTTCCAATCAAAAAAAACAATAATTTATTTAAGATGATATGACTTTTCACTCTGTCCACGTAATTTTATTGAATCCACTAATTATACATTTTAGAAAAAGTTGGATTACAAAAGTTGGTAAGGAAAAAAGTTTTAGATATTGCTGAGAGAAAATTACAATGTTAATAGTACATTTGTGTTAAAAAATTAATTATGAAAAGCATAAACCAATCTGTATTTAAAACCAACATTTAAAAAATAAAACCAATAAGTCAATCTCCCGCGAGCAGTTTTCAATTAATTAAATCCCACATATTTTTAACGCTCGCAAAAGTTCTGCAAAAGCTTGATGCGCCTAAAACAAGGCCTATTTCCCAATGCTGCAAAATTGATGCGCATCAATATTTATTTGTTTCAATGCAAGCAAATTAAACGTGGGCTATTTTAAAATAGTTTTGTATAGCTAGTTTTTAACTGAATACATTTTTTATTATATGTTTTGTAAATTACGTTCTGCAGGAAATTAAATAATTATTACCCTAAATACAATTAAATAGTAATTAAAAAAATATTAGACAAGAATTAATAGGGTATTAATTCTTGTCTAATTTGTTTTATGTATTTTTATATTTATATTTTTGTTTTCTTTGAACTCCATTTTATGTAAAATGTATTCTTATAACTGAATAAATAAGATGAGAAAATATACAAAAATTATATGCAGAAATGTCCAATAAATTTTTCTCATATTTATACATAGTTATACCTTATACAACCAACAATAAGACTATTTAGTCAACTCCTGTTGTTCAACTAACTTACTGTTGTCAAAAGTCAAAGTTGTATGTGGATATATATATATATATATATATATATATATATATATATATATATATATATATATATATATATATATATATATATATATATATATATATATATATATATATATATATATATATATATATATATATATATATATATATATATATATAATAATATACTAAATAATAATACTATATAATAATACTAAAAATATTTTAGTATTATTATAAAGTTTATTATAAAGTTTTAATTGTGATTTTTGGGCAAATAGAGTAGAGTGGGGCATAATGACACACATATGTCATAATGACAAGGGTTAAATGATTATAAAAACCACAAACCTGAAAAAACATTTTAATATATAAAGAACTCAAACATTACATCCAACTACTACGCAAAATAACACATATTCGTGACAAAAAAGAAAAACTGAGCTATTAATAAATGACATATAAAACATGACTTTTGCCCTATATGTGGGGCATATATCGGCATACGCTTTAAATGCATAAATCACATTGAAAATCCCCAATTTTTGCATACGACGTACACTCTTCATGCCACCACTTTTTATAAACCTTATACTAAATCAATTCTTCAATGGGAGGGTCTTTATTGGATTCATGGCATCCTGGATACACATTATCACATAGTATCTCCTTTACATTAACCTCCTTTTTTGATTCACTCGTAGCATCATCTGTAATTTTTCTTTATATTTCACGCGTTGACTTTCTCTACTTCTCTTCAGCCAGATCTTCCAGTTTTAATTTATTAGGAGTGCTAGAAAGTATTAGCGATTTGTTTTCTTTTCTCCTTCTTTTTTGTTATCTTTTCGTTTTGGAAGTGGAATTCTATCCTTAGGTGACACTAGTGTTTTATCTGCATATTGCTCAGCTAATGCAGGCTTCAACTTCTCTGGTGTTAAATGTGTTTGCTTGACCGCGATGTTTCTTGTTAAAGCCATTTCTTCTGATATTGTCTCTAGGTGGCCCGAATCGCTGTTAATTGGGGATTGACTTCATTTGCATTCTTATCGGTGATCTTTGACGGGAGAAAATCCTCTTCTGAGAGCACATGTTTATTTATTGGATATATTTCACAAACTTCAAAGCCTTTTACTCTCCTGTCCATAGTTTAGCAACGTTCATAAGCTTTACCTAATAATTTGGCAACCTGAAAGTGAGTAATATTTGTTGTCAACCATTTATCGCATTCGTTTGCATAAAATGTGTTTGATGCCTTAAAATAACAATGATCCAAAGCCTGGGGTGGTATCGTCAATAGATGAATAAAGTTGTCTCTGCAATAATTTACAGCTTCTAAACTCTCGTGGGAAGAATGGTTGTCGAGTATGAGAAGAACAGGATGTTCTTTATCTGGTCTAACCTTGGCACGAAAAGGTTCAAGCCACTTTATAAATCAGTTGCTATTAATATCAACTCTATAAATAGGTTGATATAGTCCGAACACATTGCTATAGATTCTCGTGAAGCCCCATCCATCAGCTCGTTTTTCATTCTCTTTCGCGGAAATATTATTGCGGGAGGAACAAAGTTATCCGGCGTACTCATAACGCAAACAATAGTGACTAATTCCCAACGCTCAGCTGAAGATATTTTTTCCACAAATTTCTTCCCTTTCGTGCTAATAATTTTTGGTATTTTGTTAGGAACGGTTGAAATGCCAGTCTCATCTATATTATAGATAGCACTTAGTGGAAAATTAAATTTTTTGAAAAATTCTGATAGATTTTCAAAAAAACAAATTAACTTGAAATTCGTTAAACCTCTTCATTCTTGCTATAATAATGGGTTCAAGAACCTGCAATGACAGATTGAATTTTTGACTGGTTTATTAAAACTATTTACCCATTCTTTGTCAATTGGTTTTGAATTTGGATTAAATAAGTTTTTTATGTTGTTTAAAACTGCTTACTCATACGCGATTTTTTGCTCATACTCGAATCATATCGCGAACTCATTCGCGAGGTTTTAAACGTAATACCATAAAACCGGTTATCCAGATCCAGTGTTCTATAAGTTCACGTTCCATTTCCTCTGAGGAAATACTTCGATATCTTCCCAAGTTATCGACACCATGCCCAGAATTTGATCTCTTTTGTAGAGTAGATTAAACTATTCCAAGCTCTTTTGCGACGGTTCTATTGGAAATATCTTAATTTATTCTTTGTCCAGCTGTTTGTAAAATTTCTTCTGTACATGTTTTCCTATTTGTTTTCCTTTTATATGACCTAAATCAACTAAACCTTATAAGAAAAATTACAAATGATTCTGATGGGGCAAAAATCTGCTTGCGAAATACTGCCCCACCCTGACATCGGACTTTTACCTCACATGTCGCGGAAACTAAAAAATAGTTTATGGTTATGTTACCATATATATAGTAGATTCTTAAAACACAACCTAAAGGTTGCCCATATTTTCTTTTAGAATTAGAACTATTGATTTCATAAAATATCTTAAATATTAAGATGAGGAAATAAGATTATATTTATACAAAATACAACTTACCTCATATTTTTTACAAATCTTATTACAATACCATTTAAATTTCTTAGAGGCTTAAACACATGGAAACCTAATAAAGATTAGTGTACACGTTGCCAGATTTTGCTACTCTTGGATAAAATTCATAGATATGACTTTTGCCCCAAACGGAATTTTACCCCACTCTACTTTAACCAATGAAGCTACATTAGTTTCAAACCTATCTATTTCCTTTTAATGGAAGTTTATATTTGCTTTATCAGTTTTCTACCTTTATCTGCTATGTTTTTTCCTCATTTGGTTACCTTAGTTGACAGTCCTTAGTCCACTGTTCATGTTTTCTTTCTCAGTGTGAAGATTAGATAATTGAATTTACTTTAATTTGTTTTTGGTTGCCACTTTGCGATCCATGACTGACTGACAGCGAGTCATGGTTTTACCGGGATGTAAGGATAAAATAATATATAACATATTATCTAGTAGTCTATCCAAAATAATCATTATCAATGTGCCATATCAACGCTGAAAAATGTATCAATATTTGAAGAGTGTGAAGCTGTATCATTGCTAGAGGTGTATTTTAATTCATATTAATTTATTATTATAACTTATTTCGTCATATCAGAATTATCAGAATATCATTATATCAGAATATATTCATTAATAAATAAAAAATATTCAATACTCCAATAATATTTTATAAAATATAATAACAATAATTCAACTGAAATTTGCTTTTATCATCAACATCTGTTATTTTATTTGTTAACATATGTTTACATGAGGTGCGCTTAGGTACCTTACGAAAAATTTAGCTATTGAAACAAATCACTATGTTCCACTCAATTTTTAGAAGAGCAAGAACCTCTCTTTCTAAAATAAATAGAAAAGTAGCTTTCTTACACCCTGTATATTCTATGTAATACAAAACATATTTTAAATGTTACCAACTACACAATTTAATTACTACACACTAAAAACAGATATTATATTAATTATGCTGATCCGTAAGCTCATATTTTGTAAATTTACTCCCTCTCTATCTAAAGATTTCCTTTCAGGTTGTCTACACTGATTATTCTATATGATTATATCTTTTAGCTCTGGATGCTACCACGTATTCTTCCAATTTCCCCGACAGACTTTGCCATTCAAAAAATACTCAAAAGCAACTCCTGTAAACAAAGTGCTTCTGAGCTAATTTCTTCTAATTCTCTCAGCTCTCTCTAATCAATTAACAACCCAAATTCGATTCATCCCCAAATGATTAAAATGCGGGAACTCCTGTTTTTCTTCCATTCCACATTCTACACAGCCTTCTTAGTGAGGATCCCTAGACATAAAGCCATCGAGAAAAATGAAAAAGTTGAAATAAATATCAACTACCAAAAAGTCCCATAGCATCTGGTCTTTGTTTCTCCAAAGTCTCTTCTTATAAAGATTATTTCCTTACAATCTCTAATAAAATTTTCAATATCACCCAGCATAAGTGAGACATTATGGATGACTACATTGAACTATGGTGATAACAAAAGATTTCTTTTCACAAATTATTTTTCTTGTCTCCAGGCAATTTTAAACTAAACTGTCTTTTAAACTGCCTGGTCGTAGCCTTTTCTCACACCAATACCTCATAGTCTCAGTGCCCTCTCCCAACATCTGTTCACTATGCGGCGCCCCTGTAATTATGTCTCTCTAATTTTTCCTTTATAAAGCTTAGACTGATTGAAAATTTATTTACTCCACAAGTCATGAATAACCTTCTTGATTCCCTTTGCGAAATGTATTCCTCATTTTTCCATAGAATCTAATCTTTCTTACTGTGCAAACTGTTAATGTTATATGTTACTAAATAACGCCTTGAGGATTGATGTGACTAAAACAAAATAAGTAAATAAATACATAATAAATTTATCTCGAATTTTATAACTTAACTTTATCTAAAGTTATCTCTCTATTTTTCTTCCTTTTGATTTTTAATTTCTTCGGCGCGTGTTTCGCCAATCTCATCAATCATAAATTGAATCATTTTCTGATGATGCTAACATGGTTAAAAAAATAAAACCAGTGTTTTTGGTGTTTAGTTGTAAATCTCTTTGAGTTTACTCTTCCTCTAATCCGAAAGTCTCGACACAGTAATTCTATCTAACATAGAGTGCCTGACAAAATGATCCAATACCTCAATTATTTCTTTGTCATCAGTTAATATCTAATCTATTTTCATAGGAGACATAACTGTTCCCATCTACATTCAATTACCCTTTTAAATAATGCTATTTTTATAGTGTTTTCTGATAAGTTTGTTGGTCTTATATTTATTTGTAGATTCTTTTGGAGGGGTCATAATTATTCTGTGAATGCCACGTGTACAAAAAATGGGAGAATTCAGATGATGCTTCCATGTTTTACCTAAAGATTTAGAACAAAGTTTTAAACTAAACAATGGCCATATAGTCTGTACTATGGCACTTAAGTCGTATCTGCTAGCCTTACTACCTACTCAGCATATTGAGTCCAGAACCTTTATTTATTAATAGAATTTACCTTCTTTTTCTTAAATTCACACTTGATTTCAAGCAAAGACCAATTATTTCAGAATATCAGTTATTTTTCAGTTATTTTTTCACTCCCCCCAAATTTGTTTACACACAATCTAGCTCATAATTTTAAATATCATTTTCAGAGAATATCGGAACATTTTAATATTATTCTAAATGACCCTCGTCCTATCCCCACTATCTCATTTCATCAATGGCATCTAAGCCAATTTATGTCAATGTGTCTTTGTTAAGATTTGATTAGCACTCAATCTTTTATTCTCTACATAAATTATGTATTCAAAATTTACTACAAATGTATGCTCGGAAGTAATAATTTTTAATTAATGAATTCAAATCGGATTTTGATTGTGGATTTGTCGATGAATGATTTACTTTAGGCTTTAAACTACATTATTCAATAAGTGTGACAACCGCTGAAGTAGTGGCTATTGAAATATCCCTTATTCAGATCAAATGAAATCCTTTAAATAATGGGAAATTTTTTGAGTCCAGGTATACTCTTTCAATGATATGTAATAGACACTTTTCTTATCCAATTATTATTCTCATTATTGTATTAATAGAGGAAGTAATATCTCTAGGTTCTAGCCTGCAATAGATTTATTATGTAGGCCACAAGGGTATATAACGATAACGATAAGGCAAATTAGTTTGTTAAATAATTGGCACAACATGTTCAACCTCGCTTAGAGATTTTGCTCGATAGAATATTGACAATTAAATGGATGTGACTTGTTATTTAGCCATTGTAGATTCGGCCATGAGTTTTTCTCTCTCACTGTATATTTTGTGATAAACTTCTATATATCATATCAGACACATTCTGATTGTCCACACCTGGTGCTTATGAAATCGCTATTTGGCTTGTGTCAAGATTTATCGCTCCTCTATTAATAAATCTTCAATTAGATAATATAACACGTTTATTTCTTAAAAGAAATAAACTATTTTACAAAAGTCTAGTCACGAACAAAAAGAAAAAGCAAGCCATGTTCTGTACAAAAAGTACCAAAAATGGTACTTTTGTTACAACTGAACTTACATTTTATCGAGTTGCGTACAAGAGAGACTTGCGTCAATAAATGGATTGTATTGAATCAGTTTAAAACAGATAACTACAACAACCAATACAACAAACAAAATTCTCCCATACACACAGTTCCCAGCCGCCGTCGGGAATCGGTCTGTGGACCTGGGGATCTAAATGAATGGTTTTATTTATCGGGATTATTGAGAAATACCTCTTTGGAATTAAAAGTCTAAGTTCGCTAGGTTTTGTTCGCAATAGAAGAAACGTCTGACCTACAGTATTAATAGTAACTTCGAACTGTGTCAAGATTACACTGTCGTTCAATTATAAAAAAAAAACAGTAAATAAATCGTGTGGCATTTCTCGATGGCATTTGTTAACCTTTGCAAAAGGGTGAAGTAAACTTATGATTATAAACTGCTATTCATAGCCGAAAACATGTGATAAACCTCACGGTCTTCGCTCAATGCATCAAAACTATATCAGATCAACTAATAAGGACGAAATAATTTTCGCCTTCACTTTACGTATTTACATTACACAGCCTGTCTAATGGAAAATATGATTGGTAGAATATTCATGTAAACAACAGCGTTATATTTGAATGATATGACGCATTTTGTAATTACATATTTATGCTTTCACCAGTACAAATTTCAAGGCACTAAAATATCTTGTTCATAATGATATTTGAGAACGCCTTTTGAATGTATAAATAAAAACAAATAGCATGTTTTATTCTAAAAACAAATAAGTTATAAATAAAGAAAAACTATTTAATAAATTTGACATTTTGAAAAGATATCTCTTCTTTAAGAATAGGTTCATATAAAAGAAGCTAAAAGTATTGATTCTTAAACAAAAACACATGATTTGTGATGTTTGCTAAACGATAATAAAACTTGTATAAAATAAATTTAATTCAACAAGTTGTTAATAGCAGTGGAGCCATAATTTAAATAATTTGTAAAATGTACGGAGAGATATTCGTCATGACAGAGAGAACACTGGAAATGACCAACGAAACCGTCACATCAATTACAATTCAAAGCGAAGAAAACGTAAAAACAGTAACTGAAGCTCTTCAAAACAATTATATTGTATCTGACATGCTAATCAAAGAGCTCTGTATGCCATTTCTTCACTGTAAATATATCGCGGTACTAGAATATCCTCCATATTGGTTTGGCTACATGTCACTTCTAGGCATGGACCACATCACTGAACGCAATTGCGTATCTATAAATGGTACATTTATGAAATGGAAAGTTTTGAAATGGTATATAACATAAATTCATTGAACGACTTATGACTTTAAAACTTGACGAAGTGACTTTAAAATTTTACTTATTAACTATATAATATTAGTTAGAATATACCAAACAGAAAAAGTCTATATTGATGGATTATCTCAACAATTTAAACAATTTCAATGAAATAACAAACATTTTTGAGACATTAAAGTTGCAGAAACACCTTTAAATTAAAAACATAACCGGTTTTATAATACTGCAATACCGGTTCCATTATTGATCTCATTCATTTTTACATTTTACAAATACAAATGTTTCTCAATATTTGGAAATATATTGAAAAACAAACAAAACAGAAGACACTAAAAAAAATATATTATGATTTATTTTATAATTTTTTAAATTATACAATTTGTCGGATAGTGGATAGTGAAATTGTAGATAGTGAAAATTTCATTAGATATTAATGGTCAGCTGCGAATATCTCAAAATAAGCAGCCCCGAACCAAGGAAAAAAAACTAAATCCACTTAGCGTCTGACTTATATCAAGCGGTTGAGTGGTCAGCGTCTGTTCACCAGTGGTACGGCTGATATTTAAATTCTGGAACTAACCTCTCCAGTCTTAACCTCTGAACCGTCATGGTTCAAAAAATATACATTAATCAATGCAGACCTCCCAGTTAACGATGAAAATAAATACAATCCCGAAAAAGTAAATAAGTCCTGGGAAATTCTGGAAAAGTCTATCTCTAAAATTCCCTCTAACCATGTAAAAATCCTATTGGGTGATTTCAACGCCCATCTCGGGAAAGAAAGAAAGTACAGGAAACAGATACAGTAGAAGATTGGTTGAACTAAGTTCACAGTTTAATCTAAAAATATTGTCAACCCATTTTAAGAAGAGTGCCCAAACACGTACATGGGTGAATTTCAAATTGACCATGTTGCCATTTCGTACCCCAATTATAAAGAGATTTTGAATATTCAAGTCAGGAAAAGAGGTAACATAGACACTGATCACTACTTGGCAAGAATCAAAATTAGCTTAAAACCCCGAAAACGTATTCAAAAGAGACTGTTAATACCAAAGTTCGCCTCTACGAAAATAAAACTAACCCTAACAGAAGAGCTTGATAAACACCAGCACAGAATTGGCAAAACTTGAAACAAAAAATTATTAAAATAGCCTTAAAGTTCCCTTTACAAAAACGTAGAAAACATTCATGGTGGGATGAAGTTTGCGAACAAGCAGCATTAAACCAAAGTAAAGCGTTCAAAGATTGAAAAAGTCAAAAAACATCAGTGAATTATAACATCTTTTTGGAAGTAAGAAAAGAAACATCGAAGCTAATTAGACAAACTAAAAGAAAAGATAAAAACAATTAATTTAATGGAATAGAAAAAGATTTTCAAAAAAATAACACCCGAAATTTTTACAAAACATTTAAAACTAAATTAACAAGCTATCAACCCCAAAGTCTTCGCTTCCAAAAGAAAAACGGACAATTATCTCTAAATAACCAAGACAATTGCAAAGATCTTGTGAAATATTTTGAATACTAAACTGTCCTGAGCCCTTAAACAAATTACCAACACTAAACCTTAAACAAACAAACCAAGATTCATTACCACCGAATGAAGATGAAGTAATTATGCAAATCAAGCGACTTAAAAATAACAAAGCTTCTGGTGAACACTGTTGAACTTTTGAAATCCGCTGGTCCAGGTATAATCAAGGAAATAACCAAAATTCTACAAGAAGTTTGGCGAACCGAACGGATTCCGGAAATGGAAAGATGCTCTTATCCATCCACTACACAAGAAAGGAGATAGAATGGATGTAAAGAACTACAAAGGGATAGCTCTTCTCCCAGTTTGTTACAAGATTCAATCTCAATGTCTACTAGACAGAGCACAAGGACGGTTAGAAATTGGTGAATATCAAGCAGGTTTTCGACCGGGCAGATCCTACCCTGAATAGATCCTGAATCTAAAGTTGATCCTAAGACATCAAAAACCGTACAATAAAAATATCGTCTGTACATTTGTGGATTTCAAAAAAGCATATTATCCTATTGGCCGCGAATCTTTATTCCAAATCTTGAAAGAACAGGGACTAGATCTGAAAACGCTGGCAATTATTAATGCAACATTAACTAACACAAGGTCAAAACTTAAATTCAGGGGTGACATCTCAGAGCCCTTCGAAATTAATAGTGGAGTAAGACAAGGGGATGAACTCTCGCCACTAGTATTTAACTGTGTTCTAGAAAAAGTAATACAGGAGTGCGTGAAAAAAAGTCGGCCCTGTATATTGACCAGCCCATTAAACTTTGGAGAACCAACATGAAAATTGATTGTCTGGTGTTTGCTGATGATCTAGCAATTTTGACTCAAGATATATTAAGAGCACAAAAACAGATTGAAATCCTAAAAGAAACATCAGAAAAGGTAGGATTCCAAATTTCCTTTGAAAAGACAAAATACATGACCTGCAAACAGACTACGAACACCATTCTTAAAAATAAAATATGGTAACATCAGACGAGTCTCTCAATTCAAATATTTGGGTGAAATAATCATGGAAAATGGGTTGGAAAAAGCGGCCAATAAGGGTAGATGTCAAAACATGGAAACGGTATTGAGACTTACATAAAATATTTACAACAAAAAATGCATATCTAAAAACACAAAACTGAGACTTACAACACAGTTATTAAACTAGAATGTCTATATGGGGCAGAAACGATAATTTTGAATAGAAAGAGAGATATCGAGGACATTGAAAAGAAGCAAAGAAAAATCATAAACCCCAAACAAATAAATAGCACAACATACTGACTTCGAGAAAACCAAGAATTCAAACAATACACAGACATACAAAGCGATATGAGAAAAAGAAGACTTAAGTTTTATGGACACATAAAACGAATGAATCCGAGTAGGCTAACTAGACAAATAGTCGAATTTTATGAAAATAGGAGTAGAGCTAAAGTAGAAATAATTAAATGGATTGCTGCTATTAAAGAGGACCTACATATACTGAAATTCAGGATAGAGGCTGTTTCAGACACAAGGTTAACGTTTGGAAGGTTGGCTGGAGCGAAAAATGTAGTAAGACTGGAACAACTTAGTCTGACGAAAGGAAAAAAGCTCATAGCGAAAGAATGAAATTACTATGGGCGCAAAGGAAGGCTAACAATAATAAACGCCTCTAACTGTACTTCGCGTGATCCACCAGGGCACATACATGAATAATAAATAATAAAATTTGTCGTGGTTTTAAACCATGACAACGTACTATATGCCATAGCATGATATTACGTCATTTATAAATATCAAAAAATTCTGCTTACATTTAATACTCTCAATCTTGCTGCCGGCTCTAAAACGTTTGACCAATACTATCCAATATACATTCTATGGGTGTTAAATCTGATGATTTAACAATAACGCCGCTCTAGGCATGGCATTATATTGAGGAAAGATGAAATATGGACGAGTTTGCAGATATGGCTTTAGATAAGTTGCTTTTATGTATGCCCTCGCAGGAAAGTCAAATTTTGCCTTTTACCCCGAAAATGTCTCTAGTGGTGACCTAAATGACCCACCTTCCAAGATGAAACCTCCAGGAAACATGATATATACGCATCCCCAATCGCAAATAAATATTAACAAACGATCATCATCGAGATAGTTCTACCTGCAAAAAATATCACCCACTTCCCAGATATTTCCATATTGTATTCGCGCATAACTTTGATCATCAATCAATTTTTTGTCCTCATAACGGTAAAAGCAACATAGTATGTCCAATCGTGTCACTATTTTACGAAAACTTAAACCTGGTTTCGAAAGCACTAATAGCTCGTCCTTTCCCATATTCGAGTTAGTACTCGAAACGAAGTGGTGCACGAACTAGCAACACTTTAGCATTTTAACAGAACTACAAATATATTGATTTGCCTAACTGTATATGAAAAAACATGAACATGACACAACATGAAAAAAACTATTTTTTTTAAATATACGGATTACTTCTGCGCATTTTATGCATTCACATTCAGAAACATAAAGGTAAATAAACAAAAACCATATCAGCTTTGCGTTCAAGATATGCCGTGCAATTGGTATATTAATTCAAATTTGTATACAGGATGGTGCGCTTTTTCCTGTCTCAGGATAGGTGCATAGTCAGAGTTATTACATCTAATCTTCAAGGGAGTGAGCTGTCATTTGTAACGGCAGAGGTGGCACGTAACTTTAAAGACTATTAAAATATTTTGAGATTTAGAAGACAAATAAAAAAACTTGTTTACCTATCACACTTTATTTATTTGGACACATTAATTTAAAATAAAAAAACAATTTGATAACAAAAATTTTGCCTAAATAAAAAATTAAATTTAATTTACAAAATTGCAGCTTAACGAGTAAGTAATAAAAAACACAGAATTCTTTCGTATTTACCTATTTTTATCTCTTAATTTTAAGTTTTATTATAAGTATACACATTCTCTTTGGATTTTAGCAGCTTAACTCTTACTTAAACATAAAATAAAATCAAATCTATAACACTAACAAGTTTGATAATGAGATCAATGAAACAGTAACAAAAAATTTTATTATCTGCCAGTATTTAATTTTCTTCATCATCAGTCTGCATTTATTGCAAAGAAATTTAGTGTAGTTCCGGCAAATATTCCTCAGACAAGCCGCACATTGTATCTTGGATTGGCTCCTCCTTCTAACAGGACATATTTTGCAGCTGACCCTGCACATTGGAATTTGTGCGTAGTTCATTATATTAGATTTCGTTACTTATGTTTAAGTGGTCCCTAAGTTTTCTTTTGAGTTTTTTCGGAAGGTACCGTCTTAGATACGGTGACCGCTTTAGCTTTTCTCTCTACATACTCTTTTATCAGTTGCATTTCCAATTCACGTGGAATCACCAGGTTAGATGAGGTTGCCATTGGACTTTGGACATTGCTCTTAATACTCTTAATATTCGGACAATAAGAACGGATGAACGATGATGCAAGAACTGTTGATGGAACTTGACAGCATACACTAAAGCATCATAGGGCTATGTGAAACACGAAGAAAGGGCGAAGAGCTAATCAAACTGGAAAAAACTGGCCACGTATTTTTCACTCGGGTTGCGGAGAATGGACAATGTGTTGGAATTGGATACCTCATTAATTGAAAGTTGAAGTACAATGTTGTAAAATTTGAAAGTATAACTGACCGACTAGCCCAATGGGTCATTCAGCTGAATAAAAGTTTAAGTTTCAAATCGTCCAAGCTTATGCACTAACTATAAGCCTATGGTGATGAGGAAATAAAAGTATTTTATGATGATGTGGCCCAGCTTCTAGACAACAAGAAGTGCAGCTACAAAATCCTGATGGGTAAATTTAATGCTAAAATTGGAAAATTTTAACCTACCCACATGGAAGTGATGAGCGACACAATAGAGGTAACAGATTGATTGATTTTGCCAAAGGACAAGAACGGTATATTATGAAATCGTTTTATAAGAAAAAAATCAGCATCAAATGGGCATGTAAAATTCCATAGGGTATCTTAAGTGAAATTGACAATATTTCGCAACTGTACTGTCCTCAACTGTTTTAATGTTGGAAGTGACCATAGTACCATAGTACAATAATATCATAATACCACCATAGTGGTATCCACTACGAGCAAAAGTTAGGACAGACTGTTGAAGAGAACGTGCAAGAATAGGATTGTCGACGAAGGGCAAAATGAATTCTGGGAAAATGATTCAGAGTGGCAGCAATTTTGAGATTGCTTTGTCGAACAGCTTTGCTGTGTTACGAGACCCAGAGAAGACGGAAATAACAGATGGCAAAAACAGTATTTGGCAGGTTCAACATAATGTTTAAGAATAAACTCCCAGTTTGTTTGAAGAGAAAAGTTTTTGATCAGTGCGTGCTGCCTGATATACGGAAGTGAAACAGGGACACTCACATCACAATCAGTTCAAAAACTTCGGGTAGCACAGAGGGGAACGGAAAGGTGTATGCTTTGCATTACAAAGCGGGACAGAAAGACCTGTACATCGATCACAGAACAGAGGAAAGTATGTGACATTAATGAAAAGGTGGAGGAATTAAAAAGGAGGTAGGCAGACCATGTAGCGAGGCAGTGTGACGACAGATGGACCAAAGCAATCCTGGGATGGATACTGCTTGATCATAAATGTCCACATGTAAGATTTAAAACACGATGGATCGACGATATCAAATATATTGGACCCGAATGGTAGAGGAAAGTTCAGGACCGCGCGAGTTGGAAACATGCTGGGGAGGTCTTTAATCTTCAGTGGATCGACAATGGCTGACTGATGATGATGAATGATAAAAAGTATTTACGTTTTTTGAAGTACTTCATTATTTAGTGTACAACCTGGAGGTAATTTCTCGAGATGTAGGCCGTTGTTCTGACCCAATAATTCTATCCTTCTTCGGCATCGAGAGGCTGTGGACATCCTGATCTTCTTCTATCTTTAGATGTCATGAACTTTTTGACTCAGAAACTTTTGAGGCAAAACTGAGCGGTGCGGATTGATACGGTATCTTCCTCGTTTACTTTGCAAATCTCGCATCAGTCGTTTTAAAGAATTTCTAAAATAATATATTAGAATTGACCTAATATATTTTATAATAAACTGCCAAATACCCGCCGCCTACACGCCGTTTCACTTCCCGAACAGTAACACCCTCCATTAAAATATTTTGCCCAAGATATCTGTGTCTTGTGTCAGGAGAACGATATCATCTGCAAATCTAAGGTAGCTTAAGTATGCACCATTAATTTGTATTCCATCCTGTTCGCAAACCAGATAACGGAATACCTCTTCAAGGCAGGCTGAAAATAGAACAGGCGATATTGTTATTGTTATTGAGTTACTCTGCCAAACATCCCGTTCTATATGGATTTTAACTTCAAGATCATCCATGTGAACTGTCGTTGTAGCTTCATCATACATGGATATCAGTAAGTTCACTTAGGCTCTGTCTATCCCTTGATTAAGCAATGCATCCATTATGGCTTGATCTGATATTGGGCCAAATACCTTTTCATAGTCAATAAAAACCAAGCACAATGGCATGGTGTATTCATTGTGCCTTTCTATTATATTTCTATTGTAGTCCTGTTGGACAACCTGGATATGATCCATTTGTACTGAATCCACTTCTGAATCCTGCTTGCTCTCTTGGTTGTGCATCATTTAGTGTTCTTAATATTCTTTTAGATATTACCTTGGTGAAAACTTTGTACATTACTGATAGGAGGCTAGTTAGCCGATACTTTTTTAAATCTTTCTGTGCTCATTTCTTATGAAGAAGAATCACGTCAGCATTTTTCCATAGACTGGGTATTTTTTGTTGTTTGAAACATTTTTAGTACAATTTTGCCAGTGTTTTATGTAAAGTTCGACCAACAGTTTTTAGCATTTCAAACGTTACACTGTCTATTCCTGGAGCATTTCCATTCTTCATCGCTTCTATAGCACTTGTCACTTTATCCAACAGGATATCTGGCATTTACTCTTCCGTGGGCATTGCCCTCTTTAACTGGTTCTGATCTTCATATAACTTTGAATACAATTTTCTGATAACCTCTGAAGTTTTCGTACGTTCCATGTACACTGTGCCATCCTCACGTATTTTTCATTAATTTAATAGTCTCATTGGAGGTTTTTTTTAACCTTTTTTCTGCTAGTGCTATTGCAGCAGTCGTTTCGAGCACATTGTCGATGATCATACTAATCTGTTATTTCCATCTCGTCTGTATCTTGCAACACAGCATAGCGGTTCGATAAAGCAATCTAAAAATCGCTGCCCATCTGAAGCTTTTTCCAGACATCACTTTCTTGACTTCACAAGGAATAGGGCCCAATGATGCCACCGACGTACAATTCGCACCATACGGTGCATTTTTCTGAATACAACAGTAATTATTGTATCGTTTGGGAAGTATTTTCACTCAAAATGCGGCAATTTTGTTTATTATCGTAAACACTTAACCAAAAATGAGCTTAACAAAATTTTGAGATTAAATTGTGGGTCAAGTTACAATTGATTTTGAGCCCATTTACGAAACGTAAACGCAACGACGCAAACGACTTGGACAAGCTGGATCTCGTAAGATAGCAAAGAAAGATCTTTACGCAAAATTTTTCAGATAGTCGAATTAGAAGACCCAAATTCCTGCGAACGATAACGAATTGATAAATTTGTATCTTAATCAACACTTCCAACAATAGCAGCGATATTTTCTTCGGAACGCGCAGTTTTTTATCTTGTTTTCGTTTTAATACTGAGCAGCGATATACGCGTTAGACATTTGTCGATAATTCGGGGAATGCATCACGAATTCAAATTCACAAACAGGACACTGATTTTGGTAATAAATTTCGACAATTGTAAGCTCCGATGTTAAAAGTTCCATGATGATTTGTCAAACTATACTGAATTATTTTGATACTAGAGACACGCAAACTCACATAAAATTGTACAAATTAATATTAATATGTGTTAGATGTTACTTTAGCATTATAAACTAAAACTGATTGTACCTAAACTACAAAACTACACCCTAAATACAACATAATATAAAGTTCAATAAATATTAATATTAAAAACACCTAAAAAAGTTTCTAAAAATTATAATGCGTGTTCATTATTATCTATGACGGCCTGGAACCGTCTTGACATTGATTTTGCTGATTTGTTTGTTATATCACTTGATAAATACTGCTTTCACTTTATGATCTACAAATTCTCAATAGGATTAATATCAAATGATTGAGAAGGTGTAATCAACCTTCTTCGAGCATTGTAGAGAAGTCATTCTTCCATAATAAACCAGTTTACATTTGGCTAACATCAATTTTGTATGATTTGCTGTGAAAATGACTGCAATGAAATGGATTATCTGCAAAGTTTGTTTAATTATATAAAAAATTGCAAAGCGGAGCGGCGAAGAAGGAGGGGTATACAAAAGGATACTTTAGCATAACACTTGTGCCAAAAACAATTTACTAAATATTGTTCTAAAGTTTTAGATGATAGCATCGTGCGTCTCGCTCTGTTAAATATTAATTATTTTTATATTGCCTAAAATTAGATCAGTTAGTTTTTCGAGCTAGTTTAGGTAAAATTTAAGTTTCTATAATATAAAGTTGATATAATTGTTTTACAGTTGGCAACAGCCTAACTGTCGACCTTTGTCTTGTTCTGAAAGAAGTTGTCTATAATAAGTAATGTAGTGGTTTTTGTTTGTATCAAAAGATATGTAATAAATTAGAGGACTTTATGTTCATGTAAGTAAAACCTTTTTCTTGTAAGTAGCAAACTGAATTGTATCAAAACCAATAGGTGCCGAAACCGATTCTGCAGTCAAAGGTTGGATTCAAAAGGATTTTGAAACTCAAATTTTTATACGTTTAAATGTATTAAAATAGCTAAGAGTTGCTTACAATTTAAGAAATTGTTAAGGATCTAAGGTGAAATGTCTTAGTGAACATTTATTCGGTGCTTTAATATATTTTTGTGCTTTAATATATTTTTATAAGTGATAACAAAAAAGAGAGTATCGATTCTTAAAAGATCGAGAAGAGATTTTAAATAAACTGAATCGACGAAACTATCAATCCGCAAAACAGTCTTGATAAGGTTGCATCTACCCCTAATAGCACAATACACTGAATACACGAATTTTGTGTTATGAGAGAAGAGAGAAATGTGCATAACGTTAGATATTGTATGAATTCCTGTTAACGGGACACATGTATAGTAATGTATATCGGTAAATAGAAAAGTAAGAAATTAGTAAATAAGGTGGTAAGTATATTTGGACAAAACAGAGCAGGTAAAATCGCAGGTAGAATAGAAATAAGTTTGGTATAAGATTCAGGGAAAGGCACTGAGAGGAGTTAACCCCCGAAAAGTGGACTTGGGGAAGGCTTTTACCGCGGTAACCGATGCATCATTTTGAATTTGCGATGTTTAGTAAGCTTAGAGACGCAATACATAATGAAAGAAGTTATGAAAGCGTTAATACAAATAAATACGAAACTGGATGTACTGAATAACAAGTTCAACGCTAACGTGAGAAGGATAGAACTGTTAAGGTACCAAAACCAGAAACTAAAGGAAAGAGTAGAGATACAATAGAAAATGGAATAAAACAATTTTTTACTTTGTTATCTATCACTTCTATTTTTAAACAAAATTTGCGTGACTATAGTTTCGTAAAACGATTTTATATTCTCAAACACTACTTTAAAACGAGCTGTAAAACCTTAGTAAAAAATTGTTTTTTTTTTTTAATGAACTATCACAAAGTAACGGACAAATCAATCAATAATACAATAGGAAATAACTGATTCATTGGAAAAGCAGGGAGAAAAAATAATAATTCATGAAGCAGAAAATGAGAAATATGGGACATTACTACAGAAGACAGTTTAACTAATGGAAGATGTGGGAGTTAAAATATATAAAGACAGTGACATTATCGAAGTTAGAAGGCTCAGCAAAAAGACTGAAGATAAAGAAGGCCTGTTCAAATTGTAGTAGTAACTCTGGAAAGAAAAAGATAAATATTTAGGAACAGGAAGCAAGTTATGGGAAGTGATTATGGAAAATGGATGATCTACCAGAGCATATTCGAAAACGAAGGAAAAACTTATTTAAAATAATTACAGACGAAAAAGCTAAAGAAAACCTGGCCTACTTATCTTATGTATTATGGCCAAGGACAAGAAAAAAAAGTGAGAAGGCGATGAGAGAAAGCGATGAGAACGAGAAGAAAGCCCCAAAAAGGGTTAAGGGAAGAATAAGATAAATGATTTTGGGGACATGAAATGTACGGAGGATTTACGAAGAGGCAGCACTTAAAAAAGTCGCCGGGGTATTAAGGAACTATAGAATTAATTCTTAGAACTAGCACTGCAGGAGGGACATAGCACTATAGGAGGGAAACAGCAATTACAGAAATGGAAAACTATATAATATTTACAAGCGGATGAGAGAAGAGGAGATATGGGGTCGGTTTCCTGTTAAACAACGGGTTTAAAGATAAAGTTACAAACTTTATTCCAATATCAGATAGGCTTTGCTACGGAGAGCTGAAAGGAAATACTAATATGTCGATTTTAATTATATAATTATATATGCCCCAACTGAAGAAAAACTGAAGGAGAAAAAGGATGGTTTTTATGCAGATGTAGAGGCAGCTTATAACAGATTAAATAAACAAAATATCAAGATAGTATTGGGGGCTGTTAATGCGAATACCGGCAGAGAGCCCATATATAAGCAATAGTTGAATAGTAATAAAAATTAGTAATAAAAATAGATAGAGTTATCGAGTTTGTAGAAGAAAAACGCATGAAGATTATGAGTATTAACTTTGCAACAAAGGACATTAGCAAAGATACTTAGATCACTTGATAGAAACTATACAAATCAAATAGACCATGTCTTGGTAGAATAACAACATCACAAAATAATTAAAAAATGTAAAAACATGTAAAGGCGTTGACAAAAACTCAGGCTACTTCCTTGTGAAGATAAATATAAAAATTGATAAGGTAATAAAGACACGATAAAACATAGAGGAACTACAAAAGTTAGAAATTCAAAAGAGATAAGAAAAAGAACTACACAATGTTTTAGAGAAAGTAAACAGAAAGAAGTACAAAATTTGGAAGGGAAATTTAGAAAAGGATGGAAACAGTTATTCAAAAAGCAACAAAAAGAGTCTACCCATAAAGAAACAGCAACAGATAAAGAATTAGTACCATGAAGAATGCCTTAATGAAATAGAGATAAGGAATAAACTAAGAATCGAGGCGCTTCAGACTCAAACAGAAGATGATAGACAAGCATATATGGAACAGAGAGCAAAAGCTAAGAAAATAATTAGACAAAAGAAAAGAGTTAGAAAGAAGGAAGTTGTACAACAGACAGAAAATTACTACAATGGGAAAGAACTTTGAAATTTTTACAGAGATGAAGAAGGGGAAAGAAAAATGAGATCAAACAACATACATCAGAGATAAAGAGAGCAATCTGATATGAGAAAAAGAAAAAAATAAAAGATTGAAATAAAGATTAAAATGGTAAGAGTTTAGGGAAGAATAGAGTAAAAGAAAAAAACATAAATTTTGCAGGAGATGAACTACAACAAACACTGTTCGAACTAATAGTTACAATATGGAGAGAATAAATGATTCCAGCAAATTGGAAGAATGCCACCATTATATACATATATATATATATATATATATATATATATATATATATATATATATATATATATATATATATATATATTCTAAAATATAGGGATAGGATATATATACTAAAAAAACGGAAACCAAACAAATTGTAATAAATATAAAAAGATTTATTTTTTGGATACTTGTTATAAAATAGTAGCTATATTAATCAAAAAGAGGTTAGAAGGAATAATTGATCCACAGGTAGGAGAATATCAGGCAGATTTTAGGAAGGGCAGAGGAACAACCAATCAACTTTTTGTCATGAAAGAAGCACTAACAACGGGTTAGAAGTAGAAAAATTCCAGTAATACCCTCTAAAATAATAAGATAATTTAGCATAACAGTTATGATTGTAGAAGATGCACAAAAAATGTCTCGAAAGTAGAAATGCATACAGAACTAGGAAGAATGACTATTGCAAATTTGAAATAATTTGTCTACTTAGGCATTCAGAAGAATCATCACAAACAAATGTGAAGAAGAGAAGTTGCAAGATTGATCTAGGTTAATAGATATGAAGGAGCCTTGAACAAATCGAAACACATATACAGAAATACGAAATTAAAATTGTATACGACAGTACTGAGACCAATTGCATTGTACGGATGTGAAACATGAGTACTAAACAAGAAATAACAAGAGAAATTGTTAAGATGGTAACGTAGAATAATTAGAAGGATAATAGGAGGAAAGAAAGTGGATGGTTTGTATATGAGAAGGACAAATGGGGAAATTTGTCATATTTAAATGTTAGTAAAATCGAGAAGACTAAAGTGGTGGGAACCAAAGAATGGGAGAAAATAGAGTAGTGAGGAAGACTACATGGGAAAGACCTCAAGTTGAAAGAAAGCAAGGAAGGTAAAGGAATCGATGGACTTTGAAAAATCTCACATAAAAACTCGAGGTCTGGGTAATACATTTTTCCAGTCCCCGGAATTCAGAATACAGAATTCAGTTAACACAACAAATCGGTGTGTGTAATTTGAACCGTAACTAAAATTAACCATTTTTTACGGAAGATGTAACTATTATAATAATTATTAATTGATTTGTCCGTTACTTTAAGATAGTTCATTTTTTAAAAAGGAATAAAATAATTTTTTACTTTGTTATCTATCACTTTTATTTTTAAATCAAAATTTGTGTGACTATAGTTTCGTAAAACGATTTTACATTATATATATATATATATATATATATATATATATATATATATATATATATATATATATATATATATACAACTATAGTCACACAAATTTTGTTTTAAAAATAAAAGTGAGAGATAAAGTAAAAAATTGTTTTATTCCTTTTTATTATAATAATATTTAAATCAATAAATAATGAAGTAAATGTGATAAACCAGCTCAGATATTCATCAAAACTAGATTAATAAAATATCAATTTCTGGAAACAGTAGAGAACTGCTTATATGGAGTTGAATTAATAAACAGAAACTGTTTAATGTACTGTTTACAGCTTTTCAAATTGAATGGAGATTTGCAACTATATTACTACGAGAAAGTTAAACATTTTTCGAAATTGCAAGCACGCAATTATTTCAAAGATATCAAACGATTATAGGTAAACGATAAAGATACTAGAGTATGAATTCAGTAATTTTGGTATGGGAGGCTATGTGAGAAGCAAGTCACTTTTAATAAGCATCAGAGATGACCATCCTAGTTTAAATACATAAAATATATCAGCTCTAATATCACCTTTCAACAAGATAACGCCAGGATGCTTTCAGCTCGTCTTTAAAAAAGTCTACTATGCGACACTCTTATCTTAACGACACTTAAAATAGCAAATTGGAAAACAAAAGCCAGAAACAGGAATTAAAAGCGCGACATTCTACATCAGATCAAGACACTTTAAGGGTTGTAGACCCGAGTGAATGACTGTAGCCTCATATATATCACTAATCGAAAAGATATAGGATATTATTCGTCGAAATCTTCATGGAATGTCCCGGCCGCCAAGAACTTGAAGTGCCTATCATCTAATTCGGTCCATGCCCTGCAACGTTCAGTGTTGTAATACACATAATTGACCTACTCATTAATAATTTATTCTTTTAAATATAAGTAGTATTTCTTGATCTTGTATCATTACGAAATACCGTCACGGTGTATACAAATATAACAAAGTTACTACAATAAAATATATTTTTCATAGAGTTGATTTTTTTGTTCTTTAGTATCTTTAAAGTTGACTGAACAGAGTTCCTCCATTGGCCACTTAAAAATGACCACCGATGTAAAAAATTAATGAATATACATATTAAATGTTTGCATTTACGTAACAAAAGAAATACAATTTGTGTGCAAATAAACATGTAAATATTAATATAATTGGTGATATAATTTAAACTTTTAATTAACAAAAATTGAAGTTGTTGAAGGTTTGTCCTTATAATGAAGTACGACCGAATCTTATGGAAAAAAACGAGTTTCCAAGTTCCAAGTTTCCAATTGTAAGTAACTTGCAATTCGATAATTGTGACAACGGATGTGTAATTGAACTAAATTTGAAAATTATTTGCGTCTAGTTATTTTAAAAAAAATATATTTCCAACAGTTCTTAAACACTGTCTCTTATGGTAGAATGATTTCCGCCAGGGATATTTTTTTCACTATTAATTTTCCAACTTTATAGAATCAAAGAAAAATATTATATTTTATTATATTTGCAGAATGTTATTATATAAGAATAATAATTACCATTATAATTATTTAAATAAATAATAATGAAAATATTTAAAAATTTAAAATTATTTATAATTATTTTTTTTTAATATAATTATATAAAGTCAAACTTTTTCTTCAACTTTCGATTACTAATAACGAAGCACTCGACGAATGGTCTGGCAAAGTCGCGCAACCAGCTGAGAAAAAAAAGAGATAGAGTTATAGCTAAAAAGAGAGATTATTATATGACATTTCTGATTTTGAGGTTAGAAAAGTTACTTTTTTTACAGATTTTACCTTTCTATCTAGAATAAATTTTTTTAATATAAATTTTCACCTTATTATTTATATATATATATATATATATATATATATATATATATATATATATATATATATATATATATATACATTATGGCGTGTTCATATATTTTTTTTATTTGAGTTTTTCGCCACGATCTAAAACTCAAAAAATATCAAAAATATCTGTTCTTATCTGTTAAGTGATTCTTTTTTGTAATAAATTTACCTAACGAACAAAATTTTAAAAATATAAAAATGTGCTAAAAAAAATATTATATATATATATGTATATATATATATATATATATATATATATATATATATATATATATATATATATATATATATATATATATATATATATATATATATATATATATATATATATATATATATATATATATATATATATATATATATATATATATATATATATATATATATATTTAAAAAGGAATAAAACAATTTTTTTCTTTGTTATCTATATATAATACATTCAAAAATTGTTTTATTCCTTTTTAAAAAATGATCTATCACAAAGTAACGGACAAAGCAATCAATAATATACATATATATTTTTAGAACATTTGTAGATTTTTAAAATTTGGTTCGTTATGCAAATTTATTACAAAAAAGAATCACTGAGAAACTTGTCTCCGTTTGGTTTTTTTTTGTTTTAATCAATGATTCCTTATTTATATAAGAACAGATATTTTTGATATTTTTTTCGTTTTAGATCGTAGCTTGATCATACATAGTTAAGTTATATATAGTTAGGTTAAGCAATGCATCCATTATGGCTTGCTTTAATAATAAATCAAACGTCCTTTCATAGTCAATAATAGCCAAGCACAGTGCCATGGCGTATTCATTGCGCCTTTCTATAGCGTGTTGGACAACCTGGATATGATCCATTGTACTGAATCCACTTCTGAATTCTGCGTCATTCAGTGTTCTTAATATTATTTTAGATATTATCTTGGTGAAAACTTTTTACATTACTGATAGGAGGCTTATTGGGCGGTAGTTTTTTAAATTATCCTGTGCTCCTTTCTTATGAAGAAGAATTATTTCAGCATTTTTCCATAGGTTGGGTATTTTTTGATCTTTGCGACATTTTTAGTTTAATTTTGCCAATATTTTATGTAAAGTTTGACCACCAGCTTTTAACATTTCAACCGTTACATTGTCCTTTCCTGGAGCCTTTCCATTCTTCATCGCTTCTATGGCATTTGACACTTCATCCAACAGAATATCTAGGATTTATTCTTCCGTGGGCATTTCTGCCTTTGACTGGTTCTGATTTTCATACAACTTTAAATAAAATCTTCTGATAACGCTCCCTACACACTGTGCCGTCATCACGCATTAAGGCAAACATTTGTGCCCTTTTATCTCTCAGCTTGTGTTTAGCTTTGTTTATTCCCTTGTTTTCTTCTAGTGTTTTTTTCACTAGCTACATATTGAACGGACGTGTTTCCTCTCGAATACGTTTCCTTATAGTTTTGTAAAGCTCAACGTACTCGACTCTGCCAAAAAAACTCCCTGCATTTCTCATTATCCGCCTTTTTTTTTAATAAATCAATGGTTTTATTGGAGATTTTTGACTGCTTGAAACTTTTTTCTGCTGGTGCTATTGCAATACATTGTTTCAAGTACATTATCGATGAATTTTTCATACTGATCTGCTATTTCCATCTTTTCTCGGTCTTGCAACGATGCAATCTTAAAATCGCTGCCCCTTTGCAGCAGCTTCCTAAAATTTACTTTGCCCTTCTTCGATCTTACTGTTCTTATACGTTCTCTTCGACAGTTTATCCTAATCTTTGCTCGGACCATTCTATGGTCACCTATGGTCATTCTATGGTTTATCGTAAGACAATTTCACTTGTGAGACCAGTTTTCCATGTCCATTTTCTGATGATTTTTTCTTATAAAACAAGTTCATAATGTATAGTTCTTATTCCTCAGCAAAATCAACCAGTCTGTCACCTCTATTCTCCCGCTCACCAATTCCATATGAGCCAGTTGTAGTTGTCACCGGTTCTCGCTTTTCCAATTCTAGTATTAACGTCACCCATCAGAATTTTGTACCTGCATTTCTCGTTGTCTAGAAGCTGGGCCACATTATCATAAAATACCTCAATTTCTTCATCACCATAGCTTATAGTTGGTACATAAACTTGAACGATTTGAAGGTTAACGTTTTATTCAGGTGGATTACATATTGAGCTAGTCGGTCAGATATATTTTCAAATTTTACACTGTCCTTCAACTATTGGTTAATGAGGAATCCAATTCCACCACATCGTCAATTAATTCTTCGTACCCCGAGTGTAGAGTACGTGACCAGTTGTTTCTACGCTGATTAGCTATTCGCCTTTTCTTCGTGTTTTACATAGCCCCATGATATCCCAATGTATATTGTCAAGCTCGATAAACAAATAAATATTAAGCGTAGCAATGTCCAAAGCCCAATGGCAGCACCCTCTGCACCCTCTGCCTTGGGCCATATATTTACATGTAAACACAAATGCGATGTTGCCACATCTTTTTTGTTGAACCGCGTGGATTATAATATAATATAAAGTTTGTTTTAGTATAATAAATAAAAATTGTGAATGTCTGTAACTATGTTAAGTTTAAATAAAACAAAAAAAATGCATCATTATTTTGGCTCATAAGTATCGCCCGTACTTCTTTAAGTAATTATTATTAATTAAATCTTAGTCCATCGAACGTATAGTTACTAAATTGAGACAGGAAATATTAAACTAAAAGAAAATTAGAGACCAACTTTCGGTTAAGGTAGTAAAATTTATATTAAACGCTCGGTAAATGTATTAGGGGAGTCTGCTTCTTTAAAAACAATGGTGTGTAAGTGAGCAGGTGAGTTTCAACGTAGTCGAACAGCCTGGATGATGAGTCTCGTTCTGGACGTCAAAGTATATAATAGTGCAACTACTGAACAAATAATTAATTCTATACGTGATATAGTTATGGATGACAAACAATTGACTTTGAGTGAAACTGCTAAGGCCATAGGCATTTCAACTGAATGGGCGTTTCATATTTTGAAAAATTAATTTGGCTTGAGAAAGCTATGTGTAAGATGAGTGCCGCATTTGTTAAATCCTGATTAAAAACGATTTTGAGTAAAATTTTGTAACCAACATTTGGATCTTTTTCAAAAGAACAATGTAGATTTTAAACGTCGTTTTGTAACTATGGATGAGATTTGGGTTTACCACTGATTTTAAACTGCGATAACAAACCGGAGAGTAGATTGAGCCCCGTTGTTCAGCTCCGAAGCAGCCAAAGTGGTCAAAATCAACCAAAAAGTTTATGGCATCAATTTTTTGGGATGCAAAAGAAATTGTGTTAATTGATTACTTTCAAACTGGTAAAACAATAACAGGACCATATTACTCAAACCTTTTGGATGAATTGGATGCAAGAAATTCGTGAGAAAAGACTTGGTTTAGCAAGGTTTAGCAAAGTAAAAAATATTTTTTCATCAAGACAATGCACCGGCTCACAGACATGTTCTTGCAATGACCAATTTAAAGGAGTTACACTACGAATTGTTGGAGCAGAGAAATCACTTCAGAGATGGAATAAATTAATTAGAGAACCGCTGGAAAAAATGTATTAAGCTTAAGACTATACAGAAGAATAAAGTTATTTTTTCAACCATAAACTTTTAACGCATAGACGCATAAACGCATAAACGCATAAACGCATAAACCGCGAACTTTTCAATTAGCCTAGTATATATCATACATGTTCAAAATTGTAAAATCATCAGTTGTGGTTTCAGATATCAAATTCAATTAAATAGGGTGATTTTTTCAGTGCATCCGAACTTTAAATTCAAATAAAACAACAACCAAATTAGATGCATTGAAACTATTTATTTTATGTGATATAACATTCAGTGGTATTAATGTTAAAACAATTGGGGTCTTATGTTATTTGTTCTTCAAGATAAAATTAAAATTACCAGATTGTTACTTGAAGTTATAATTTCGTTAAAATATTGCTGTTACGATGTTAACCAAAAATAAACGTTATCTGCAATATCTATAACACTTATATTTTCCATCAATTATTTCTAAGGTTTTTTAGAAATTAAACAATCGCAACATTTAGTTGCAAAACAAATCCAAAAAATTCAATGATTTATTAACTAGTTTTATCTATTTTTACTATTTTTCTTATAAACCTGTTAATTTAAATACATCGATTGGCCGTTTTTCACATGTTTTGCGGTTTGAAATTTTAAATGTGCTCGTTCGTTTAACGGACATTAGCCTATATCTGGTTTTTAATTGACAGTCTGATGTGACATATTTGGTAGTCAATGAGGTAGATATTCAGGCATTACCTTGATGCAAAAACAAAAAGAAATATTTATTTTCTATAAATTAAAAATAGATATATATATATATATATATATATATATATATATATATATATATATATATATATATATATATATATATATATATATATATATATATATATATATATATATATATATATATATATATATATATATATATATATATATATATATATATATATATATGTTGACATATATATATATATATATGTCAACAACTTGTTATTTTTAAATGATTTCCAATTTCAATAATCTTGGAGAAAGGGGTATAAATGATAAAAGTGCGATATCCGATGAGTAAGATGGATAGAACAAAACATCTTAATTGAAACTCAACAATTTTTTCCGGATTCTTCCGGAAACGCGTGGTCGAGCATTGTCATAGTGAAACAGGACGCATTTTCTGTTTGCTAAGCGTAGCCTTTTTTCAATTGTCACCTGCCGCCATCTAAATGTAAAGAGTATAGATCGATGTTGATGGTTTGGTTGCATGGAAGAAGCTCAAGTTTATAGGTCCCTTCCAACCCCACCAAATGCAAAATTAGTTTTTTTGGATAAAGGCCGTCTTTACCAAACTGTTGATCCTGGCAACCCCCACGATTTTTTCACTACACCTTGTTGTATACAGTCCACTTTTCATCACTAGTTACTATCCGCTTCTGGAATGGAGCTTCAGAATTTTCTTTTCTCAGAAAAAGATCACACGAAGAGACAAGAAGAGGGTATAGTAGATTTCGCGCACTAAATTCGTGAGGGAGCTTACTAGGTTCGATGTGTTTCGTGCACTTCGTATCAGCAAATATACCCATTTTTTTCAAATGCTCAAAAATATTATATACAAAGGGATAGTTAACTCTATTAAGGAAATCCCCCCATAAACAATAGACTAATGACAATGCGCATACAGTGCGCCAATAAAAAATACACCATAATCAACATGCATACCCCCACAAACGGGGACAACAAGGAAGACCCCAAGTCTGCAGAGAAATTCTGGGCAACACTAGAGAAGGTAATGGAAAAGGTCCCAAACGATAACATCAAAATTTTAATGGGCGACTTTAACGCACAAATTGGGAGAGAAAAAAATCCATCAAAAAACCGTAGGCAAATTGCCCGGTCACAAATTCATCATCGAACTATGCCAACAGAAAAACCTGAAGATTATGTCGACATTCCTAAGAAAATCTCCACGAAAACAGAAGACATGGAGATAGTATATACAACAGATTGGGGAATTCCAGATAGATCACGTTGCGATCTTATACCCACAACAAAGAGAGATCCAAGATGGCCAAGTCCGCAGGGGCTCGAACATTGACTCAGACCACTACCTTACCCGAATCAAAGTCAAGTTCACCCCAAGGAGAATTCATCAGAAAACAGCACATCTACACAAATTCGACACGAAAAAGATCAAGAAATCCAACATAAAAGATGAATAGGAAAAGGAACAAGAAGAAACATGAGAAAAAATTACACAAAAAGCACAGAAACTCATCCCATTAAAAAAGAATACAAAACACCCTTGGTAGGACTCCGAATGCTAAAGTGCATTGCAGCAACGCAAACGAGCATTTCCGCAGTACAACACCAAAAAAATCCCCAGAAATTCAACAGCTTTTTGACGAGACTAGAAAACAGGCCGCAAAGGTTATCAGACAAACTAAGAGGACGTACACGAAAGAACAACTAGGAGGAGAACATCTCTGTAGAGTTAATATAATCGAGATAGAATAATCTCTATAATATATAGAGATTATTCTCTATATCTATAATATATAATTATAACACGAGAGAATTTTATTTAGGACTTTTGTAAGAGAAATCCGTGGATACACACCACAAAATCTTTGCTGCAGAAAGCAAAATGGGAGATTAGCGTTAACCAATCAGGAGAATTGTCAGAAGCTAGCACACTATGTTTCTAATCTCCTCAATTGCCCCGAATGCGACACAAAATTCGCCAAGGAAAATTGTATCTATACACACTCAGAATCACCACCACCAACACAGGAAGAAATCCACAGGCACATACGCAAACTAAAAAATAACAGAACATCCGGTGAAGATAGTATCACCGCGGAACTATTGAAAAACCTCGGACAAAATTCACTGCCGGAACTCACACAAATTACACAATCCACAATCACAAATTACACAATTCACAAATTACACAGATTACAAAGTCCTCTCAGCATGCCTTCTTCAGAGAACACAAACTGGAACCAGAGGTACTATACGCAAGCGAGACACTTATACTTCACACAAAAAGCGGCATAGAAAACATACCAAAAGGAGAACGCAAAATTATGAGAAAAGTTGTCGGTCAAAAACTAACAGGGAAAGAACACATTCCAGAAGGACCTCAAAAAGAATGTCCAACGTAGCGGCGGACACGATACATATCAGTACGACTCCCAACGACGGGTATATCAGTAGACTCACACCAATAAGACTCACCAGCAGAATTCTTACATACATACATAGGGTCAAGTCAACAGTACTATGGATTGCACAAGTCAGAACTGATCTGGGAATTTCAAGCAAAAGTTAAATTTCATCTTTCACCTTCATGACCCTTCTACGTTCATCATGACCACCTAAGCAAAATCCAAATTAATCACCAAAGCAAATGGAGTTCAAAAGCTTCACGCACTTGCCAGATATGTTCGTGTCGATTTCGTGCCGCAAGATGCCGGTCATCACATTCTTAGATACTTCAACAATGTAGATACTTCATCAATATTTATATATACATATATATATATATATATATATATATATATATATATATATATATATATATATATATATATATATATATATATAAATATATATATATATATATATATATATATATATATATATATATATATATATATATATATATATAAATATATATATATATATATATATATATATATATATATATATATATATTTATATATACATATATATATTACATATAATATTTTCACGGATGGTAGACAATGTTTCTAAATCATTTCGGGTACCGATTAATTCGATGATTCTCTGAAGAGTCACGACGTTTCGCCAAAATCTCATTTGGCCTTTTCAAGTGTTCGACCCGCTTCGACTGCTATCGTTCTTTTAGGGTGCTTCCCCTTACAGCGTACCATAAGATACGACACCTAGAATGATACCAAGCTGGAATGGATCAAGCAATGGATGTTTAATGAAATAAATGGTAAGTCTAGATTTTTATAGGTGATGACGATTAATGATGGAAATAGAAGGTTCAGAGGCTTTCAAGGTGAAAGGCGAAATTTAATTTTCGCATTAGAATGGCAAACTGTTCTTAACTCCAGGAATGGAAGAATATATGTTTAAAAGCATATCAATTCTATTAACCATCAAAGCAACTTTAAATGTAACCAGCTATATATCCAAAATATAGTAGCCCAAAATAACGCCAGACCGCTTTCAGCTCATGAAAGAGTTCAACTATAAAAGTCAACATTTACTATAGTTCTTGAAAGAAATATCATCTAATAAAGTCTACTAGAGTGGTACCATATGAGTCTAATATAGAGCTAGTCACGTGAATGACGGGATCATCAGATTTGTTGTTTGAACAAGTTTCAGATATCGAACACTTGATGGAATACCTCGATCTCCAGAAATTACTCAGCAGCAAAGTCTTGCAGTATTTCTTCTATGTTCCGGACTTAATTTTCTAGAGTCCCATTTGAAGAACCCAATAGCAGCATAAAATTCTCCATATCTCTCTAAAATTTTATAGCAGCATAAATTCTCCACATTCACGTAAAGCTTGATGTATAAGATACATTCTTCCTGATTTGAGTTTATAAATAGTAATGTAAATAAACATATATCATGAACTATTAAAATTTTAAATTTGATAAAAGGAAATTTAATAAAAATCTAATATAATTCAAAACTGTTAATATTATATATCTTGTTGAAAAACAAGTTGTTATATTTATATATTTATGATATATTTGTTAACAATGTAAAAACTAGTATTGTGGGAAAATAATCTAATGCCTAAATTTTCCAACTAACGCTATGTATTTTAAAATAACTATTATATAACTATTCTCTTACACATGTACTCTTTAATCTTATTTTTAAATTTCTTTAATTATATCAGAACCGACCGATTAATTAACGAATAATCAAGTTTTGAAAATTAGTTGATCTAAACAATGTTCAACAAAGCCAATTTTTCTCTGATCTTATGAGATCCATTTGTAATCATTTAATCTTTGTTTTAGAAATTTCTCTGTTTGACATATATAAAGGGCTTCACAATAATATCATCATATTTCATGTGTTCATTTCAGTTATAGAATAACTAATAACAATGTTAAGAATTTTTTGTTTGTAATAGGCCCGTTATGAATATTTGATTATTTTTATTTACTGATAATGTATTATTATTTTTTCTAGCATATTTGTTATTTTGAACCTTAAAGTCTAATGCAGTTAATAAAGTGCCACTTTTAACTATCCGATTCAATTGCAAGAATTTTTTTTATATATTTTCCTTGTTTTTAATTATATGTATCATTTATATATTTAGCTGTTATATTTTTCATATATCTGTTACAATTATATTGTTATTTTCAGGTACTTTTTCATTACTTGATAGGTTTCAATTTTCATTACTTGATAGCACCGTTAGCAGTCTCTGTCGTATAAAATTCCAATTTTAAATATGCTATACGATCAGATCTCTGAAAACATCTGACTAGTACCTAGACATCGAAACTGCCAAATTTTATTACAATAGCCTTAAAATGGCATTTTTATACATAAGGTATTTTAATTTTTTAACAGAATTAATTGTATATATTCCTTATTAACTATCGCAAGACCGACACATAAAAAGAATTATTAAATTAATATGCAGTAAACTAGGTTTTACCAAACTACCAAATAAAAGTTTTTTTTTTATTATTTTATAACTACGTTTCACCTAGAGCCATAGTCTATCCAATTAATTAAATAGTACAATCATGAAAGCTCTTGGAAAAGTTGCTTCTTTCAAAATTATGTCTAAAATACTCATATTTGAAAACAAAAGTGATAAAATTAATTTTCTAATTGATGACAATATCAGTCCAAATTTAAGCGACTGAAACAATTTTTGGTATAATTATCCCAAGCTGAACCTTTTTAACAATTTTAATATAACACTGTGATAAACTATAACGCTTTGTTTACGTGGTACACAAACGAAATATAAATGTCAGTGCTTACAATCAATATTAATTCGAACATATACCATTTTCAGGCAGAAAATTATTTAGGTTTGGTTTAACAATTTCAAAATGTAATTATTTTTAATTGTTATTCAGGTGTTCCTCATCTCATATTTTTTACCTGTCAATACAATGAGGGCAAAAAGTATTTGAACAAACAGATTTTTTTCACTTTCTTTATTGCAACTGCATTAAATTTTGTAACGTTATATCAACACAAATAACAATGTTTTTTGAACAAAATCATAATTGAAGAAGAATATAAAGATTAATAAAGATGAGCTAATGTAGTACAAACTTAACCTAACCTAACCTAACCTAAAAACAATCACTGGCTTCCTTTCAAGTCAAGAAGTGACCAATGATATTGTTTCTCCTTTTAGAGTATAAGACTGTAAAAAAAATATTTCCATAATTTCGGATATAGGGGAGTAGTCCTTACATCAGTGAGAAAAGAAAAAATATTTCATTAGTCAAAAAACCCGGGAAAAAACGCCACTTCGCTCAATAATACGTAAATATTACCCCTTAGATTTTTGAAAAATTTTCATATTTAGTGACTAAAACAAGTTTTGTTTATTTGGTGTCGGTAACCATATAACTGCGTGAAAAACAAGATGACGCTAATTTCAGAAATTCCATTCCAAGAGGAAATAAAATACAATGTTGAAAAGGTAATAGCCTGGGGGTATATGTCTTAAAAGTATCTTGGAATTACGTGGACATACTGAGAGAAAATATGTTGTAATGTGCTTCGAAATAGATACCAGAGATATATTTAAGTTCCAGCAAGACGATGCTCCGACTAATACAGTGAGAGTTATGAACAAATGTCTACTCTAAAATATTAAAAGAAGATTGCTTATACCTCTCCAATTACCGAATATTCATTATAATTCTCCACCTCCTACCGTATTATCTAGGTGAAAAGTAATTTTCAATTTAGGCTAGTAATTCTACTAGTGACTAGATCACATTCATAAAATGTTACCTATCATTGTGATCTTCTCTGGTGGTTCCGTTTAACAACGTTTCAAAATGTCTTCTATGGCTCTAGTATGCTATCCATATTGGTTAACATTTTGCCAACTGCATCTTTAATGAAAGTATCTCTAGGGTGAAATTTTTTTTTTGCTATCTTAACGTTCTGGCAAATTTTTCTGGTCTCTTGTTTGTCGCATGTTTCTCTTATTTCCTCTATTTGCGTTTTTAGTAGCTTACGGTATACACCTTTGTGTATGCTTTTCATCTGGCATACACCTTTGTCTACCCTTTCAGTATCTCGCTTTCTATTTCTGCCCTTATGAATTTTTAAATGCACTGTAGGTAGAGTTTTTATTCTCCACCGAATTTTTGCATTCAATGTTACTTGTTCTATTTGTCCCTTCTCTTTGGCCGCACTTATCTAATTCGAAAATTTTTCTACATATAGATTTTATTATGACTCATCCATCGTGTACCAACTCTGCTACCTCTATAAAACGCTAGTTTCTCTAATTCCTGTTTCATTCTACATTGATACTTCTCCCTAAAACTTTTGTCTCTGCTGTTAATCTGTCAACTTCTTATTTGTATCTTGATCCTGCTCCTTTGTTAATGACACAGATGCTTTCTCATATGTTTTCTTATTACTATATAGTGATGCGACTCTGATGATGCTTCTGTTAGTAGTATCTCAAAGAATGGAAATACCAACATTATATATGATCCGTGTTTTGATAATGTCGGTTGTCATGTCATATATAATTAAAGTAGAGAATATTGCAACATAATCTAAAAAACAATACAGGACGAAGTTAGGTCGCTCAACAGAACTCAAGTAATTTTATTTTTGCTTTAACCTAAAAATGTGTAACAGCTTCTCACGCCAAACATACTTGAATATGATCTGTTATCTACCATAATGGAGTTAGGTCGTTCAATAGAACTTAACCCTACGACAGTCGCGTGGGGTGTTTTAACACCCCAGTCAATTTTTTTAATAATTAGATATCGAAAAAAAAAATTCTTAGTGCTGCTTTTTTCAATACCTTCAAATGAAAGTTCAGAAAACGTATCCCACGTGGGTGCGCACTCACATCGTCATTTCCGTCCGAGCTATTCGCGGTCAAAGCAAGCTGGGGTACCGCATACACCCCACGCGACTTTGTACGTGCAAATTTTGATAGATAATTAAAAATGGTATGTTAAATTTCTTTTTTTATTTAATTTATAATTATGTTATTTATTACTTAAACATTATAAATAAAATGATAACTAACCTATCTTAACCTTTAAAAATATTATTAACCTAAATTAATCTTAACATAACCTAATTTACATGAGTAAACAAATAAAAAGTTCGTATTTTTCATTATAAAATTTATTTTTCATAAAGATTTTTATATTTTATTGGTAGGTTGGACAAATGTTAGATTTTGAAGGTCTTTGTCCTCATTGATGATCAATCTGATGAAGTCGAATCGGAAGAGTCGGACAATGGTGACGACGACAATCTTCAACACTCTGATCATGATTCAGAGTCTGAACAAGACAGTGTAGATAATGAAGAAAATCAGAAGAACCTTAATAATAATGATAAATCCTGAAGACGACGTAGTCATTATTATTTAGGAAAAGACGGAATCACAAAGTGGACAAAGACTCGTCCTGTTCACAATTTTCGTACTCGAAAAAGAAATATAGTACTTTATTTGCCAGGACCCAGAGAAGATGCTAAAAACATCACAACTGAAGTAGAGTCTATGCTACTCTTTATAGATTATATAATTCGAAGACAAGTCGAATATTGTACAAACCTATATATATATTTCAGTATTTCAGTATGTTGAAATATGACAGTACAACCTCAAACACGGCCCTCATTCCCCGGAGGCCAAGGGGCAACTACCTACGGCAGCGGGAAGACCTGCCCCAAGGCAGAGGGTGCTATGAATCACCGGGTTAGATCAGGCTGCCATTGGACTTTTGACATTGCAACGTTAAATATACGGACTATGAAAACAGAGGCCCGATTGCAAGAACTGTTAATCGAACTTGACAACATACATTGGGATATTATTGGGCTCTGTGAAACACGAAGGAAGGGTGAAGAGTTAATCAAACTGGAACCAACTGGACACGTACTCTACACTCGAGGTACGGAAAATGGCCGATGTGGCGGAATAGGATTCCTCATCAATCGAAAGCTGAAGGACAGTGTGGTAAAATTTGAAAGTACATCCGACCGATTAGCCCAATGCGTCATTCAGCTGAATAAAAAGTTTAGGCTTCAAATCGTCCAAGCTTATGCACCAACTATAAGCCATAAAGATGAGGAAATTGAGGAATTTTATGATGATGTGGCCCAGCTTTTATACAAGGAGAAATGTAGGTACAAAATCCTGATGGGTGATTTTAATGCCAGAATTGGAACAACAAGAACAGACGAAAATGCAACTGGCCCATATGGAACTGGTGAGCGAGACAATAGAGGTGACAGATTAGTTGATTTTGCTGAAGGACAAGAACTATATATAATGAATTCATTCTATAAGAAAAATATCAGCAGAAAATGGACATGGAAAAGTCCATCTGGGCTCACAAGCGAAATTGACTACATCATGACCAACGATAAAACAATATTTACCAATTGTACTGTCCTTAACAATTTTAATGTTGGAAGTGACCACCGAATTGTACGAGCAAGGGTTCGGATTGACTGTCGAAAAGAGCGCGAAAAAATGGTAAGATCAAAGAAGGGCAAGGTGGATTCTGGAAAACTGCTGGAGAGAGGAAGCGATTTTGAGATTGCTTTGTCAAACCGGTTTGCTGCGTTACAAGATCCAGAGGAGGCGGAAATATCAGTTCAATATGAAGAAATCGCCAACAATGTACTTCAAACGGCTGCTTCAATAGCACCAGAGGAAAAATGTCTCAAACAAACAAAAATCTCCAGTGAGACCATTGATTTAATGAAGAAACGGCGAGCAATGAGAAATGCAGGTAGTCCTTTTGGCAGGGTCGAGTACACTGAGCTCTGCAAAACTATAAGAAAACGTATCAGAGAGGACACGCGCCGATTCAATATGCAGCTAGTGCAAAAAACCCTGGAAGAAAACAAAGGAATTAACAAAGCTAAACAGAAGCTGAGAAACAAAAGAACGCAAATATATGCTTTAAAGCGTGAGGATGGCACAGTGTGCAGGACGCGTACCCAAATGTTAGAGATTGTCAGAAGGTTTTATTCCCAGTTATATGAAGATCAGAGCCAGTCAGGGACAGCAATACCCACGGAAGAACAATATATAATACCAGATATCCTAGTGGAGGAAGTAACAAATGCTATAGAATTGATGAAGAACGGCAAGGCTCCAGGAAAGGATAGTGTAACTGTCGAAATGCTAAAAGCTGGTGGTCGGACGTTACATAAAACACTGGTAAAATTATACTCAAAATACCTCAAAGAACAAAAAGTACCTGACTTATGGAAAAATGCAGAAGTGATCCTTTTACATAAAAAAGGAGCACAGGAAGATTTAAAGAACTACCGTCCAATAAGCCTCCTATCAGTGATGTACAAAGTTTTCACTAAGATAATTTCTAAAAGAATATTAAAAAAACTGAATGACGCACAACCAAGAGAACAAGCAGGATTCAGAAGTGGATTCAGTACAATGGATCACATCCAGGTTGTACAGCAGGTCATAGAAAGGCACAACGAATACACCATGCCACTGTGCTTGGCTTTTATCGACTACGAAAAAGCATTTGATTCCATCTCAAAGCATGCGATAATGGATGCACTGCTTAGCCAAGGTGTAGAGAGAGCCTATGTAAACCTATTAGAATCGATATATGATGGAGCTACAGCCACAATTCACCTTGATGATCTTGAAGTGGGAATTAATATAGAACGAGGTGTACGGCAGGGTGACGCAATATCGCCTATTCTTTTCTCGGCTGGCCTTGAAGAAGTATTCCGTAAACTGGATTGGGAACAGGATGGGGTAAAGATCAATGGTGCAAACTTAAACCATCTTAGATTTGCAGATGATATTATTCTCATTTCACAAGACCCAGAGGAGCTGCAAAGACGCATACAAGAACTGCAAAAGGCTGGCGAGCCATTTGGCTTGAGAATAAACCTGAAAAAGAGTCAGGTTATGTTCAATAACTTCGCTCAGGACAGAAGAATTTCAGTTTTAGGAAGGGATTTAGAGATTGTGGACAGCTTTGTATATCTTGGGCAGAGGATTTCCATGGAGGGGAATACCGCCCGGGAGGTGGAACGGCGTGTTAAATGTGGCTGGCAGGCATTTGGTAGGCTCAACATAGTGTTTAAGAGCAGACTCCCACTTTGCCTGAAAAGAAAAGTATTCGATCAGTGCGTTCTACCCGTTATGACATACGGAAGTGAAACCTGGACACTCACATCGCAATCAATTCAAAAACTTCGGGTGGCACAGAGGGGAATGGAAAGATGTATGCTTGGCATTACAAGACGAGACAGAAAGTCCTGCGCATGGATCAGGGAACAAACAAAAGTCTGTGACATCATTGGAAGAGTAAAACAGTTGAAATGGAGATGGGCAGGCCATATAGCGAGGCGATGGGACGACAGATGGACCAAGGCAATCCTGGAGTGGATACCGCTTGATCGCAAACGTCCGCGAAGAAGACCGAAAGCACGATGGACTGATGACATCGTTAAGTATATTGGACCCGAGTGGCAGAGGAAAGCCCAGGACCGTGAAGGTTGGAAGCATGCTGAAGAGGCCTTCATCCTGCAGTGGATCGATACGGGCTGATGATGATGATGATGATGATGATATATATATATATATATATATATATATATATATATATATATATATATATATATATATATATATATATATATATTATTGATAAAATCAGTGATGTTTTTCAATGTGATAGAGATGTTAAACAACTCTCAACTCAACATACAACAAGTCCAACCATTGACATTTGAGCGAATTATGGGAATCTAATGTACTGGGTATAGAAGTTTTTAGAATGATAATGAATATAAGATTTTAATTTCTGCTACACTGCTTACGATTTGTTGACTACTGAAATCGGGCATCAAGAAAAGAATTAGATCAGTTAGCACCAATTCGTGATATTTTCGAGATATTTATTAATAATTGTGTAAAGTATTATTCCATTGATAAATATGTTAATATTGATGAGCAATTAGTACCATTTCGAGGACGATGTTTCTTTCGACAGTACATTCCAAGCAAGCCAGCCCGCTACGGCTTACAAATCTTTTTCATGACGGATTCTCGAACCTGGTATACCTCAACAATGAAAATTTATTCAGGAACACAGCCTGAAGGACCATAGTGACGGTCAAATTCTGGTAGAGATGTTGTAAATCGTTTAGTGAGAAAAGTAGAAGGTACTGGACGAAATTTAACAATTGATAACTGGTTCTGTAGTATTCCATTGGTAGAAGATCTTCGCTCAAAAAAACTGTTGTAGGAACGCTTCGTGCCAATAAAAGAGACATTACTAATCGACAAATCGGCTCTAGGCAATTTGGATTTAAAGAAAATATGACACTTGTGTTATATGTACCAAAGAAGGTAAAGAAAAAAAAACGTTCTAGTAGATTCAAGTGTGCATACAAGTAACGATATCGATAGTACAACGAATAAACCTGAAATGGTTATGTTTTATAACTCAACAAAAGGAGCTGTTCAAGCAGGCCAACTCGAAGATATCCACTAAAGATATTTTTTCATCTAGTTGATATTGCTTGCTTGAACGGCTTTGTTTTTTATCATTTCAATAATATCGATAATATAATGAATCGTCGAAATTTTAAAAGAATTAGGACTTTCTCTAGTTACAGATGAGATAAAGGAGCGAGCCCTCAATAGATATTTATCTAAAGATTTACGCAAAAATGCTGCCAATTATTTATCCCTGCCATGTCTTCCACTCAGAAGATAAGAAGAACTGGAGAAAGCAGTTCGCTGCTCTGTATGTCTAAGAAATCCTGATATAAAGACGAAGAGTTTCTGCTCTGAGTGCCAAGTACCAATGTGCAAAACACATATGATTTTAATATGTGAAAAATGTGATTCTCAACTTAGAACCGGAGAGGATTAATACTATAACCTTTATTGAACGTAAATTTTTAATTTATTTATTTAAAAATGTTTATTAAAATTCTTATAGTTTTAATTTGTTAAATAACAGCTGTGATGTTATTTTTAAATATATTTGCTGATGTTTTGTGTTAAAAGAATTATTATTATTATGTTAATGTACTTAAAATGTATGAGAGCATTCATCAAGAGTGCAATTTTCAAGATGCTCGAATAAGGTGCCAAATAATTTTTTTTCTAATCTAATCGTCGATTTTTCTTCTTTATACCTTTCTCTTCGATAATTTATTTAAAATCAATCAATTTAATAAATATAAACAAAATATTATTATCATATATGAAAATCCGAAAATACATTCAGTTTTTCACTTTACCACGAATAATCCTCGATATTTTTTTATTTTATGCATATTTCTTAATAAAACTCGATTAATTATGTAAAGAATCGCCTAAAAGAAGATATTATTAAAGACAAAAAAATTATTTTTAATATTATCTATATTTTTTAGAATTTTTTGTTTGGGGTGTCAATACACCCCACGCGACTACTTTTGTTCCAAATTCCGACGCGACAAACGAAGGGTTAAGTAGTTTTATTTTACTTTAACCTGAAAATTGTAACAGGTTATGGGCCCAGGCCTTCTAGGCGACCCGGAACGAAAAGTAAAAGGTAAACGTGAGTGTTGAGTGCTAAACATGGCAGTGAACTATTTATGTTTAACACACACAGAATAATGTTCCAAAGTTGATGGGGCGAGAGAATTATGCGGATTGGGCATTTGCACTTAAAAATGTGTTCGTTTTGGAGGAATTGTCGAAATGTAAAGTCCCCCAAAACTAATTTAATATTATTTCTGATATAGGAAAATGTGTTTATCGGAAGTCATCAGAAAAGTCCGTAAGAAGACTTTAAAGCATCCCATCATCCTCCATCGTCACAATAGTAACTCGCACTATCACTTAAGCAATCAACTTTTATATGGAAAACAAAACAAGTTCTATTTCTTATCTACCGTATAATTCTGCAATTTCTTTTTGCTCCTAAATATCAAAAATATATTGCTTAATATTCATTTTATAATGCCTTATTAGACTGTTATAAGCCTATATAACATACAATATAAGCCTATAGATTTTATTAGAGATTTCTGAGATTATACATTCCGAGAGACATAAATTCGACCAAATGCAAAAGTGTATTAATCAATTATTTTATGTTTATTCTTATTGTTTATAGAGACCTTTATAATAATCAAGGGCTATATTTACATATTTCGAACAATCATTGATCTAGCTTGATATTCGTTTGGTAGTTACAATATTTTAACAAAATAACTGAAGCATATTGTGGCATGTACAATAAAGATATACGACTTTTTTGCTGAGAGGCACTCCATAGCTTTAGAAATAACGGAGGAATAAAGGAATAAAAAAAATATTAACTAAAATCATTAAGGTGCTAACAGAACTATTTTTACATTTCTTCATTTAGTTAATATTTAGCAAAACGTATGCTACACTGCGAAAACTATGTATTCAATTTTCTCGGCGTAACTGCGGCTATCAAAAGGAAATCTGCTTTCCATAATATAATAAATAATTCGCCAAATTACAGGTAGAAGTACGGTTACCACTCGGAATGGCTGCAATTGAGCAGTCGGATTGCGAAAAACTTTATAATCTGCCGTAATAACAGAGCGGCCAGATTCTCTCTAGTGGGCCTTCGGGTAGTTTTCGATGGGTTCTGGATTCTTTTTTCTGTATCCCAAGGAATAGCTCAGGCTCTATGCTCTGATAATTAAATTAAAATGAATGGACATCCAAGAAAAAAAATTATTAATTTTATTTTCTTATTTATTTTATTTTTTTATAGATGATTTTTTATGAAAAAAACAACACTTTTTAGAATAAGCTAAAAATCATATGATGAATATTTAATAAATAAAGCTAATGCGATTATTCACCATTAGCATTGATTAAATCTAAATAAAAGAGCATATACTAGAGTGCAACAAAAGTGTTTAAGTTTTTGCTGCGGCGATATTCATGAGGAATGCATTTACAGCTCTTTGAAACATTCCTATGTCTCATAAATGTCGGTTAACATTAGTGAGGGATACTCCTAATTCCCCTGAAAGTTTGCTAGTGCTTGTTCTTGAATGTGCAGCTACAACTGCCCTTAAATCAGTGGCATCGAAAGACCTTGGATGATGGATCTTCCCCTATCTTCAAGGCTCATCTCTCCTTCCCAGAGCTTTTTGAACCAAAGCTGAGCAGTGTGAATTGGTACGGCACCTTCCTCCTCTACTTATCAAATATCACAAGCGGAGTCTGTCGCTTTGAAGCGTTTTTTAAAATACGAGGGTGAATCAAATATAAAACGGAATTTTACAATTTCTTTCATCAGCCAATAACGAGCACGCTGTCAGTGTAGGTCGTTGGAATGTATTAGAAGTGGGGGGACGCTCGGAGAGCTGTTTCACTCAGTTCTTTTGTCAGTACAATCATGAGTGAGCAATAGGTTCCACCGTCCGTTGCGCAACGGGTTATAATAAAGTTTTCAACCAAGCAAGGCGTTACACCATCCGAAATATTAACTCAGTTGATGGTTCAGTATGGGAACGATACCCTTTCTAAAACCCAAGTGTTTGATTGGGCTAAAAAGTTTAAGGACGAGAAAGTGTGGTAAATGTAAGTCATAATCGACGTCCCAAATCAAGTGTCATTGCTGACAACATTGGTGCAGTTCGCGATCTTATCGAAGGTCACTGGCAGCTCACTATTCATGAAATCGCTTTAGAGGTGAGCTTAGGAAGTGCTCAAACAATCATCAGAAATCCTCTTGGCTTCAATAAAATATATGCCCGATGGGTTCCGAAGTTGTTGACCGAAGATCAAAAAACATCCAATTACAAATCAGTAAGATAATTCTGAATCGAACGATCAAGATGTTGAAGACTTCGTGCGCAATTGACCCAAACTCAAAGTTTCTACGAGCAAGGAATTCACAAGCTTCCAAACCGCTGGGAAAAAATGTGTAGAGCGGGGAAGAGACTATGTCAAAAAATGATCAATTGTTTTTTTGTATTGTATTATTTTATAAATAATAAATATGTATTCCATTCCGGTTTATATTTGATTCACCCTTGTAATGTCGCAACCTAATTCACTCATTTTCGTCTGAACCTCGACCTCACTGTCTCACCGTCGACTGAATATTTCGCCGTGGAATCACTTTAATACTGAAGAAGAATGTTTATTTGTCAGTATAAAAAAGTTTAAATTGGATTAAACCTCAGAGGAGTGAAGTTATACCCCTTTGTTTATCCACAAAGGAAAAACGCAAATACTTTTGTCACACCCAGGTATTTAAAATAAATGAATTTAGACATAGCTAGGTAAGTAATGTCATTCCAAAGATATGTATATTAAAACAATCCCTTTTAAGTAAACGGTGATTTAAGTAAACGGTGATTCATCGTTAGGTTCAGGAACATCTTTTGAAATAAAAGACATACAATTGAATGTGATGGTGAAAACTTTATTATAAACCAAAAGAATAATCGATACCATTTATTTTATGAAAATTATTTCAGTCAAATGCTGGCCGCAGCTATGCCTTAGTGGTCCTATTCTCAAGCTCCAATTGTTCGATTATAATGACCGAAATGTGGCCAATAAGATGCGTGATATTAGTTTTCAAGGCCTCAATCGCAGCTGGCTTATCCGCATAAACTTGTAAATTTCTGTAAAAAAACAAAGTTCTATAGAATTTCACTACATTTTGTGTAAATTCTTGCCACGACACTGCACTTTTCCAAAAAAAATAGAATAATGTAACATCTTTAAAAAAAGGTACAATAAGTTACAACAATCGCTAAGAATATCTAAACGAAATGTGGTTTTCTATAGTGTGGAATTCTATAAAATATTTTGTTTTATTTACTGAAATTTATATTTTCTGAAATCCTCACCTGTAACTTTAAAAACCACCAAACAAGGTCTGGCATCAGTTGTATTTTCAAACAATATTATGTACTAAAAGCGCTAATAAAGGGAATTAGTGAACAATATCTGTTTTTAAAACGTTATTTTTTCCGAAATTAAATTTAAATAAAACAATAACCAAATTTGATGTCTTGAGACCATTTATTTTATTTGAAATCGCATCAAATGGCATTCATGTTTGAAACCAGTTTCGGACCAATCTCAGCCGTGGCTTCTTTTGATAAAGCGTATTCTGTCCGCAATTGTCCGAGTTATATTGTCTTCCAAGGCATCAATAGTTACTGATTTATCGACATAGACTAAATATTTAACATAACTCCAAAGAAAATAATCTAAAGGCGTTAACACGGACGCCCGCCAGGATTTAGTTTTGGAGGGGGTTTAGTTTGAAGTAAATAAAACAACAAAAATATACTGCTCGACAAGAGATGGCGTTACTGTGCGCAACGTCCACTAGTTCGGATATATATTCATTTAAAATGTAATAATTGAACTCTCTTCACTCCTCGTATTTTTTCGGTATAATATTAGGTAATATTTGGCTTATTTCGCTTTATTAGCTTATTATATTATTATTAATATTTAGCTTATTTCTTATATTATTATTCTTGAACCCCCAAACCCCCCCCCCCCCCCCTGGCTACGCCCGTGGGCGTTAATCACATGTTACTCACCAAATTGTTACCTCAATAAATCGATTGTTATCGATCGATTGGCTGTGTGACATGTGGAATCATCCTGTTGGAACCCATCTCCTCCAGAATTATTACCATTAAAATATTGAATGAAATAATCCACGTAATCGAATAACAAATCCCAACTTCCTCCGAATGGCGACGAATTGATAAATTTAGATCTTTATCAATACTTTCTTCGTACTACTTGTACTTTCTTCGTACATACTTTTATGTCTTATTTTGCTTTAATATCGAGCGGTGTAAAATGCGTTCGAAATTTGTCAATAATTAGATGAATTCATCACGAGGTTCAAATTTACAAAGTACTCGATAAGTATGGCGCACAAAACACTAATATTGATTATATCGCTTTTTAACAATTTGCAAACGTTTCTTTGGTATTAAACTTTGATTGATTTGATGAAACCACGATGATTTGCCAGACTATCCCGAATAATTTTGACACTAGAACCACGCAAAATCACAGTTCGTTTGATAATGACTCGGATCGAAAATTCGGGCGCAAAATCACCCTTTATTATACGTGTTAGAACAAGGGATGTGTTTATCATATCCCAACAATGATTTTAATTAGGAATAGTAAGTAGACAAGCTCATTTAAAGTAAAAGTTATTTTTAGCAAATATCAAGTATGATACACTTTGGATAATCCAAAATAATTTCTGCATTTTTAAATAACACATTTTGATATTATTTTGTGTCTGCCAGATTCATAGAATAGCTCATTACCACACGTCAATTAGATTTCATCACAATTTAGAAGGCTAGTCGCAAAAATTATTTCCAAAAGTTCTTTAAAAATTATGACAGCTTGCATTGAATCACAATGAATCGATTTTAAATATAAGATAATCAATACTGAAAATATAACGTATTCTATTTCATTTCATATAGGTTACCTTTTCTATTACAGAATATATATTTGATGGCCCCGTATAAAACACTTATCCAGAATATAAAAATAAAAATGGTTTTCCTACGATGTACCTTTTAGAATAGCAAACGCTTTTTAGCTAGGCTCCGGAAATGCAGCAGAAATTTTTAAATGACGACCACTTAACCCGATTTTAGTAAAATTACGTTAGAGCGCATTTTTGCAAAAACTATCTCATTCGTGAACCGTTACAGAAAACTGGAAGAAAATGTACGAAAACTACTTTTATGTTTTCGAATATTTTATATTATGTATTCGAATGAAATTTTATATATTCACTTAAAATAAGTGCTCGAACATATACTGAAGTATAAAAACTGATGAAACACTACGAAAAATATGTTTTAGTATTTAATTTTTACCATCGGGAGATTGTGTAATGATATAAAATTTAAGACATTCCACTTTTATTTGATACAGTAATAATTACTAAATAACGCTTCGCACGCTTTGTGGCCGTTTAATTTTGCTGACAGTCAGGGCAATGGCTCAAGATATTGATCAATATTATCCCGTACCTATTCTGTTGGTAAAAAAAAATTAGTCAGGATCTTTCAAGCATATAGCGCTCCCATTGCATAATTCCTAGAGTAGTACCTGTATATATATATATATATATATATATATATATATATATATATATATATATATATATTCAAGCAAAAGTTAAATTTCATCTTTCACCTTCATGACCCTTCTACGTTCATCATGACCACCTAAGCAAAATCCAAATTAATCACCAAAGCAAATGGAGTTCAAAAGCTTCACGCACTTGCCAGATATGTTCGTGTCGATTTCGTGCCGCAAGATGCCGTTCATCACATTCTTAGATACTTCAACAATGACCAGTACCCACTGCGACTCCAATCCTCAAACCATATTATTCATGTCCCCATACCTGTAAAAGCAGCAATGTCCAATCATCTCGTCAGTTCATGAAAACTTAAACGGCTTCTTTCATACTAATAGCTCTCTCCTTTTTAAATTCGCATAATTACCTGTAAAAACATAGGACACGAAGGCATTTTAGGACTCATAGCTTAGTGCCATACGAAAAATTCCTCACTCACGACAATTTTTTATAAAAAAAAATTAAATTATTTACTTTGACATGTTTTGGACAATCACATCCAGAAACATAAATATAAATAAGCAAAATATGTATACCAAAATATAACGTTCTATAACGCAACGAACATACTGAGACAAAAATATCGACTTCTTTAGATCTGAAGTCAGTAATTTTGTCACTTATAAACCATGCAACATAATATTATTGGATAAAATGATATGAGAAAATTAAAGTAAACAACATAAAACTCAAAATAACTCTCGTAGATAGAACTCTCAAAAGGGATTCTATTCGGTGGAAATATGGGCAGTACTAAACTCCCTGAAAAACAGTAAGAACAATAGCAGCTATATAAACCATATATAAATGTATGAGTTGATCTCAACCACTTAAACTTCTTTGGAGAAATAGTATTGTTCAGCACCAAGACATCTGATTTACAAAATATTTTCAATAAATTGAACGACAGTCCGCAGGGGCGCGAACATTGACTCAGACCATTACCTAACACGGATCAAAGTCATCACAAAAAGGCATCAACAGAAATTCGACACGAAAAAGATCAAGGAATCCAACATAACATAGGAATAGGAAAAGGAACAGGAAATACATGGGAACAATTACACAAAAAGCACAGGAACTGATCCCATTGAAAAAGAACACAATCTACCCTTGGTTGGACTCGGAATGGGCAAGTGCATTGCAGCGACGCAAACGAGCATATCAGGAGCACAACGCTAAAAAATCACCAGAAAGTAAACAGCTTTTTGACGTGACTAGAACACAGATCGCAAAGGCTATCAGGCAAAATAACAAGAACTACATGAAGGAACAACTAGACTCTATAGAGGAGGATTTGAGCAATTCACACGAGAGACTTTTATAGGACTTTCGTAAGAGAATACACACCACAAAATAGTTGCTTCAGAAAGCGGAATGAGAGATAGCGCTAACCAATCAGGAGAATTGTCAGGAGCTGGCACACTATTTCTCTGATCTCCTCAATTGCTCCGAATGCGACACAAGATTCCCCAAGAAAAATTGCATCTATGCCCACTCAGAATCACCACCACCAACACAGGAAGAAATCCACAAGCACATACGCAAACTAAAGAATAACAGGACATACGGTGAAGATGGTATCACCGCGAAACTATTGAAAAACCTCGGATCAAATTCAAAATTGCCAAATGAATGGAAATATGCTCTTATCCATCCGCTGCATAAGAAGGGAAACAGAACAGATGTGAACAACTACGGAGGAATCTCCTTACTACAAGTCACTTATAAAATCCTCTTAGCATGCCTTCTCCAGAGAACACAAAAACAATTAGAACATAAAATTGGCGAGTACCAGGCAGGCTTTCGCCCTGGTCGCACTGAACAAATATTTAACTTATTATTTCACTGAACAAATATTTAACTTAAAAACAATACTGAAATGCAAGGCTATCAGGAACGTCCCAATCATCTACACATTAGTGGACAAGAAAGCATACGACTGCATTGACCGAAAATCTCTGTTCAACATCCTAGAAGAACATGGACTAGATCCCAAAACACTACGATTGATCAAGCAGACACTGACCGACACAACCTCAAAAGTAAAATTTATTGGAGAAATTTCCGAACCCTTCCTGATTAAAACCGGAGTACGCCAAGGAGATGGGTTATCAACCTGGTCCTGGACTAAGTCATGAGAGAATGGGAAAAAGATCTGAAAAATCAAGGACGCTGGAAACCAATACGACTCGGACGACCAAAAACAACATAGAAATATCATGTCTAGCCTTCGCAGACCACCTAGTCATACTCGCAGACAATAAAAAAAAGGCAACCAAACAGATAGAAGTCTTCAGGGAACGTGCAGAGAAAAGTCGGCCTACAAATATCCTTTCAAAAAACCGAATTCTTCTGCTCAAAATTAGATGTCCAAAATTTGAACACCAAATACGACAAAATAAATACGGTCACTCATTTCAAATACCTGGGCGAGATCCTCCAACCCACAGGAGGAGAGAAGATAGCACAGAAAACTCGATTACAGAAGATGAGCGCATACAGCAGGACACACAATATCTACAATAAGAAATGCATATTCACACACGCAAAAATACAAAAACACTTATAAAATCCTCTCAGCATGCCTTCTCCAGAGAACACAAGAACAACTGGAACCAGAGATACTATACGCAAGCGAGACACTTACACTCCACACAAAAAAACGGCATAGAAAACATACTAAAAGAAGAACGCTAAAGTATGAGGAAATTTATCGGCCTAAAACTGACAAAGGAAAGATACAGACTACATTCTACAAATACTACAGAGAGAATGTCCAACGTAGCGGCGGACATAAGAAAAAGAAGGTTGAAATTCTATAGACATATCAGTAGACTCCAAACGACAAGACTCACCAACAGAAATCTTACATGCATGCAAGGACTCAAGACAACAGGTTATGGATCGCACAAGTTAGAGCTGATCTGGGAAAGGCACAAATGGGCCCGACAGAGATTGAAGATAGAAGAACGATTACTACTAAGAAGAAAGAAGGCGAACTACTACTTCGTAAATTTATCCTAATAATGACAACCTAGAACCTCATTATATACGCATTAAAAACTGAACTTTAAAAATTTAAATCTGAAAAAAAAAATTAAGCAAAAGTAATAAAAGAATGGAAAATAAGACAAATAGTACCCATATAAAAAAAAAATACCAAAGATTGCAACAACTATAGGATTAATACGAGAATTACGCTATTAAACACAGCAGTGAAAATATATGAAAAAACACTTGAACAAACTTTATAAAAATAATAAAACCAACATTAAACCAATCACAAAGTGAATTTAGGAGAGACAGAGGAGCACAAGAGCACATATTTACAATAAAATTAATTATAAATAGAAAAAAGGAGCAAAGGAAAAAAGTAAGAAAAGAAGGAAAAGGAAATCAACTATGAGAACGCCTAGGTAAAAGAGAAATTAATACAATTATAATAATTAACTAAAATAGAACATCAAAACCAAGACAGAAACTAAGACAGGGAGGTGGACTTAGTCCCCTATTATTTGTAATATTTATAAATCAAATAGTCAAAGAGGTAACGAGTCAAATCAAATCAATATATAGCTCATTCAGGGAAACAATGGTTACACGTCATCAAAATCTATGACGTACTCACGTTAAAATGTTGCCACATCAACACCAAAATACCCAGACTCTGGCATTTGTATGATCGATAAAACTGTTAATGAAAAAGTAACACAAAAAGTTTTTTATTTAAAAGTTTTACTCAAAAATGTGTTTCGAAACTACTGTTTGTCAACATAAGAGCTTTTCAGTTAGTACACACAAAGTTTAATTATTCAGTGTCACTAAAACAATTTTCAGCATCTGAATCGCTGTTCAAGTAAATTATTAAAGGATTAGCTTCTAGTCTATCAAATATTCTTTCGCGATTCGACCATCTTTGAATCTCTTCTTCTGTATGTGTGAAGTTGTTCATCCACATCTGTGGTGTAACTGTTGACAAAGTTTCTTTCGACATATAAAACAGTTATCAATCGTTCTTCAATCTCGACCTATATGACGATTATAATAATTTTTCCTATCCCCATTGGTAAGGGAGGAGACGTAATACTTTTTTACGCTTGTTCCTGAAAAGAACATTATGAAACACAAACCTGTCCCTTTAATTACTGCTTAGCAAATAACGATTTGCAGCAATTCTTTTTTCAACATAGTGTTTTCAAAAGGAAGATTATGTTCAGTCAGCCATTCTGCAATTTTTGGTTTTGTCCATGCACTAGTTAGAGGTTTATCCATCAGTGTACTGTGATATGGTGCATTATTCATGACAATAACTGATGGCTCCTCCAGGATTTTCAACAGCTGGTTTTCAACCCAAAACAGAAAGTTATCTTTATTCATTTTTCCATGATAATCGCCTTTTGTTTTAGAAGAGAAGACTAATTCGGCCTCTGGAATAAAGCTATTCTTATTCCCAGCATGAAGAACAATATATCTTGTAGCGTTCAAAAATTCTTGATCGCTACTGGTAGGTTTGTTTCGGGCGATATTTTAAACGAAGGAGCTCCTGTATCGTTAGTACAAGTCCAAGACAGTCTAACTCCACATCGCCAGGTGAGCGGACGTTTTCGCGCCTTGCCCACCCGACAGAGGTAGGTTTGCTTCCACTTTTCTGATATTCTTCTAGAGGGTTTTACGACCCGGCAGCAGAGAATCCGATCAACAGAGACAGGCTATTAAAAGACCACCTATTTCAGAGCCCGACCATTGTGGAAACCTTACTTTTTTTGGGGCCACATGGCACAGTAACCGGTTAGTCACATCGAGATTATTTCTGAACCCCTGCATAGAGATACTGGATTACCCGTAGTCGTACGCAGGGTTTTTGGACACCCAGTACGGGATAGGCAAGAAGAAGAATATAAGGATATAAAGCCAGATAAACACATTTTTATTATATTTGCATCTACTGATAATGATCACAGTTACCACTTATTTTTTTTAAATATATTTTTATCATATTTTCATATACTGATAAAGATCACAATTGCCGTTTTCTTTTTGTATTATCTAACTGCCGTCTGACCATGTTTGGTTACCCTTGAAATATATATATATATATATATATATATATATATATATATATATATATATATATATATATATATATATATATATATATTTCTTTTTACTATTGTCAGAATAAAGGTAATAACCACTAGCATATAAGTACAGGGACTTAGAGACCAACTGGCGTAATCTAGAGCGATTTGTTTCATTTTTGATTTCTTTCCCGGTAAAGTTTAGAGAACCACCTTCCCTAAACCTTCCTGTGTCCTGATTTGATGGTTTTATTTTTTCCATTTTTTTAATGTGCTTTGTGTCGTTTTTTTTTAGTGTGTTTTTTTGTGAAATACATGTGTAAAATCTATTAAACAGTTTTATTTAAGTTAGATCCCTTCCCGGTTCCAGGGTCCTTTCTAATTATCAGATAAATTAACGAACCGGGTGGCGCTCAATTTGGTATCGCAGCTTCATCCTGTCCTGGACCTGCTTCCCGGTGCTCCCGGCGAACAGCTGCCGTCGCTGTGATCTATATTTTCAAATTTTGTGCTCAAATGAGAACAAAATTGTTATTATTAACACGTCTTAAAACAATTATTTATGACAACATGACTTTAATGGCTCCTAAGTATTACGTATAGCACTCGCCTTTTTCCATCAGCTTTTGTAGTAAACTTTAGAGATTTACCACTAAACACCTAATCACGTTTTTTTTAACTTCTCGACGCACGTTTCGCTAACCATGTTAGCATCATCAGGAGATGATTTAATCTCCGGATTAAATGCAATGCGTTTAATGGCAATGGAGGAGCCCCAGTATCTCGTATAATCGCAGAATTTTTACTACAGAACTCAAAAAAACAGAAACTAAACCAGATAATAGCTAAAACAGCAAAGAATACAATAAAAATAATTTAGAAACGTTTGAAGGTTTGAGGTAACTCAAAAACGATCAGAACATGAAAATCACAGATTCAACGAAAAAATTGTTAGATCGGCAAGACTGTCCAGAACCACAAACCTAAATGTTGACAGCGAATTCGCAGAACGTAATCCGCAGTCTCACCGTATTTTTATCCTATTCTAATAGGATTAGAGGAAGAAGGAAAGAGAGTGATTTGAACTTTAAATGATTTTTTCTTTCTTATGGATTTAAATTGGCAAATATTTCACAACAATAAAAAAAAACGGATAAAATTTATTAAGCCATAAATAAAGATTTCTGAATAGAAAAGAAATAACAAGGCAAACAAAAATAAATGTATATCAAGCGAGACATGGGTCCTCTTTAAGCAGAAAAAACAAAAGCTACAAGCAATAGAGATGAAATACCTTAGAAGAATAGGAGGAGTCACGAGGATTGATAAAATCAAAGAAGAGGCAAAATAAGAGAAGATCTAAACATAGAAAGTTTAGAGGAATGTGCAGAAGAACGACAACTAGGGTGGTCGGGAGATATACAAAAAGTTGGCGATGTGCTACAGGCTAGGCAGATATGGGAAGCTGAACAGTACAAGATACAAGGACATCCAAGAGTAACATAGAACAACACTGGGGAAACAATCCTACAAAGACAAGTAAACACATGAAACGCATGAATTATCAAATTAATAAAATTAAAAATTTCTAAGAAATGCGGAATTTTACACCCATATGGGTACTACAGCGGAATTTTACACCCATATGGGTACTACAGCGGAATTTTAAATTTTGAATAATTATATATATAATTAATATATATATATATATATATATATATATATATATATATATATATATATATATATATATATATATATATATATATATATATCATCAGTCCGTGTCGATCCACTGCAGGATGGAAGCCTCTTCGGCATGCTTCCAACTTTCAAGGTCCTAGTCTTTCATCTGCCACTCAGGTCCAAGATATTTAACGATGTCATCAGTTCATCGTGCTTTCGGTCTTCTTCGCGGACGTGTGCGATTACGCGGTATCCACTCCAGGATTGGCTTGGCTCATCTGTAGTCCCATCGCCTCGCTATATGGCCTGCCCATCTCCATTTCAATTGTTTTATTCTTCCAATGATGTCACACATTTTCGTTTGTTCCCTGATCCATGCGCAAGGCTTTCTGTCTCGTTTTCCGTATGTCATTCTCGTCTTCCGTATGTCATAACGGTTAGAACGCACTATATTGTACTGAATCCACTTCTGAATCTTGCTTCCTCTCTTGGTTGTGCGTCATTCAATTTTTGTAATATTCTTTTAGATATTATCTTTGTATATTACTGATAGGAGGCTTATTGGACGGTAGTTCATTAGTTCTTTAATGTGTCTGTATGCGGATCAAATTATTACCTTATATTATTAAAGAATACATACAAAAAGGTATTACAATAACAATATTGAAAGGTACGTATAAACCTAAAAGCATTACTGATAAAAAAAAATTTACCAAAGAAAATAGAAACTCTATATATTGTTCCTATTAATATATTTCAGAGAAACCTATTTTCTAATAAAAGCACCATTTTATCCAGCCTTTTTTGCTATTCCTAATAGCCCGTTGAATTTTTCTAGGATCGAGGAAAAAATATCGTTCACATCGAGAAAGCCCCCGACGCCCTTATGTTATACATATCGGCTCCCTTTCCGAAAACACTATCTCCGGATAAATTTTGATTACGTATCCAAACCCTGGCAAAATATAGAAAGCGGCAAAGGTAACCTTAGTAAATGCAGCCCATTTATACGAGCATTAGAAAAAGACGTGACGATAAATCCTTTCGTACCTCTCATTTGTCAAGCCAGGATCTCCCTTGGTTAAAACTTGAAGAAACGTTAAATAGTAAGACGGGTCTTTTCGGTATATTTTTAGATCATTCAACGAGATGATAGTATTTCCATCAGCAAATGTTATTTTCAAAATTTATTGTATATTTCAAAGTAATTTGTCCAATTTTTGTTCTGTTCTAGCTATATATTACGGTTTATATATTTCTACTTGCAGGACATTCTTTCTAGGTTAGACAGTTCGTATTCTAGATATCAACTAATCAGTTGCTTCAATGAACAATTTTGTATTGGGGAGTTTGTAGCATGTATTTGATGTTTTAAAATAAGAGTTAAATTGGCATATTTAGCATGTTTTGTCCATTTTTCAAAAAAGAAGTAAATAAAGACTGAATATAGAATACGCCAAACATGGATGCACAAATCGCATCTCAGAGATGACCCATCAAAAGTGCTTGGCAAAGTTTCGGTAAGAACATGTTCATTTTAAAAATATCCCAAATGATCGTGCAAAAAAGCTACCTTGCTAAAAATATGGGTTTATCTGTATCGTCTCAATATTTGATATGGTAGTACAAAAATCTGTTTTTGAAGAGAACAATAACAGTGGATCATTTGCAACAATGTCACTTCCATGGGTTAGAAAAGCATGTTAATTAATCACTTTAAGCAAGCTTAAGCGGTTCGACTACATTAACGAAAGATGGTGTTACCGCTGGATAGTTTTAAAAATTTTTACTGCAGAACATAATAATCAATTCCAGGAAATTCTATTTACCAAATCAGAGATTTGAACCAATCTATTGAACAGAATCTGCTAGAATTGGTATATCTTAAAGGCAATAAGACGTCATGCATCTACAGCTCCCCGTTTAAAATTGAATCTTTTTGAAGAGGGATTACCACTACTGCAGCATATTACCGCAGCTTATATTACATTCTAAATTAACATGTATTTTATTCCAATATTTCCAATATGATAAATGATTCAAATATTTAGAATCCGTCAAAGTACAAAAAAGCACTTATTTGAAGGACACTATAAAATATGCCTATGCCTTATAAAATAAAAAATATAAAATAAAAATATTTCTAGTAGTCTAATTTTTTACTTTTCTTTTCTGACTAATAATTTAACTTTGTTTATATCCTTTTTAAGATATAAACAATATATATAATAGCTTTTTAAATAGTTTCTTCACATTTCTCAAGGATTTTTTTATTTCCAATATTTCTAGTAGGTCTAATTTTTTACTTTTCTTTTCTGACTGTAATAATTTAACATTGTTTATATAATAGTTTTTTAAATGGTTTCTTCACATTCAAATAGAAAATTTTGATAGTCAGCTGATATAATACGAAAATTAAGAAGAGAGATAAAATGTCCAATATTAATACTACGATTATTCTCAGATATGTATTTGCGAAGCGCTTGACCCATCCCTTCCGGCGATCAAACGGAACACCAAAGCAGAGAAGATAATCGTTTTAAAGTGACCTTTTCAGAACCAAGCCTAAAAAATATCGTTGTAATTCTTTCCCATTTTTTTTGTATCAAAATGGTTCGTTCTACAATGCCTTTCCAAGAGTTCATTGTCTTGCAACAACACCCAGTTTCCTTGAATATGATATCCTTGCTATTTATGTAAAATATGTTGTTCTATAAATATTCGAAAATACTCGAATATCATTCCCCAGTAAGTTTATAGTCTTAGATGTGTATACTTCTGTTCGACACAGTAGATGTAAGTTCATCTGATATGTTCTTCGCGAAACTTTTACATTTGGCCAACGAATCGTATTTTCTTCACAACGTCTCATCATCTATGATGAGGTTTTGCTGATATCCTGCGCATCATGAATGCACTCATATTTTATTGCTCTTTAAGCAACTAAGAAGTGTAAAGTCTAAATAGACTGTACACTTCATCATACAATAGCAAAATCATTTGAATCAAAAAAATTGAAATTGAATTTCAAAAGCTCGTTCAATTTCTTTTTAAATAATATAACTCTAACATTTAAGCCTCTATAAATTCTAAAACATACATACATTAGTTTTTCCTTCTAGAGCAATATTATGCTACTTTCTACTTTTAAGTTTTTTTCTATCCACATTAATTTTCACTTTTTTTTAGAAATTTAAGACACCTAACCCTATTTATGAATGAGGAAACATTGTATCAATTTTTAGCAAATACAGCATTGTAATTGTTTTTTGAAATAAAGGCAAATTATTAGTAAACAAGAACCTCTTAAATATATATGCAAGCCACTAAAATATAAGTTTCACTACATTTCGGTAGCTTTCTTCTGGCAGAATATACAATTTTAGAATTTCTTTACAAAAGATTATTGTTCACAAAACTTTCACCATTCAGGATAACTCCGGAACAACGATAAGGCCTTAAGTTGAAACAGTCTAGGGTTAAAACAACAATCAAAACTGTTACATACCGAAGGTTTACAGTTAATTATATTACGTTTGAGTTGTATTATTCCAGCTGGGGTCAGTTCAGTCAGGGGTTAGGAAAACTTGACGCTTTTGGCTTATTGTGTGGCGACAAGCCGACCACGGAGAATATTTTGTTTAAGTTCCATTGTGTTATGGTGTTCTGGACCGTCACACCAATATCTTTGTATTTCGCAGTTTGAATTTGAGTATCCTTTATGGTCTCTCAAGCGTTTCTAATTATAATTTATATCTAAGTATTATCATGTAACATGGAGAAACAATTAAAAGTTTCTTGACCATTTCATTTTTTATAAATAGTGTCCTGAAGTATCAATATATTTATTTCTTAAAATTACGATTGAATGATTTACGACTAAAGTCCTACTCAATAATATTTCTTAGGTTCTTTTGACTTATTTACTCTTAAAATTAATATGTGCACTATTCGCACTACAATTTACTTTTTTACAAACACTATCGCTTAACTAAGTCAAACTACTTCACCCTCTTAAGATTTCTTGTGGGTTGGTTGTTCGTGACTCTTTGCAATGTTAACAGCATTTGTTTAAATTTATCAAATTCAGATAAAAAATACGTCAATATTATGAAAATGCAGAGTGGGCAACTGGAGAATACTAAAAATATTTTAAAAACAAGGAAAAAAAATTCCTGTTCTCCACATAAAATTATCAATCCTTCAGTCGCCATCAAACGCCAACAAGCATCTCCCGAGACCGGTTTCTGGCCTTACTGAAGCTGCTTTTATCTGATTTGGCCGATTAATATGGTCAGAACCCTGGTTAATCCTTCAGTTGCTTTCGAACGTCCAACTCGAAACCCGACTGATGACGGCTTAAGGCCAGAAACCTGTCTCAGGAGACCTTTGTTGCCGTTTGATGGCGACTGAAGGATTGAGAATGTTACGTGAAGCACAGGAAACATTTTTTTCTTGTTTTTTGAATATTTTTGCATAAATATTACATAAAAAAATTATAAAAGTTTTAGTTTGATCTATAATAATTGAGATGTCAAGAAAAACTAAAGTAATAGTTGATAAACATTTAATTTAAAAACAAAATATTTTTTAAATCTTAGGGAGTTTAATAAATAACCGACTTACCCTAGAAATAACCTACATCTTTATCATGTAGTACATGTTAGTCAATATAAGTTTAAAACATCAAGCAAGAAATAATTTCAATTCTTTTTGCATACTCACATGAGCCTAACTACCAACAGACGAAACATGTTCCCTCCAATGTAAGGGGAAATGTGTGGGGCGGGATGCAGCCCCACACATCAAGCAACAATCAGATATAGATATATATATATATATATATATATATATATATATATATATATATATATATATATATATATATATATATATATATATATATATATGAACACATTTGTTGGTTGCTTGACCGGGAAGGAGCCCCACCTATCCCTTCAACTGGATGACTGTTTCGTCTCTCGAGGTTCAGACTCTTCAGAGCGCCGACAGATACCATACCATCAACAATATGGAAACCCTATCCACAGCCAACAACCCATGTATTTGCCGACCTCCCGTCGGATGATGTGACACTCAGCTACTGCTGTCTCATTAGAGTCAAGCAACCAACAAAAGTGTTCAATCAGGCGGAGACGCAGGTTGTTGTGTGTTCCACATGAGATTGTGGAACCCAACGGTTGGGTGTGTGATGACACTCAGCTTCTGCTGTCTCATTGGACGCAGTCCAAAAAAATCTAACACTACATATATACGCCATCCGACGGGAGGTTGGCAAAAACATGGGTGGTTGGCTGTGGATAGGGCCTCCCTATTCTTGATGGTATGGTATATGTCTGAGCCCTGAAGAGTCTGAAACTCGAGAGACGAAATATATATCATCATCCAGTTGAAGGGATAGGTGGGGCTCCTTCCCGGTCAAGCAACCAACAAAAGTGTTCATTCAGGCGGAAACACAGGTTGTTGTGTGTTCCATATTTAAATATAATATATAATTAAATATATAATTATAACATTATAAATTTATATATACATATATATATATATATATATATATATATATATATATATATATATATATATAAATTTACTACCGTCCAATAAGCCTCTTATCAGTAATGTACAATGGTTTCACTAAGATAACACCTAAAGAAATATTAAGAAAACTGAATCACAACTAAGAGAACAAGCAGGATTCAGAAGTGGATTCAGTACAATGGATCACATCCAGGTTTTACAGCAGGCCATAGAAAGGCACAACGAATACACCATGCCACTATGCTTGGCTTTTATCGACTACGAAAAAGCATTTACCTGCATCTCAAAGCATGCCAAAATGGATGCACTGCTTAGCCAGGGAGTAGACAAAGCATAGGTAAATTTATTAGGATCAATATATGTTGCAGCTACAGTGACAATTCACCTTGATGATTGATCCACTTCGAGGAAATTAATGTAAAACGAGGTGTGCGGCAGAATAATGCAATATCGCCTATTCTTTTCTCGGCTGACCTTCAAAAAGTGTTCCGTAAACTGGATTGGGAACAGGATGGTGTAAAGTTCTCCTTCACAAGACCCAGAGAAGCTGCAAAGACACATACAAGAGCTGCAAAGGGCTGGCAAACCATTTGACTTCAAAATAAACCTGGAAAAGAGTCAAGTTATGTTCAATAAATTTGCTGAAGACAGAAGATATATATGTTGTCTGAACAAGCATAATGTTGAAGATATATATGTTGTCTGAAGACTGAACAAGCATAATGAGGCTTTCCTTGGTTTTTGATATGTAGTGATGAATCCAGGTTTCATTAACAGTCACAGAACACAGCAGAAATCGGATTGCGCTTTGCATTCGGATTGCGTTTATAAATATTACACCTATAAAGTGTTTACTTGATTTTGTTTGTGATCCGCAGTAAGGAAATATGGCCGCCGTTTCGCTAATTCATTTTTTATGCCAAAAATGTTTGTGTAGGATATTCTGTACAAGTTCATCATATATTAACCAGTTCAGCAATCTTTCGACCATCGCTATTGATCAACCCAACCGATCAACGGGGTGTCCTGAGTGCGGATCGTCACTTCAGCTGGCTCGACCAAATAGAAACTACGTATGAAGCTTGATATGTGAAGAAGCGATGTCTTCATAACACATTTTAATCCACCTTTCGGTTTGCACTATAGTTTTTTATGCAACAAGTAGTGTTTGAACAACAGACGGAATTCGGTTTTTGCCATGGTAGTCTCTATAGAATATTTCAACTTTTTTCGATTTGTGAGATAGTTTTTCCATGCAAAAAGTACTGCTTAACATATGATATATTGTCATGATAATAAAAATATCGAACTCGATCGAATCTTTGGAAGACCATCCAAAAAAACCAAAAAAAAAACTAAATGTTATATCGGCTTAAAAACCAGAGAGTAGCGAGAAACCATTACTAGAATGGAAGCTTATTTTTATAAACGGAATTACCTATGCATTTGCACCGTTATATATCATCTAAGTATCTGAATCTTCACTTCAACCTCGTATGTTAAAAAATAAAATTGTTTCAAATTCAAATGATGTTTTATTGTAATTGTTTCATTGTTACAATCTTCACAATAATACAATATTCAAGAACAATATTTTCTGGACTCTTGCAATAGTAATTTTTAAGAGTATTTCTCTCTTGTAGTTCTTCTCCACGAGGTTATTTCCTACAGCTGATAAAGCCCTGCTTTTAATATTACGACAAGGAATGTTGTCTAGTGTTTTAGTGAATTTTTGTTATATGTATTCACACATGTATATATGTATACATGTATACGCACATGTAGTTGCCGAAGTTAAGGGCAATCATCTTACTATGATTTTAAATTATTCCCTAATCTAATATATATTAGCTAATATTTATTACCTAAACCAGAGTTCTTTTCTATATAAACAAAATTAAGATATATTGCTGGAATAATCAAAATATATGGAACATATTTGAAGTTTAATTACACAACTAAACATCAAAACTCTTAATGTTAATATAAAACTCAACATATTTCAGATAGTTATTACGGAAGGTAATAGGTTTAATTTGGCAACATGATGTATCTTCGGATTTACCATTTAACAGAAATACCACTACGAATCTTGCTAAAAATTCAATTATTTCATATAATAGATTTTTTGATCAATATTTTTAGGTGAATGATTTCTTTTATCTTAATATATTTGATGATATGCGATCAGGCAATCTAAAGACATCGTCAAAACGTATCAAAAATGAAAGCGATAATATAATGCTAATATTTTTTTATGGTGTCTTTGGAGGATATGTATTTCAACGATGTTTTTTAGGTGAATGGCATCCCGTACCATATGCCGGGGAAAACAATGGCTTTATTGCGAAAACCCTCTTCAGACCGTGTCAAATCAATTGGCCTGCCAGATCGTGCGGTCTATCCTTTCTTGAATTTTTCCTTCCGATCTTTTCGAGCAACAAATTTTATGAGAATGGTGAACGTTAACAATTTTTATAAAAATAAAATTGTAAAATTGGCAATGAACATATGCAAAATGTTAATTAATTTGCACTTTAAGGAGTACTGATTCATACTTAGATAATTTACAAAATGTATCCATTATATTGTTAAAGTATGTATCTATCAAATTAAATTGTATCTATTAGTAAGAATTTATAAATAGTTATTACTACAGTAAAAAAAAATAGTTCTGGAAGTCCATTTTGTAAAAAATTTAAATATGTTTAAATACCACCAAAATAGGTGGAGTGTGAACGTATCGTGTGGTGTTTTGGGAGACAAAATTATTGGTCCCTTTATTTTTAATGGACATTTGAATAGTGAAACATATTTAAATTTTTTACAAAATGGACTGCCAGAACTAATGGAAGATGTTTCGTTGGAAACAAGAAGACAAATGTGGTACCAGCATGATGGATGCCCTGCCCACTTCTCGTGGTGGTTCGAAACTTCTTGGATTCTTCGTTTCCAAATCGTTGGATAGGACGGGGTAGTTTATTTTCGTGGCCGGCAGGCTCACCGGATTTGACAGTCCTCGATTTTTACTTGTGGGGAAGACTAAGAGACCTTGTTTTTCAAACTCGTTCTACCACACGAGAAAACATGATTGAAAGAATTCAAAATTCAATAACCAGCATTTCAAGAGCGGAAATTGAAGCTGCCGTTTTTAGTACTCATCGAAAAATAAATCCTTGCATTTCCAAGGATGCAAGGCATTTTGAACATTTAGAAAGGCGTTAAAGTTCAGATTCTGTTAATTATTAGACTGTTGTGCTGTTAATTTTATTTGACTGTTGTTATTATTATTATCTTCGCTGTTGGTCCGTTGGCCTTTAAACACGCTCCAAATTAATATGGCACGAAGAATTAATATGGCACGAAGAAGGACCAGTCCTAAGCCTGGGTAAAGTGTGAAGGAAGGTAAACCTTAGGTTAATATTTTTTTAACTTAATGCAGGTAGTAGTGAAATAATAACTGATTTTTTCAGAAAAATCGAAATATCTCTTGACATGTCAGAGGTATCGATTTTGGGTTTTCACTAGATGATTCCTCTTCAAATTACCTTTCTAGCCATGTAATAAAAGCTGTACCATTCCATTTGAAAAAACTGAACAAAACTTTAAAAAAGCAATTGTTGAATGTAACGCCACCTCGCGGTTTCATTTATAAACTAAATAATTTATCTCCCAGATTATCTGATTGTCCCAGCAATTGCCTTTTAAATGAATCCAAATTGAGGAAAATCGGTTAAGGCAAACGGACATTAGACGACTTTTTATCTCAATAGGTAACCCCCCCCCTCTATTCGTGAAATTACGACAAAATGTCATAAAACAAAGTTGTAGGAGACAGTTTGCTAATTATAACTGAGAATTTTTCTTGGTTAACACTTGAAAATACACAAAAAAAGAGATTTTTAAAAATGTTTAGCTCGTCACGCCCTTTTGCGGTCGTTTTAGAACCTTAAAAATATTTTTGGTGAATTTCTCATGATCATTTTTAGTACAATTTTTTTTCCCCCAAAGCTGTGGGATAAACAGTTTTCTAGATACGGCCGCGATGCATCCTTAATGGGACACCTGGTATATATATATATATGGCAATTTTCACTATCCTGGGCTTTCCATTGCCACTCTGGTCCAATATACTTAACGATGTCATCAATCCATCGTGCTTTCGGTCTTCTTCGCGGACGTTTGCGTTTGCGATCAAGCGGTATCCACTCCAGGATTGCCTTGGTCTATCTATCATCCCATCGCCTCGCTATATGGCCTGCCCATCTCCATTTCAATTGCTTTACTCTTCCAATGATGTCACAGACTTTCGTTTGTTCCTTGAACCATGCGCAGGACCTTCTGTCTCGTCTTGTAATGCCAAACACAAATCTTTCCATTCCCCTCTGTGCTACCCGAAGTTTTTGAATTGATTGCGATGTGAGCGTCCAGGTTTCACTTCCATATGTCATAACGGGTAAAACGCACTGATCGAATAATTTTCTTTTCAGGCAAAGTGGGAGTCTGCTCTTAAACACAATGTTGAGCCCGCCAGCCACGTTTAACACGCCGTTCCACCTCCCGGGCGGTATTCCCCTCCATTGAAATCCTCTGCCCAAGATATATAAAGCGGTCCACAATTTCCAAATCCCTTTCTAAAACTGAAATTCTTCTGTCCTGAGAGAAGTTATTAAACATAACCTGACTCTTTTTCAGGTTTATTTTCATGCCAAATGGTTCGCCAGTCCTTTGTAGTTCTTGTATGCGTATTTGCAACTCATCTGGGTCTTGTGAAAGGAGAACAATATCATCTGCAAATCTAAGATAGTTTAAGTTTACACTATTGATTTTTACACCATCCTGTTCCCAATAAAGTTTACGGAATACTTCTTCAAGGCCAGCCGAGAAAAGAATAGGAGATATTGAGTCACCCTGCTGTACACCTCGTTCTCCATTAATTCTCACTTCAAGATCATCAAGGTGAATTGTGACTGTAGCTCCATCATATATCGATCCTAATAAGTTTACATATGCTTTATTTAGAGATCTTTATCTGAGATGGAGTCAAATGTTTTTTCGTAGTCGATAAAAGCCAAGCACAGTGGCATGGTGTATTCGTTGTGCCTTTCTATGGCCTGCTGTACAACCTGGATGTGATCCATTGTACTGAATCCACTTCTGAATCCTACTTGTTCTCTTGATTGTGCGTCATACAGTTTTTTTAATATTCTTTTAGAAATTATCTTAGTGAAAACTAGCTACATTACTGATAGGAGGATTATTGGACGGTAGTTCTTTAAATCTTCCTGTGCTCCCTTTTTATATAAAAAGATCACTTCTGCATTTTTCCATAAGTCAGGTACTTTTTGTTCTTTGAGACATTTTGATTATAATTTTACCAGTGTTTTACGTAACGTCCAACCACCAGCTTTTAGCATTTCGACAGTTACACTGTTCTTTCCTGGAGCCTTGCCGTTTTTCATCGATTGTATAGCATTTGTTACTTCCTCCACTAGGATATCTGGCATTTGTTCTACCGTGGGTATTGTTGTCTTTGATTGTCCTGATCTTCATATAACTGGGAATAAAATTTTCTGACAACCTCTAACATTTGCGTACGCGCCCTGCATACTGTGCCATCCTCACGCCTTAATGCATATATTTGCTTTCTTTTGTTTCTTAGCTTCTGTTTAACCTTGTTAATTCCTTTGTTTTCTTCCAGGATTTTTTGCACTGGCTGCATGTTGAATCAGCGCGTGTCCTCTCTGATACGTTTTCTTATAGGTTTGCAGAGCTCAGTGTACTCGACCCTGACAAAAGGACTACCTGAATTTCTAATTGCCCGCCGTTTCTTCATTAAATGAATGGTCTCACCGGAGATTTTTGTCTGTTTGGCACATTTTTTTTTTTGGCGCTATCGAAGCAGCCGTTTGAAGCACATTGTTGGCGATTTCTTTATATTGAATTGATAGTTCCACTTCCTCTGGATCTTGTAACACAGCAAACCGGTTTGACAAAGCAATCTCAAAATCGCTTCTCTCTCTAGCAGTTTCCCAGAATCCACTTTGCTCTTCTTTGATCTTACCATTCCTTTGCATTCTCTTCGAAAGTCAATCCTAACTTTTGCTCGTACCATTCGGTGGTCACTTCCAACATTAAAATTGTTAAGGGCAGTACAATTGGTAAATATTATTTTATCGTTGGTCATGATGTAATCAATTTCACTTGTGAGCCCAGAGGGACTTTTCCATGTCCATTTTCTGGTGATATTTTTTTTATAGAATGAATTCATAATAGATAGTTCTTGCCCTTCAGCAAAACCAACCAATCTGTCACCTCTATTGTCTGTATATATTTGAATACCTATTAATACTATAATGTATAGGTAATATTTACAATTCTTCGATCTCAATTTTGTTTATATGGAATAGAACTCTGGTTTAGGTAGTATAAGTAAAGTAAATATAAGCCAATTGATATTAGATTAGGTAATAATTCAAAATCATAGTAAGTTGATTGCCCTTAAAGTTCGATTTGGTCGAGTCAGCTCAAGTGACGATCCGCATTTAGGACGCCCTGTTGATTGGTCCTCTTGACCAATTGCGACGGTCGAAAGATTGTTGAACTGATAAACATATTGAAGGAATTCGTACGGAATACCCTACGCAACCATATTCGGGGTAGAAGAATTATCAACCCAAGGGGGGCCATATTTGCTTAGTGCGGACCAAAGACAAAATCAAATCACCACTTCACAGGGGTGACATGTATAAGCGCAATCCGAATGGACTTCTCAAGTGTTCTGTGTTCTGTGACTGCTAATGAAACCTGAATTCTACTAAAACTCGGGGATGTCGGTTGACGATACTAATGAATGTTTATTATCAAATCTATAGACAACACAAAATACACACGCATACATGTCAGTAGTATATGTACAGGTACATTCAACAACTACTAGATATTTTGATATAAAATACTAACACCTCCACTGTATTAAAATAATAAACAACCTTATAATTGTACATAACAAAACAATCAAATCATTTTTTAGCGACACCAAGTATTTTCATTAATGTTTCATCCCATCAATAAGTCAAGGGGCCTGTTGGCAGTTGGCAAACACTTTGTTTGTCAACAATATCATTATTAATTATCTCTCTAATGAAATTGTATTGCATAGCAATATGTTTAGAAAGTTTGTGAGACTGATGATTATTTGCCGGCTTCAATGCGCTCTGGCTATCATTGAATAGTACAATTTTATTAGACCAACCTATTATTTCTAGTTTTGTAAATAAATGGCTTCGCGGCAAGCTTCTGACAAAGCCATGTATTCAGCTTCACAACTGCTTTCCCAAGAAATAACAGAGCCATTTTTCATAAAGCGAAATCCAGTGTATGACCGTCTATCAATGGCATCATTTGCTCAATCAGCATCTACAAACCCTACTAGTTCTACTGATCCTTTGGAATATTTTTAGCAATAGTCTTTTGTTTGCAACAAATACTTCAATATTCCTTTAGCGTAATTCCAGTGAATATGTGAATAAGAATTGTTAAATTGATTTGTATTGCAATTAGACATCATTTTTTTTAACAATTACTCAATATAAAGTTCCTGATCCACAGTAATTACAATTTTTATCAATATTAACTCTCCTACTTAAATATTGCTTACCTTGACCCAGATTCTTTATTTTAATTTTTTTACTCAAAGATTCTATTAGAAAATCAGTTTCAGACAATATTTAGAAATATCAAAAAATCATCGATGTAAATTTCAACAATAGTTTTGCTATGATACTTTATAAAAACACAAGGCTCTAGTTTACTCTTACTCAATCCTAAATTACATAATGTTTCCTCTACTCTTTGGTACCAAGCAAGTGATGACTGTTTCAAGCTATAAACAGCCTTTTCTAATTTAAAAACGTTATTCTAATCAGTGGCAGGAAAACCTTCTGGCAAATGCATAAAGATGTTCTATTTTAGGTGACCATTAAGAAAGGCTGTTGTGACATCTAAATGAGTAATGTCCATATCTAACTGCACCTCAAAGCAAATAATAACCGCAAAGTCGAATGTCTAATAACCGCAGAAAAAGTTTCTTGATAGTCTACACCAGCTTTTTGTTAAAACATTTAGCTACTAATCGCTCACGATATCTCACTCTATTGTCACAGTCGTATTTTTTAAAAAAAAGGCACTTGCACTGCACTACACTCTCGTTATCTGGCGCATCAACGACTTCCGATACTTCGTTGTTTCTCAGGACCACTGATAGCCTCTGTATATGTTATTCCATCTTCACCTACGTAGCTAGTGCATATATTAGCAAATCCATACCGGTCAGATTGCCTCCTGTGTCGCTTTTGTCTCTGTCATTGGTGAATTAATCGCATTTGTTTTGTGTGAAGTATCTTCTGAATGTTGTTGTCCACTCTTGCTTCGGTCTGCATGCTCTCATCTTCAATATCTAGGTAATCAGGTTTACTTGAGTTTGACTGGACAAAACGTTCTAATTTAACCACAGATTCCTTCATTAACTCACCCAATGGATCTATTTTGTTTTTACTAACTTCTCCACTGGTTCATCATAAATTCTATAACCTTTGACATTCTCACAAAATCCCACAAGTATGTGTTTCTTAAACCTCCTGTCCCACTCGGCCCATTTTTACTTCGGAAGTTATGTACCATAACTGAACAACCAAAAATTCTTATGTGCTGTAAATTTGGCTTTCTACCAGTCCACATCTCGTATGAAGTCTTCTGAGCCCGAGGCTACTAACCTGTTTTTTAAATAAACTGCAGTATTGGCAGCTTCCGCCCAAAACTTCTTTTCCAAATCAGCTTCGAAAATTAGACATTTTGCTGTCTCCACAATGGTTCGACTTGACCTCTTACAAAGTCCATTTTGTTCAGGTGCATATGGGTTAGACTTTTGGTAATTTTCTTGTTCTGATTATTTTCCACCATCGACTTGAATTCTTTAAAATAACTTAATGCTTCATTTTTTGCTTTTAGGAAATAGATGAAGGTCAATCTGCAAACGTCCGCAATCAATGAACAGTAGAAAATATCTTGCAATTACTCGCCATCGGACAACAAATGTCAGAATGAACGATTTGAAGTGTCTCTGTAGCTCGTGTACCCGTGGGGAAGGATAACCTTACCTGTTTTCCTTCACAACATATCTCGCAATTCAATTTACTAGTTACAAATGTTTTTTTCTTCTTTTTTTTGGGTTTTTTTGCCACTATCTAAAAATCAAAAAATTCATTCAGACATTACTTAGTTACAAATGTCTCAGGATAATCCATTCCTTCAACCAATCCACGTTTGATTTTGTTCATGTCGTTGCTGCTTATAAGTCCTAGTCGCCTGTACCATGTGTCACCATCAACCGCTGACAGCTCTGTGTTGTTGTTAGGTTCAACTTGTAAACTCCATCAGGACGTTTAGCCTCCGCAACTAAATCACCTAATTTGTTTCGTATAAGGTATGTGTTGGGTTCAAAGACGACATTGTTTTCATTCTTGATCAATTTACTGACTGATAAGAGGTTAGTCGCAAGAAGCATGCAGTGGAATCGTTCTGGACCCATAATCTAATAAAACGGTTAACAAGACCTGGCACGCACAATACATTCTTCAGGTAATCTCGTAATCGTGACTTGTTGTGATCTCTACGTCTCTCAAACAAAAAACAGGAATTTTTGTCTCATTTGCAACGATAATTTCTGGCGACAATGAATTTTTTAACCAATTCTTGTTCCCAGTCATATGCATACTCACTCCGGAATCCACATACCAATCACTTCTATTGAAGTTTCCACCAAGAAAAACAACGTTGAAAGCATTAGTGTATTTCTTCTTTTCTGTTTTTTTTTATGTAAAAATGGACATTGATTACGATAATGACCAGTTTCTTTACATTTGTAACAGGTTATTGTTTTCGTGTTTTTAACATTTGAGTTTGACGGCCATGCGAAGTTTGTAGGCCATGTTTACTAGCGTTGCCATTTTTACTTTTCTTTTTAAGCCAACTTTTTGCAACTAATGCTGAATTCCGTTTCACTCACTTCTGCAGATTCCATATCCAGTAGTTTAGATTTAATTGAATCGGCCGCTATTTTTATTCCAGAGTGCTCGATGGCTATGCTCCTAGGCATAAACCATTCTGGTAAACTGGCTAGCATTAATGAACCAACCCATTCATCGTTGATTTCGAAATCCGTAGCAGTTAATCGCTGTTGAGGTCACGAATTTCGTCATATTTTCATAGTTTTCTAATCTGACCGATATCATAGGATGAAGCAAAATCCAGCAAAGTGAAGCAATTGTCCTCGAAAATCCCGAATCGTTAAACAATGCACAAATAACGAAGAATCGGTCGTCAAAATTACTTTTGTTCGTGCTTATACATCTGCAGTGTCTGCTACTTCAGCAGCGTCAGGAGTTTCTTGCTTTAGGTACTTGTCCATGCCTTCAAGTACCAGCAAATTTTTTACTGCAAACGCCAAATCGTTATAATTCTCACAACCTTTTAACTTCGGCACCTTCGTCAGAAAATTGGAACTCATTTACAATTTTCAGTTTCCAAAAACCAAAGAGCGCTTAACTATGCTTGATATGTTTGAAAAAAATGACCAGTTGACCATCCTTATCAGCGATGAAGCTCGTTTTCCTTTAAATTTGGTGGTTATTATACAAATCTTCCAATTTTGGGCCTCACAGAATTCCCGTGATGCATCAAAGACCACCACAAAGTCCAAAAACAATAGTATGGTGTGAAATTGACAACTGCAAAATTTCGGATGATTATTTTCTTCCCCCTCTTCGAAGAAAAAGAAGCCACAGTAAAAGTTCAATTCCCTATATAAATATGTTGGAAATATCTTGAACCCAAAATTGAAGGCCAATTCAGAAACAAGGAGTCAACAAATGGGATGTGTGGTTTAAACAAGATCAGGTTACTGTTTATACTGCCATAACTTCTGTTAATGTTGTTTGAGCTTCATTCCCTAATCGAGCCATTTTTCGCTTTAACAATATCTTTTGAGTGTACTTTAAATTAAGTGTATGAAGTTAAGCACACTGGCAGAATTGAAGACTGCTATATGCGATTAAAGTGAGGAAATTGATGATGAAAAAATGAAAAATTGAGAAGAGTAGTGGCAAACTTTCGAGAATTTTTTCAAACGTGCGTTCATGAAAATGTCCATTATTTGAATGCCATTATTTTCCACACTTCAGCATTGAAAATATTACATTGATTAATTTTTATGTTAACAGATATTTTAATACAAAATATGTATGGACTGATGTTTCTTTAAAAAAAAAGTCAATTCGTCGTCGATGATATGTATTATCAATAAATCATAATTTCACAAAAAATTGTTTTCATTTGTTCATCACACTGTCAAAAAGTTACACAGTTAAAATTATTCATCTATTTTATTTTTAACGTTGTGTGACTATAGTTTATAGTTAAAGTTAAAAATTAAAGTGATAGATAACAAAATAAAAAATTGTTTATAAGAAAACAATATTCTATGAAAATGTTTAAGGATTATAACCAAATGATTCACTCAACATGTTTTTATTTGTACACTTGTTTTACGTTTTTCTGTAATTTACCAGTAAAATATGAATAAGTTCTAGCGGTCTGAAATCATCATTTAATATTTACTAGCTTTGGATAAATATAAGCAGCTCCCAATACATTTCAACATAAATCTCATGATTTTGGAATATCGATTGGTCAGATATCATATGTGCAACAAATATATTTGTTGAACTTGAAGAAACATGACGAATTATCCATTTTCGAGAAAAATAAACTTATTATTATGTTTGAAAAGAATTATTATGTTAAAATGTTGAAATATTCTTATTTAAATTTCCCGTATAAACAGCACGGATGTATTTATAGATTAATATGACTACCTCTGACATTTACAAAAGAGTTTATTTTATTACGCTTAATGAGTGATTTTGCATATATATATATATATATATATATATATATATATATATATATATATATATATATATATATATATATATATATATATATATATATATATATATATATAAACTAAATCCACTTAGCGTCTGACATGTATCAAGCGGTTGAGTGGTCAGCATCTGTTCACCAGTGGTGCGGCTGATATTTAAATTCTGGAACTAACCTCTCCAGTCTTAACCTCTGAACCGTCATGGTTCAAAACTTTAATTCCAAGTACAAGATGAAGCGTTCTAGTAATTACAAAATTACCCCAAGAGGTAGACAATCCTCTGCCCGCTTTGCTAGTACAACCGGACTTTCGGATTCTGGGGCGTCCGGGCTTAAACGCAAAATCTTTCAGAGGGAGTCGGAGACTTCTGGCCAACGTCTGAAACCGAAAACAAAAACTTTCTTTCGAACGGTAAATATCAATTCTCTCCTGCGTCCAGGAAAACTACACGAATTGGGGCGAACAATAAATCAGCAAAAAATCCAAATTTTAGCTTTGCAAGAAACCAGATTGACAGATGATAACACCTTGGAATTCGGCAACTACAGACTTTTTAAAAGTAAAACTGACAAAAGAATTCTCAAAAATACACCACATTTCGGTGTTGCTTTCGCTATCTCAAGAAACATTCTTGGTTCTATAACTAATGTCCAGCCAGTAAATAATCGACTTATGACACTATCTCTGAAGTGTGGTAACAAAAATTATACATTAATCAATGCACACCTCCCAGTTAACGAAGAAAATAAATCTAATCTTGAAAAAGTAAATAAGTCCTGGGAAATTCTGGAAAATACTATCTCTAAAATTCGCTCTAACCACGTAAAAATCCTATTGGGTGATTTGAACGCCCAACTAGGGAAAGAAAAAAAGTACAGTAAAACAGTCGGCAGTTTTCCCGCTCATAAATGGACTAACCATAATGGTAGAAGATTGGTTGAACTATGTTCTCAGTTTAATCTAAAAATAATGTCAACCCATTTTAAGAAGAAAATAGCAAAACAAAAGACCTGGAGGTGCCCAAACAGGTACATGGTTGAATTTCAAATTGACCATGTTGCCATTTCGTACCACAATTATAAAGAGATTTTGAATATTCAGGTCAGGAAACGAGCAAATATAGACATGGATCACTACTTGACTAGAATCAAACTTAGCTTAAATCCTCGAAAACTTATTCAAAAGAGACTGCTAATACCAAAGTTCGACCCAACGAAAATAAAACCGTCCCTAACAGAAGAGCTTGATAAACAACCAGCACAGAACTGGCAAGAATTGAAACAAAAAATTATTAAAACAGCCTTAAAGTTGACCCCTTTACAAAAACGTAGCAAACATCCGTGGTGGGATGAAGTTTGCGAGCAAGCAGTATTAAGCCGAAGTAAAGAATTCAAAGATTGGAACAGTCAAAAAACAGCAATAAACCATAACATATTTTTGGAAGTAAGAAAAGAAACATCGAAGCTAATTAGGCAAACTAAAAGAAAATATGAAAACAATCAACTTAATGAAATAGAAAAAGATTTCCAAAAAAAATAACGTAATATATATATATATATATATATATATATATATATATATATATATATATATATATATATATATATATATATATATATATATATATATATTTGTGGATCCCTTTGTGGATCAGACCTTAACGTGGTAAAGGGGTTTGAGTAGGGCAATGAAGCTTTGAGCTATGCCGTCTGGAGTCTATGCTCCTGGGAGGGTTAAGGCAGAGGCCTCAGACTAACATAATCCAAAATCTGCAAACCCGTGGCAGGTTACGTATACCTTCAAAATGGTATTTCAATATGTTGAAATATGACAGTACAACCTCAAACACGGTCCTCATTCCCCGGAGGCCAAGGAGCAACTTCCTACGGCAGCGGGAAGACCTGACCCAAGGCAGAGGGTGCTAAGAATCACCGCGTTAGATCGGGCTGCCATTGGACTTTTGACATTGCAACGCTAAATATACGGACTATGAAAACAGAGGCCCGATTGCAAGAACTGTTAATCGAACTTGACAGCATACATTAGGATATTATTGGGCTCTGTGAAACACGAAGAAACGGTGAAGAGTTAATTAAACTGGAACCACCTGGACACGTACTCTACACTCGAGGTACGGAAAATGGCCGATGTGGCGGAATTGGATTCCTCATCAATCGAAAGCGGAAGAACAGTGTGGTAAAATTTGAAAGTACATCCGACCGACTAGCCCAATGCGTCATTCAGCAGAATAAAAAGTTTAGGCTTCAAATCGTCCAAGCTTATGCACCAACTATAAGGGATGAAGAAATTGAGGAATTCTATGATGATGTGGCCCAGCTTTTATACAAGGAGAAATGTAGGTACAAAATCCTGATGGATGATTTTAATGCCAGAATTGGAACAACAAGAACTGACGAAAATGCAACTGGCCCATATGGAAGAGGAGCGAGACAATAGGGGTGACAAATTGGTTGATTTTGCTGAAGAACAAGAACTATATATTATGAAATCGTTCTATAAGAAAAATATCAGCAGAAAATGGACATGAAAAAGTCTATCTGGGCTCACAAGCGAAATTGACTACATCATGACCAACCATAAAACAATATTTACCAATTGTACTGTCCTTAACAATTTTAATGTTGGAAGTGACTACCGAATGGTACGAGCAAAGGTTCGGATTGACTGTCGAAAAGAGCGCGAATGAATGCTAAGATCAAAGAAGAGCAAGGTGGATTCTGGAAAACTGCTGGAGAGAGGAAGCGATTTTGAGATTGCTTTGTCAAACCGCTTTGCCATGTTACAAGATCCGGAGGAAGTGGAACTATCAATTCATTATAAAGAAATCGCCAACAATGTGCTTCAAACGGCTGCTTCAATAGCACCAGAAAAAAAATGTCTCAAACAGACAAAAATATCCAATGAGACCATTGATTTAATGAAGAAACGGCGAGCAATGAGAAATGCAAGTAGTCCTTTTCGCAGAGTCGAGTGCACTGAGTTCTGCAAAACTATAAGAAAGCGTATCAGAGAGGACACGCGCCGATTCAATATGCGGCTAGTGCAAAGGACCCTGGAAGAAAACAAAGGAACTAACAAAGCTAAACAGAACCTGAGAAACAAAAGAACGCAAATATATGCTTTAAAGCGTGAGGATGGCTCAGTGTGCAGGTCGCGTACCCAAATGTTACAGATTGTCAGAAAATTTGATTCCCAGTTATATGAAGATCAGAACTAATCAAAGACTACAATACCCACGGAAGAACAAATGCCAGATATCCTATTGGAGGAAGTAACAAATGCTATAGAATCGATGAAAAACGGCAAGGCTCTAGGAAAGGAGAGTGTAACTGTCGAAATGCTAAAGGCTGGTGGTCGGACGTTATATAAAACACTGGCAAAATTATAGTCAAAATGCCTCAAAGAACAGAAAGTACCTGACTTGTGGAAAAATGCAGAAGTGATCCTTTTACATAAAAAAGGAGCACAGGAAGATTTAAAGAACTACCGTCCAATAAGCCTCCTATCAGTAATGTACAAAGTTTTCACTAAGATAATTTCTAAAAGAATATTAAAAAAACTGAATAACGCACAACCAAGAGAACAAGCAGGATTCAGAAGTGGATTCAGTACAATGGATCACATCCAGGTTGTACAGCAGGTCATAGAAAGGCACAACGAATACACCATGCCACTGTGCTTGGCTTTTATTGACTAGGAAAAAGATTTGATTACATTTCAAGGCATGCGATAATGGATGCACTGCTTAGCCAAGATGCAGAGAGAGCCTATTAGAAAAACCTATTAGAATCGATATATGATGGAGCAACAGCCACAATTCACCTTGATGATCTTGAAGTAGGAATTAATCAGGACAGCAAAGCGGCAAGCAATAGGACAAAAGAATTTCAGTTTTAGGAAGGGATTTGGACATTGTGCACAGCTTTATATATCTTGGGCAGAGGATTTCAATGGAGGGGAATACCGCCCGGGAGGTGGAACGGCGTGTTAAATGTGGCTGGCAGGCATTTGGTAGGCTCAACATAGTGTTTAAGAGCAGACTCCCACTTTGCCTGAAGAGAAGAGTCTTCAATCAATGCGTTCTACCCGCTATGGCATACGGAAGTGAAACCTGGGCAGTCACATCGCAATCAATTCAAAAACTTCGGGTGGCACAGAGGGGAATGGCAAGATGTATTCTTGGCATTACAAGACGAGACAGAAAGTCCTGCGCATGGATCAGGGAACAAACAAAAGTCTGTGACATCATTGGAAGAGTAAAGAAATTGAAATGGATATGGGCAGGCCATATAGCGAGGCGATGGGACGACAGATGGACCAAGGCAATCCTGGAGTGGATACCGCTTGATCGCAAACGTCCGCGAAGAAGACCGAAAGCACGATGGATTGATGACATCGTTAAGTATATGCTTAGGCAGAGGAAAGCCCAGGACCGTGAAGGTTGAAAGCATGCTGAAGAGGCCTTCATCCTGCAATGGATCGATACAGGCTGATGATGATGATATAAGTTATATTCTCGTCCGACAAGAATACACAAAAAAAACTTTATTAATTTAAAGTAACAAATAAACTATATTTTATAATATTCGATTAACAATACACTATCAGCTTAGCGTCTAAAAATACAACGTAAAATACGTGCAAAATACAAGTAAATAATGCGTCGCAGGGCGATAGTATCAATGTTATTTATACAGAAATTTATAAAAAGAAATATCAAATAAAAGGTAAATTTGTCACATTCCTGAGGTTTTCTTCATGTTTGTTTGGATATAATTCCTCCCTCCTTAAGTTTTTCATCGTCCTCGATGATTTGTTTCAGGGTTGAAGGGCCGGACAAGGGGTGTCTTCTTTTTACATATGATCCCTAAGGAAGGGCTAAAACATAATATTATTAAAGTTTGTGATATCGGTATTGCAATATCATTGTCTTCTTGAATGAATTTTCTTGATGGGTTCAAATGGGGAAAGCTGGTCTTCATCCTTTGACGTAGTTGGGGATGTTTGGTCCTTTTACCCAGGCAATGATGCAAGAAGTAACCAAGGGTGGTTGGTACTAGTGTTGTCGGGGTTTGGAGCAAACGTGTTTATTTTTTCGTTTCTTTTGTTCATTGGAGCTGCTTGTTATTTTCTTAAATTTCTTGTGGGACAATATGACGATTCTACTATGATTTTTAGAATAGGGTGAAAAAGTAGGAAAGATGAGGAAATAGGATTAATATTTTTATAATGATAAGCAATTTTCTTATTAATCACATATGCCACTGATTTTTGAATTGTTCAAATACTGGTTGACGGTCCCGGTGTATTTTCAGGAGAGTCGTCCTGGGACGGGGAAGAGTTTATTTCCTTTCTGACTCTCTTTATTTGTCCTGGCATTATGTCAGTTACGTTTTTTGTCCTTGGGTTCTGAACTTGTAATTTATCAGAGTCCTGCTGTAATACCAAAGCTGAAGCATAGGGTGGTTTATCCTTAGCTTGTTTTTGTGAAGAGCGAACAAATATTGTTTTATTCTTCAGTGCACTTGGGGCTTCATCTTGTCGTTGAAGGTTTATTCTTGAAAGGTGTTCCTGGCGTTGTTTTAACTGTTTCTGATAAACATCGTGCAGGAACGGTTGAAGTTCGTTTTTATGTTGTTGCACATAATTCTGATAAAGTGTAAGATCTTCATCATATAGTATTTCTTCTTCATAAGGTCCATAGAGTAATGAAAATGAAGAGTGTTGAGTGGCAGAGTGTATAGACTGGTTATATATTAAAACAGCATGTATAACTAAATTTTCAATTGTTTCGCTGGTATCTTGTTCACTTAGTGTTCTAATCTTTTCTATTAGTGTCGAATGGAATCGTTCCACTAAAGAGTTGGATGTATGGTTGCCCGTGGTTGTGAAATGCAATTCAATTTTGTGGAGTTGCATAAATTCTTTAAATGTGGCATTATTAAATTCTGTGCCTTTATCACATACGATTTTCGTAGGATAGTTGTGGTGAGCAAAGTAGTGTCTAATTTTTGACATAATACTTGGTATAGTCCGGTCATTTAAGGCATAGACTTGAGCATATCGGGAAAATGAGTCTATTACTGTTAAAAACAGCGTTTTTCTAATTGTGAACACATCAATATGAACAATGTTGAAAGGTTTTGTCCCTAACAATGGTCCTTTAAAAGGTAAAACGTAAGGATGCCGCTCATACTTGTTTTTTAAACAAATTTCACATTTATTGATTATGTCGGTTATGGTGGCTTTCATCTTAGGCCAGTAGTATTTTCGTTTTAATGTACAATGAGTCTCGTTAATCCCATTGTGAGTTTCTTTGTGATAGTCGTATACAATTTGTTTCTGTTCTGTTTCTTTTTCTACATCTTTAATTGGAGAGTCGGCGATTACCATTTTTACTGTGTTGTCTAGTAATAAGGGTAATTCCTTTTGAAAAAATGAAATGAGTTCTAAATCGTCGGTGTATATGCCGTATGTGATGTGGGGTTTTACAATTTCTTTAACTGTTTTGAATAGTTCTTTCTTCCAATCAATGGAGAGTTTTATATTATGAATGAATCTTGTTCCTTTGAATTTTTGTACAAATTCTGTTTGTTTCTCGGGTTGATTAATTTTTATATGGAGTTGATGGTGAAAATAATTGATTGGGTCTTCTGAATATGTGACACCAAATACAGGATCCTCGTGTGATGAGTGAACTGTGGCATTAGGGTCTGGTGGAAGCATATTTAAAATTTCATCGTAATCTTCCTGTGTCATCTGGTTATCGGCTTCGCCTTGAAGGGAGCTTGTCTCCATCATATTGACATCAAGCCTCGATAAAGCGTCAGCGACTTGGTTTTCCTTTCCTTTTCGGTAACGAACATCGAAGTTATATTCCTCGAGCTTAATCCTCCATCTAGCAAGTCTAGAAGTTGGGTCTTTTAATTTAAACAACCAAACTAATGGATTATGATCGGTTTCTACGGTGAAATGACGTCCGTATACGTAAGGTCGAAAATGCTTGCATGCTTCTATTATAGATAACATTTCTTTCTCAATTGTCGAGTAGTTTCGTTCGGCAGAATTTAACGTTCTTGAATAATAAGCGATTGGTTGATTGTCCTGAGAAATTACTGAACCTATGGCAGTGTTAGATGCATCTGTAGTTACAGTAAAGTTCTTTGAAAAGTCCGGATATTGTAGAATTGGTGCGTTGGTAATAAGTTCTTTACATTGTTTGAAACATTCTACGTATTCCTTGTTTTCTGGGTCAATAACTGTTCCTTTTCGTGTGCAGCGAGTGAAGGGTGTTGTTACTTTCGCGAAGTTCGGTATGAAGCGTCCGTAAAATCCTATCAATCCGAGGAAACTTTTTATTTCCTTTATTGTTTTCGGAATTTTTAATCTTTTAATTGCTTCTATTTTCGTAGGGTTTGGCTGAATTCCATTCGGTGTGACTATATGTCCAAGGAAAGCTACTTCCTTTGTCAGGAACTCACTCTTGTCTAGCTGAATTTTGAGATTAGTGTCTCTGAATTTTTGGAAAATTTTTTTGATATGGACTAAGTGATCTTGAAGTGATCGGGAAAAGATTATAACATCATCCATATAGACAAAACAAAACTTGTAGAGGTAATCTCGGAGAACGGTGTCCATCATGCGTTGGAACGTAGCTGGAGCGTTCTTGAGTCCGAAGGGCATCCGGGTATACTCATAATGTCCATGAGGTACGGTAAAGGCTGTTTTTGAGATAGACGTATCGTCTATTTCAATTTGATGGAAGCCTTGAGCAAGATCCAACGTAGTAAAATAAACTGATCTGCCCAGATTATCTAATATCTCGTCGATTCGGGGTAAAGGGTATTTATCCTCTATCGTTTTTTCGTTAAGCTTGCGGTAATCAATGACCATTCGATACTTTCGCTTTCCCGAAGCATCGAGTTTCTTGGGCACTATCCACACTGGAGCAGAGTAAGGAGATTCTGACGGCCGGATTATTTTTTTCTCTAGTAGTTTATTGATTTGTGCGGCAATTTCTGACTGCATAGACTGTGGGTGTCTATAAGATTTCGTATGGACAGGAAGTTCATCTGTGGTTGTTATAGCGTGTTTAACTGATGAAGTAAAAGTTAAATCACTCGTATCTGAGAAAAAGACGTCTTGAAATTGTTGGCATAATCTTAAGATATGATTTTCTTCCTCTTTGTTTAAATGATCTGTTCGAATTAGAGTTTTTACATTGAGATTTTCCTGTAACTTGTACGGAATTTTACTGTTAACTTCAAAATGGTTTATTGATTGAACTCGTATTGGTATGTCGTCAAATAGTTGACCGGGTGTTATATCGTTTGTTTCGATGTATCCGTTGGTAACCTTATAAATTCCTGCGGGTACAATTTCGTTGTCAATTTGAATTTCTGGGACGAGTACGTCTCCATTTTGTGCGTTGACCTTTATTTGGGAAGGCCGATATTGCGTTTTGAATGGAACATTAATTTTATAACGATCTATTCGTAGCCGATTCTTATTGAAGTCAATTACGGCTCCTAATTTTGACAAATCAATGGCACCAAATAGAATATCGAAATATTCATGCCAATCTGCTATTCGGGCATTAATTCTTTCTGGTATTCCTATTTCTTGAAATATTGGGTGGAATGTGTTTCTATAGAAAACACTTGATTTCTTCATTGAGGTTAGTATAAATTTTTCCGCATATTCGTCATTTGAATTGAAATATTCGGCGGCTTTTGGAGTTAGGACTGTATTAGATCCTCCACTATCAATCAAAATTTTTAAACGGGTTTTCGGTAGATAAAAATAGGGAAGTCGGAGAAGATTGTGTGTATTTAATTCCAATCGGGGGGGTGGTTCTTCTTCTGAGGCGTATTCTGGAAAATCCTCATCTTCTTCGTAGGTAGTATCTTCAGCATAGTTATCTGTAGATTCTAAATTATGGTTCTGCATATGTGGTACCTTATGGTATGTAGACATGGACATCGGCCAATTTTTATTGCTTTTTGGTTGGATTGTCGAAACGCCAGACATGGGTGTCGGTTGATTAGCATTATTTACAGGTGGTTTGTTTTGAGTTTTTGCTTGATTTCGCCATGTATTATCATTGTTTGATTCAGGAAATCGAAGTGGTCGTTGTCTTTGCTGAAGGGGTCTATTTATATCTCCTTGAAAAGGTTTTGGTTTCTCTGTTTGTTGAGAAGCAACAGGTTTCTTTAGATAACGCATGTAGTTGACTTGCTGTCGGTAATTATCGTACTCTATGCACTTCTGATATGCTTCATCAAGCGAGGTACATTTAAAATGGGATAAATGCTCACAATAAGAGTTGTTGATACCTGTGCAAAACGTTTGCAATGCTAAATTACAGAAATACGGAATCTTGAAGGTTTGCATTTCTGTACTAGAATGCAAGGTTACGTTTTGTAGTAGATCATTCAGCGATGTATTTACTCGTTGAAAATACTCTTGATACGTTTCATTTGTCTTCTGAACAGTACTCGTTAACTGTGTAACCAGGATCGATTCCGAGCGAGTGTCGCCATATTTCTTTAAAAGGCAAGGCTTTACATCGGTCCATAGAAACTTATTTTCGTAGGTTAGATGATCGCGTGGTTCGCCTTCGATTTTTGAGAGAATATTTGCGGACAAAAGGAACGCCTGTGTTTCAGTTAGGGTCTTTCCCGTTAGAAATCCAAATAGAGTTTCTACACTGGTGATAAAGGTCGATAAATTTTTTCCGTTAGAAAACTTAGGTAATGTTTCGCAAAGATTAATAAGATCTGTATCTGAGATGGTGTTCATGTTTTGAACTGATACGTCTTCTTCTTCGGAAAAATTTCTTCTATAGGTGTTGTCGCGTAAGGTGTTTGTCGGGTAACGTTTGATCGTTTCTTAATCTTTGTTACTCGATTGGACTTAATTACAGATTGTATATTTTTGAACTCAATTACAGATTGTATAGCACTAGCTGGTATATTATTGAGATTGCTCATCAAAATAAAAATAAAATGATAGTAAAAGAGGACTTACAAGGTGAAGAGGATCTGCTTCTGGATTTCTTCTACACTTGGTTGTCTTCTCTGGTGGTAGTGTGGATCGTTGCAACTAAATTACTGAACTAAACCGTTAGATTCGCGATGAATTAACGTGTTGCGTATCCTGTTCGCAGCGCCAGTTATATTCTGGTCCGACAAGAATACACAAAAAAAACTTTATTAATTTAAAGTAACAAATAAACTATATTTTATAATATTCGATTAACAATACACTATCAGCTTAGCGTCTAAAAATACAACGTAAAATACGTGCAAAATACATGTAAATAATGCGTCGCAGGGCGATAGTATCAATGTTATTTATACAGAAATTTATAAAAAGAAATATCAAATAAAAGGTAAATTTGTCACATTCCTGAGGTTTTCTTCATGTTTGTTTGGATATAATTTATATATATATATATATATATATATATATATATATATATATATATATATATATATATATATATATATATATATATATATATATATATATGTATATATATATATATATATATATATATATATATATATATATATATATATATGTATATATATATATATATATATATATATATATATATATATATATATATATATATATATATATATATATATCAAACTTAGCTTAAAACTACAAAAACTTATACAAAAGAGACTGCTAATACCAAATTTCGACCCTACGAAAATAAAATCAACCCTATCAGCAGAGCTTGATAAACAACCAGCACAGAACTGGCAAGAATTGAACCAAAAAATTATTAAAACAGCCTTCAAGTTGGCCCCTTTACAAAAACGTAGAAAATATCCGTGGTGGGATGAAGTTTGCGAGCAAGCAGTATTAAGCCGAAGTAAAGCATTCAAAGATTGGAACAGTAAAAAACAGCAATAAATTATAACATAATTTTGGAAGTAAGAAAAGAAACATCGAAACTAATTAGACAAACTAAAAGAAAATATGAAAACAATCAACTTAATGAAATAGACAAAGATTTCCAAAAAAAGAACACCCGAAACTTTTACAAAACATTTAAAACTAAATTAACAGGCTATCAACCCCAAAGTATTTGCTTCCAAAAGGAAAACAGACAATTAGCTGTAAATAACCAAGACAATTGCAAAGAACTTGCGAAATATTAAACTGTCCTGAGCCTTTAAACAAATTACCAACACTAAACCCTAAAGAAACAAACCCAGATTCATTACCACCGAATGAAGATGAAATAATTAGGCAAATCAAGCGGCTTAAAAATAACAAAGCTTCTGGTGAAGATGGAATCACTGCTAAACTTTTGAAATCCGCTGGTCCAGGTACAATCAACGAAATAACCAAAATTCTACAAGAAGTTTGGAGAACCGAACGGACTCCGGAAGATTGGAAAGATGCTCTAATCCATCCACTACACAAGAAAGCAGATAGAACGGATGTAAACAACTATATAGAGATATCTCTTCTCCCAGTTTGTTACAAGATTCTATCTCAATGTCTACTAGACAGAGCACAGGGACAGTTAGAACCTAAAATTGGTGAATATCAAGCAGGTTTTCGACCGGCCAGATCCTGCCCTGAACAGATCCTGAATCTAAAGTTGACCCTAAGACATCAAAAACTGTACAATAAAAATCTCGTCTGTACATTTGTGGATTTCAAAAAAGCATATGATTCTATTGACCACGAATCACTATTCCGAAACTTAAAAGAACAAAGCCTAGATCTGAAAACGCTGGCAATTATTAAAGCAACATTAACTAACACAAGGTAAAAAGTTAAATTTATGGGTCACATCTCAGAGCCCTTCGAAATTAAAACTGGTGTGAGACAAGGGGATGGACTCTCGCCACTCTTATTTAACTGTGTTCTAGAAAAAGTAATACAGGAGTGGCGTGAAAAAAAGTCGGCCCTGAATATTGACCAGCCCATTAAACTGGGGAGAACCAACATCAAAATTGATTGTCTGGCGTTTGCTAATGATCGACCGATTTTGGCTCAAGATGATGTCATGTCAAAAAATGGAAACGGCATTGAGACTTGCACAAAATATTTACAACAAAAAATGCATATCTAAAAACACAAAATTGAGACATTACAACACAGTTATTAAACCAGAATGTCTATATGGGGCAGAAACGCTCATTTTGAATAGAAAGAGAGACATCGAGGACATTGAAAAGGAGGAAAGAAAAATCATAAGAAAAATCTTAGGCCCTAAACAAATAAATGGCACAACATACTGACTTCGAGAAAACCAAGGAATCAAACAATACACGGATATACATAGCGATATGAGAAAGAGAAGACTTAAGTTTTACGGACACAGAAAAATCAATCAATTTTTCAGAAAAATCGAAATATCTCTTGACATGTCAGAGATATCGATTTCGGGTTTTCACTGGATGATTCCTCTTTAAATTACCTTTCTAGCCATGTAATAAAAGCTGTACCATTCCATTTGAAAAAACTGAACAAAACTTCAAAAAACTATTGTTGAATGTAACGCCATCTCGCGGTTTCATTTCTTAACTAAATAATTTATCTCCCAGATTATCTGATTGTCCCAGCAATTGCCTTTTAAATGAATCCAAATTGAGGAAAATCGGTTTAGGCAAACGGACATTAGACGACTTTTTATCTAAATAGGTAAAACTCCCTCCCTCTTTTTTATTCGCGAAGTTACGACAAAATGTGATAAAACAAAGTTGTAGGAGACAGTTTGCTAATTATTACTGAGAATTTTTCTTACTCGGTTAGCGCTTGAAAATACACAAAAAAAAGATTTTTAAAAATATTTAGCACGTCACGCCCTCTTGCGGTCGTTTTAGAAGATTAAAAATATTTTTTTCTGTGAATTTCTCACAGTCAGTTTTAGTATAATATTTTTTTCCGCAAAGCTGTGGGATAAATAGTTTTCAAGATACGGCCGCGATCCATCCTTAATGGAACACCTGGTATATATATATATATATATATATATATATATATATATATATATATATATATATATATATATATATATATATATATACATATATATATATATATATACTTCCTTTACGCCCATACCAATTTCATTCTTTCGCTTTGGGCTTTTTTCCTTTCGTCAGATCAATCTACATTTTTCCCTCTGGCCAACCTCCCAAACGCTAATCTTGTGTCTGAAACAGCCTCTATCCTGAATTTCACTTTGTGTAATATTTGCTGATCTTAGATCCTCTTTAATTGCAGCAATCCATTTAATTATTTCTACTTTAACTCTACTCCTATTTTCATAGAATTCGACTATTTGTCTAGTTAGCCTACTCGGATTCATCCGTTTTATGTGTCCGTAAAACTTAAGTCTTCTCTTTCTCATATCGCTATGTATATCCGTGTATTGTTTGATACCTTGGTTTTCTTGAAGTCAGTATGTTGTGCCATTTATTTGTTTAGGGCCTAAGATTTTTCTTATGATTTTTCTTTCCTCCTTTTCAATGTCCTCGATGTCTCTCTTTCTATTCAAAATGAGCGTTTCTGCCCCATATAGACATTCTGGTTTAATAACTGTGTTGTAATGTCTCAATTTTGTGTTTTTAGATATGCATTTTTTGTTGTAAATATTTTGTGTAAGTCTCAATGCCGTTTCCATTTTTTGACATGACATCATCTTGAGCTAAAATTGCTAGATCATCAGCAAACGCCAGACAATCTATTTTGATGTTGGTTCTCCCCAGTTTAATGGGCTGGTCAATATTCAGGGCCGACTTTTTGTCACGCCACTCCTGTATTACTTTTACTAGAACACAATTAAATAAGAGTGGCTAGAGTCCATCCCCTTGTCTCACTTCAGTTTTAATTTCGAAGGGCTGTGAGATGTCACCCATGAATTTAACTTTTGACCTTGTGTTAGTTGATGTTGCTTTAATAATTGCCAGCGTTTTCAGATCTAGTCCTTGTTCTTTCAAGATTTGGAATAAAGATTTGCGGTCAATAGAATCATTTGCTTTTTTGAAATCCACAAATGTACAGACGAGATTTTTATTGTACAGTTTTTGATGTCTTAGGATCAACCTTATATTCAGGATCTGTTCAGGGCAGGATCTACTCGGTCGAAAACCTGCTTGATATTCACCAATTTTAGGTTCTAACTGTCCCTGTGCTATGTCTAGTAGACATTGAGATAGAATCTTGTAACAAACTGGGAGAAGAGATATCCCTCTATAGTTGTTTACATCCGTTCTATCTCCTTTCTTGTATAGTGGATGGATTAGAGCATCTTTCCAATCTTCCGGAATCCGTTCGGTTCGCCAAACTTCTTATGAATTTTGGTTATTTCCTTGATTGTACCTGGGCCAGCGGATTTCAAAATTTTAGCAGTGATTCTATCTTCACCAGAAGCTTTGTTATTTTTAAGTCGCTTGATTTGCTTAATTATTTCATCCTTATTCGGTGGTAATAAATCCGGGTTTGTTTGTTTAGGGTTTAGTGTTGGTAATTTGTTTAAGGGCTCAGGACAGTTTAGTAGTTGTTCAAAATATTTCGCAAATTCTTTGCAATTGTCTTGGTTATTTTGTGCTAATTGACCGTTTTCCTTTTGGAAGCAAATACTTTGGGGTTGATAGACTGTTAATTTAGTTTTAAATGTTTTGTAAAAGTTTCGGGTGTTCTTTTTTTGGAAATCTTTTTCTATTTCATTAAGTTGATTGTTTTCAATTTATTGCTGTTTTTTACCATTCCAATCTTTGAATGCTTTACTTCGGCTTAATACTGCTTGCTCGCAAACTTCATCCCACCACGGATGTTTTCTACGTTTTTGTAAAGGGGCCAACTTTAAGGCTGTTTTAATAATTTTTTGGTTTAATTCTTGCCTGTTCTGTGCTGGTTGTTTATCAAGCTCTACTGTTAGGGTTGATTTTATTTTCGTAGGGTCGAAATTTGGTATTAGCAGTCTCTTTTGTATAAGTTTTTGAAGTTTTAAGCTACGTTTGATTTTAGTCAAGTATATATATATATATATATATATATATATATATATATATATATATATATATATATATATATATATATATATATATATATCATCATCATCATCATCAGCCCGTATCGATCCATTGCAGGATGAAGGCCTCTTCAGCATGCTTTCAACCTTCACGGTCCTGGCCTTTCCTCTGCCACTCGGGTCCAATATACTTAACGATGTCATCAATCCATCGTGCTTTCGGTCTTCTTCGCGGACGTTTGCGATCAAGCGGTATCCACTCCAGGATTGACTTGGTCCATCTGTCGTCCCATCGCCTCGCTATATGGCCTGCCCATCTCCATTTCAATTGCTTTACTCTTCCAATGATGTCACAGATTTTTGTTTGTTCCCTGATCCATGCCATGATCCATGTTCCCTTTCCATTCCCCTCTGTGCCACCCGAAGTTTTTAAATTGATTGCGATGTGACTGCCCAGGTTTCACTTCCGTATGTCATAGCGGGTAGAACGCATTGATTGAAGACTCTTCTCTTCAGGTAAGGTGGGAGTCTGCTCTTAAACACTATGTTGAGCCTACCAAATGCCTGCCAGCCACATTTAACACGCCGTTCCACCTCCCGGGCGGTATTCCCCTCCATTGAAATCCTCTGCCCAAGATATATAAAGCTGTCCACTATTTCCAAATCCGTTCCTAAAACTGAAATTCTTTTGTCCTGAGCGAAGTTATTGAACATAACCTGACTCTTTTTCAGGTTTATTTTCAAGCCAGCTGGTTCGCCAGCCCTTTGCAGTTCTTGTATGCGTCTTTGCAGCTCCTCTGGGTCTTGTGAAATGAGAACAATATCATCTGCAAATCTAAGATGGTTTAAGTTTACACCATTGATCTTTACACCATGCTGTTCCCAATCCAGTTTACGGAATACTTCTTCAAGGCCAGCCGAGAAAAGAATAGGCGATATTGCGTCACCCTGCCGTACACCTCGTTTCACATTAATTCCCACTTCAAGATCATCAAGGTGAATTGTGGCTGTTGCTCCATCATATATCGATTCTAATAGGTTTACATAGGCTCTCTCTGTACCTTGACTAAGCAGTGCATCCATTATCGCATGCCTTGAGATGGAATCAAATCTTTTTCGTAGTCAATAAAAGCCAAGCACAGTGGCATGGTGTATTCGTTGTGCCTTTCTATGACCTGCTGTACAACCTGGATGTGATCCATTGTACTGAATCCACTTCTGAATCCTGCTTGTTCTCTTGGTTGTGCGTTATTCAGTTTTTTTAATATTCTTTTAGAAATTATCTTAGTGAAAACTTTGTACATTACTGATAGGAGGCTTATTGGACGGTAGTTCTTTAAATCTTCCTGTGCTGCTTTTTTATGTAAAAGGATCACTTCTGCATTTTTCCACAAGTCAGGTACTTTTGACTGATTTTGACTATAATTTTGCCAGTGTTTTATATAACGTCCGACCACCAGCCTTTAGCATTTCGACAGTTACACTCTCCTTTCCTAGTTTTTCATCGATTCTATAGCATTTGTTACTTCCTCCAATAGGATATCTGGCATTTGTTCTTCCGTGGGTATTGTGGTCTTTGATTAGTTCTGATCTTCATATAACTGGGAATAAAATTTTCTGACAATCTCTAACATTTGGGTATGGTATGCGACCTGCACTGCCTGAGCCATCCTCACGCTTATGTATATATATATATATATATATATATATATATATATATATATATATATATATATATATATATATATATATATATATATATATATATATATATATATATATATATATATATATATATATATATATATATATATATATATATAATATATATATATATATATATATATATATATATATATATATATATATATATATATATATATGTATATATATATATATATATATATATATATATATATATATATATATATATATATATATAAGATTTTTCAATTCACTTCAGTTTCATTGAAAAATTACTCATACCAGAAGAGAATTCTAATCAGCAAAATGGTCCCTCGTACTATATATTAGTTCACGACATACTATGGAATATAAAAAATGTTCAAATTAATATGTTTAAGAAATCAGCATAAGTAATTCGGTATAAGTAATTCGGATTCAGATGTAGCAATTAGTTTCATTGCAATTTTGCGGCTAATTTTAACCGAGAATAATAAAAGTATAGCGAAATAATGTAAAAAGAACATAAAATGGTTTTATTGCTAGAATTAATTCACTGTATCTTAAAGATGGAAATACTATCAAGATTTTAGTTAGGACCGGTGTCAAATGTATCGTATTTATTGTAATACACTGTACATTATAGCTTTTTTTAAACTAATATAGTTTGATTATCTTTTGTTTAGTTATTTGAAGTTTATTGTAATTAGTACTTTCAATTTAAACTATGAAAATACTTTGTTTCTAAATATCTATCCCTTTTGAAAATTACCATAATCATCGGCTTCCATGGCTAATACTTCTGTATCCCTAGCCATTCGGGTATTGATGTTAAAGGGCGCGAAAATACCCAAGCCAAGCTGGTTCTAAATGAGAATCTTGCATCCCTTCCGCTCATCTTCATATACTCACGTATTAATTCACATTCATGATTAGGTTGTAACTCGTCCTACCACACGAGAAAACATGATTGAAAAAATTCAAAATTCAGTTATCAGCATTTCAAGAGCGGAAATTGAAGCTGCCGTTTTTAGTACTCGTCGAAAAATAAATCCTTGCATTTCTAAGAATGGAAGGCATTTTGAACATTTAGAAAGGCGTTAAAGTTCAGATTCTGTTAATTATTAGACTGTTGTGCTGTTAATTTTATTTAAATGTTGTTATTATTATTATCTTCGTTGTTGGCCAGTTGGCCTTTAAACACGCTCCAAATTAATATGGCACGAAGAATTTCGACCAGTCCTAAGCCTGGGTAAAGTGTGAAGGAAGGCAAACATTAGGTTAATATTTTTTTAACTTAATGCAGATAGTAGTGAAATAATAACTGATTTTTTCAGAAAAATCAAAATATCTCTTGACATGTCAGAGATATCGATTTCATGTTTTCACTGGATGATTCCTCTTTAAATTACCTTTCTTGCCATGTAGTAAAAGCTGTACGATTCGATTTGAGAAAACTGAACAAAACTTCAAAGAAACTATTGTTGAATGTAACGCCACCTCGCGGTTTCATTTATAAACTAAATAATTTATCTCCCAGATTATCTGATTGTTCCAACAATTGCCTTTTAAATGAATCCAAATTGAGGAAAATCGGTTAAGGCAAACGGACATTAGACGACTTTTTATCTCAATAGGTAAAACTGCCCCCCGCCCCTCTATTCGTGAAATTACGACAAAATGTCATAAAACAAAGTTGTAGGAGACAGTTTGCTAATTATAACTGAGATTTTTTCTTACTCGGTTAACACTTGAAAATACACAAAAAAAATGATTTTGAAAAATGTTTAGCTCGTCACGCCCTCTTGCGGTCGTTTTAGAAGCTTAAAAATATTTTTGGTGAATTTCTCATGATCATTTTTAGTTCAATTTTTTTTCCCCCAAAGCTGTGGGATAAATAGTTTTCAAGATACGGCCGCGATCCATCCTTAATGGGACACCTGGTATAAATGTTTACTTTATTTTACTATACACCTTTATTTCATCAATAATTACACATATATCCTTTATTTATCCTACTGTTATCACTAAACCTATGTTTCTTAGCTTATCTTTTCTGTGGTACTTTCAGGAGAATTATTAATTGTCCAGATTTCTTACTTCAGTGTCTTTTATATTATATTTTGGTAGATTAATTTTGAAAAATTTATTTAGCACCATGAAATAGTGCCCTTATTTTTAACATTATTTCCCCACATTAAAAAACTTACTTTAAGCATTCTAAACCGATTTGGAAGCAATTACATTAGCAAAAATTAACACTACTTAAATATTAACAAAAAACATCACAGTCACGAAGCTACAATCAAATTTTCATAAGAATGTATGCCGGAGTAAGTAATTAAGTTGATGGATAAAATAGATGCAAATTTACAGTATGCTTATATATAATGAAATAATAATTGACAAAAATTGCAACTTTCAGAAGGCGGAAACGATTAAAATTTAGGAAAAATATATTTTTATTGATTTTTAACGCATACACACCTCAGTTATCTATAGACTCCCCAACACGACTAAGAAGCCGTTGAATAAAATGGCCTATCTCTTATTAAGATATAATATACTGATATAATACAAGATATAATACAAGATATAATACAAGATATAATACAAGATATAATACAAGATATAATACAAGATATAATACAAGATATAATACAAGATATAATACAAGATATAATACAAGATATAATACAAGATATAATACAAGATATAATACAAGATATAATACAAGATATAATACAAGATATAATACAAGATATAATACAAGATATAATACAAGATATAATACAAGATATAATACAAGATATAATACAAGATATAATACAAGATATAATACAAGATATAATACAAGATATAATACAAGATATAATACAAGATATAATACAAGATATAATACAAGATATAATACAAGATATAATACAAGATATAATACAAGATATAATACAAGATATAATACAAGATATAATAGATATCTGTACTCCATGTCTTAGTTTATGGGTGAAAGATGGGATTTCACTGTCAAAACAATTTAATTTAATTTCAAAACAATTAAACATACATTGAATGTGGTTAATGTGGTCAAATATTCAATACAAAATGATCAATATTTTTCACTAAAAGTGCATATTCTACTAGTTACTATTCGCAGTAAAAAGCCGCGCAAAAGTTAAGATGAAGCTGAAGTCTTTCTCCGTATCTGACTGTCTGACTTTCTTCGGCATCTAACTGTTTTTCGGTCAGCTGGTCTGATCAGAGTTAAACAGGATTCATCAATGAGGCGACTTAATTCAATTTAATAATTCTCTACAAAAAATGAAACCCTCGTATACGGCGGTGAACCATATGAATACTACAACAGGTTTTGTTTTAACAACCGATTAACCACAATCAACCACAGATCAATTTATCGAAGAGCGATTCCTGATGGACAAACATCTTAACGTCGATCATGAATATCATTTGCGAGCCTTTGATTTCCGATACCTACGTATCTACGTATCACGCTTGAGGACATATCGCTACAATAGTCTGATTTCTGTCTGTTGGATATTTTTCGAAGTGAAAAAACCATATATTTTTATAAACATCCTTTTTAAAATTTTTAACAATTAGATTTTAACAATCTTTAACAATACATTAGACGATCTTGGCTCTGTACATTTAAACATTACTGAAATTATGTTAAAAGGGTTAACCAAGAAGTGTTTTTTGAGGAAAAATCACTAAATATATACCAAATTTTAATCCTTTTCTCCTAGCTATAATATCTCTATAGTATGTACAAATTGTCATAAACTCCCTGGAAAATATTGTATTTTCTGTATTCGTTAATATGCAATGTTTAATAATAGCCAATGAATATATGATGTATCTAAAAAACAAAAAGCTACTGTACTTATATAATAATATTTACTTTTAAATGCCTTTATCTTCCCTGATTTTAAAAGTAAATAATCTAATGTGTGTATTATATATATCACAGTTAAAAACAACAGAAATTTAAAAGTCCTGAAAACGTACACGCAACATAAAATTTATAGCAGTTTGATTTATCTCGTACGGTGTTAATTGGCACGTAAGCTTACACCAATATTTTTTACTTGACTCGATAAAAGGCTTAATAATAGGCTATGCGACCGACTTGAAATACTGAAATCAGATTTTCGAAATAATAGGGTGTTAAAAATTATGGCTCGTTAGCTCACCCTACAAAATAAAAGTGTTTTTGCTGAACGTTTACGGAATGCTGCAACAAAACAATTTTGTATCATTTTACAATTATAAAGTTTTTCATGTAAGTCATTGTTTTATTTCTTATCATTAGAAAGCGGATTTTTGCCCGAACTTGCACAACGTTACTGATTATCAGTGTGTTTAGTCATAGTCGTACACTTGATATATTCAATTAAACATTTCATTCACGAATTTTCTAATTATATACATACATTTATATACAAATGTCGGATGTTTAACTGTATAAATGTCAAAAAAAATATTGAAATTAATTTATAAACATTTTGGCAATAGAAATTTTCATACATTGAAGTGATAAATCGTTTCATACAATAGCGTGTGCCCAATTGTATGAAACGATTTATTCACTTATCTTAGAAAGAGTCCGATCTCACTTATTCCTACTTGTAATATAGTATAGAATTCATCTTTATATAGACTCAGTTTCAATTATTTTTCTACAGTTTTATTCTGATAATTATAAATGTTATCTGATAATTTATCAATCCAAATCAATAAAGAATAATAATAATATGTGGTTCTGTATGGGGTTAAATCTGTTGACCTCAATGTTAACAAACACCAAATATGGTTACACCCTGAATAAAGATACAACCATAACACATCTATTCTATATGGATGACTTAAAAGTGTATGCCAAAGGGAAAGAACAACTTAAGGGAGCGCTTGAGTTAGTAAGGGAATTCAGCACGACAATTGCTATGAACTTCGGACTAGACAAATGTGCGACGCTACAGGTAGAGAAAGGAAAAATAATTTCCACCACAAATTTGACAACCACCACACATCAACACACATCCACCACAAGTCAAACAAAATGACAATAAAGGAAAAGCTGAAATAGAATTATTAAAAAGAGTTAACGCAGTACTCAATACACACCTCCCAGGAAAAATCAAAATTACAGCTATTAACACTTGGGCTATCCCATCTATCACGTACACATTTGGAACATTAAAATGGTTAAAGACAGACCTGCAGAGATTAAACAGAAAAATTCGAAGCGCATTTACAAGAGCTAGATTGCATCATCCCAATGCTGCAATTGAGCGGCTTTATCTACGAAGAGAGGAAGGCGGTAGAGGGCTGGGTTGTTTGGAAGTGATATACGAAAGGGAATGTCAAAGCCTAAAGAACTACTTTTATAGAAAACACTCACCCATACATCGAGCAGCTGTAGTATTGGATAAAAAGTACACTCCTCTTCGGCTGGCCGAACCACCGCAACTGGAACCAGAAAATGTTTTTGAAATAATGAAAACCAAGTGCCGCAACAAAGACTTGCATGGACGGCATGGACTCTAAACAATCAAGAACAGGTTGACTCCAAGGCTACAAGTACCTATCTAACTTCAGGATATCTCTTTGGAGAAATAGAAGGATTTATAATGGTAATACAAGATCAGGTTGTACCCACGAGAAATTATGTTAGAGTCATCATGAAACAAAACATACCAATCTCCAAATGCAGATACTGTGATAAAGACGAGGAATCGATACAACATTTAATATGGGGTTGCACCTATCCCCATCAGCTACCTATGAAGACACGATTCCATGGGTAAAGTTATTCACCAACTTCTATGTCTGAAACATTGATTACTAACAACATTCACACCATATCATCAATACGCTCCCAAACCTATTCTAGAAAATCGACACATTAAATTATATTGGGACTTGCAGATTCGAACTGACAGAAGGGTGCAAGCTAATAAACTAGATTTAGTGCTCTACCAGAAAGAAGCTAATCAAGCCACAATAGTTTACTTCTCTGTACCTTTAGATGAAAATATACCCCGAGCATAGAGGGAAAAAATTGACAAATATAGAGATCTGACTTTTGAAATCAAGGATATATGGCACCTAGATAGAGTTAATATCCTTAAATTTGTGGTGAGTGCTAATGGTCTAGTCCACAAATCCCTAATATAGAACCTCGAACAACTAGGTATCACAAAAAGGGCAGTAGTATGGATGCAAAAAGCAGTAATATTGGGAACAATCGGAATAGTTAGACGCGCCCTTGACCGCCAGTAGACACCCAAGTATTCTTGGTTACACCCGGGTACTTGGAGTTCTTACCACAACTGTGTGAAAAAAAAACAAATTAATAATGATGATAGAGTATTGAATCGCCATCGCCACACAATGCGAAACATGCATGGATCAAACAAAAATAAGAGAGCATGAAAATGTCATGGTATTAAATAACTAAACATAATAACTAACTAAACATAAATCATCATAAAATGATCATGTATTTTGTGTATTTTGAAAAACAAAGTAGATAAATTAACGTAGAATGAGAAAGAATAGAAAAAAATATAGTGGACCCAAAACAGATTCCTAGACGACTTCAGCAATAATTTTCAGTCTTTCGGATGTTCTGCTTTCAATTTTTACAACTTCATTTGCATTAGGTAAGTAAGAATATAGCCGTTCTATAACTTTGCCCCTAAGGGTGTAAAACTTTTTGCAGTAGTATAATGTGATCAAAGTAGATCACAGGCCTTACTATCTTACATGGATAGACCAACATATTTGCAAGTGTTATTTCTATTTTCATACAGTTTTTTTAAAAATTCACAGATTGATGTACGTGTAGTTAATATTGAACAGCTCAGAGAAGGCCATAATATGTTCCTGAACAATACATTATAATAGCTTTGATAATGTGGGTAGAATATAATGCTACTACTGTTGATGTTTTTAATTAGTTGGGCAAATTCCAGTTAGCAATGGACAATTACCAATTTATCAAATCCGTATATCTGCTTCAATAGATTTCTTCAGTATAATTGAATGAATATTATTTAGCCCTACAAAAGTTCAATTTTCTGCTCCCTTAATTTTTTTCTTATATCGAATTGGTTTATATACGGTAATGGCTTAGAATTTTAAATAGGATTTACTTGCTTACCTTTCGTAACAGTTATAAAGTGTATTAATACACTTTTTTATTAGGCTCATTTGAAAAGTATTAACCTTTAGAAATATGTTGTATTAGCTGAAATCGCAAAGCATCATACAGATTTTTAAGATAATAGTACGAAGTTGTGCTTCACAAAATTTTAGCACTTGAAAATTGGAACGTATCACGCAATACCCTTTTCTCGAAAACACCTTCCAATCTTGATTTAAAAAAATTGCAAATGTGTAGAAAGGGTATTTACTTACAAAAGTCATATATACCAGGTATGTAAATATGAAACCGGAATTTTTGTATAGAAAATTCACGTTTATTGTTTGAAAACGATAAAAAAAAATTATTCGAAGTATTGCCCATCGCTAGCTATACATTTTTCCCACCTGTCTGACAATGTGTGGATACCACGCCAAAAAAAACTGTAGCTCTTTTGAGGCAAATTATCGAGCCACTTTCGTACATTTTCGTAAGAAGTGAATCGCTGCTTGCATACGTGTCCAAGTCTGGTGCCGCATGCGAAAGTATTTTCCAACTAAACACCTCAATCGTTTTCTTGTTTTGCTTGTTTCTTTGTACCAGTTTTGCTGTGTATGATGATGTATTATCATGAAGCAAAATCACTTTATGTTGCTTTTTTGATATTCTGGTCATTTTTCACGTAAAGCTTGATTCAAATCAATTATTTATTGTCAGTAGCGTTCAGCATAAACGGTTTCGCCAGGTTTTAGCAGCTCATAATAGATCACGCTCTTCTAATCCCACCAAATACAGAACATTGTCTTCCGTTCATAGCGATTGGGCCTTACAATCGACGTCGATGGTAGCTAGGGCCATCTCTGGGCAAAATCCGATATATATTATTACATATATTTTCGTGACCGTTTAATATTATTATTTTTTATTGGTTTGTTTACGTTTCAATTTAATAATAAACAATCTGCAGAATCACTCTACAATATACCTTATTTTTACAAAAAATACAAATGTATATCTAAAAACCTACTAACATCTAATTAAACAATTAATTTCCTAAACTTTTTAAATACATTTTTTTTTTTCAATTGACATATTTCTTACTTTGATATATTTAACTAATTTTTTACCTTTATATTTTTTGTTTTTTATTATAACCTAACAATATTGGATTTTTCACGTGTAGATGCAAAAATGTCAAAAAAATTAATGAAACTTTATTACTTCATGATGTCATTATATATACAACTTAAATTATCTGTCTAATTTCTGAAATTAATGGTATTATTGTTTTTTTTTTTTTTTAAATCAGTTCTTATACATTTATTTTTTATATAGTTTTCTAAAATCTAAAACTTTTATGTCGTTAAAATTAAAATTGTGTTCATTATCTATAACATGTTTTGAAAGGCCAGTTACGTTTGCTTTTAGTTTTCTAATGCTTTTTTTTATGTTCATTTATTCTGTTTTTTAAATATTGTTTAGTTTGGCCAATATATGAACTTGGGCAAAACACCTAAAATGGAACAAACAAATTTAGTTTATGAAATCGATAATTAAATACATGGTCGCGCAGAGGAAACGCATGTTTTTTGAACGGCAAGTATTTTCACTTCAAGAGAGGGGTGACGATTTCGCCGCGCTGCCAGCTCAGCTCAGGTATTGCAGTTTTAGGCATGGTACAGTGAACCCCGGAGCATCTTGTGTTTGTCGTCGAGCAGTTTTTAGAAAGAGTGATTCTGTAGTTACCGTGAAACGTTTTTTACGGTCGACAGTTCAACGTTGAATGCCGAGGGCCAATTCCAGATTGAAACATGATACTCCGAGGGGTTGGAACATTTCGAACTACTGGTTCTGTTATAAAAAGGAAACCACCTGGGCTTCCCCGTGCCGTTCGGACATCAGACATGTTGAAACAGTGAGAAGGGCAGTTCTTGATAGTCCTCAGCCTTCCAGTAGGCCCCAAGTTTCAGCTCTGGATACGTCCCGCCAATCGCTACAACACATTTTGAATGATGAGTTAAAATTTCATCCCTACAAAAAATGATTGTGCAATAGCTGACCGATAGGAATTTATTTTGGACAGCGCAGAGAGTTTTGTGCGAGAATGGACGCTATTTTTTATGATGATCCTGATGCCGTGATAATGAAAATGGATGTGTAAACAAGCAGAACTGTAGGTACTGGGTGGCGGAGAATCCACAAAAGCTTCCCCAATGATCTCTCCATAGCGAAAAAGTGACAGTGTAGTGTGGAATTTCCAAATTAGGGATTTCTAACTTCAATGGCGACAAGTAAATATTCGACAGTTTACATGGCGAAAGCATCACTAGAATGTGTTCGACAAATGTTTTCTCAACATGTGATCTCCCGTTTCGGTGATATTTCTTGGCCCCCATGCTCTCCAGACTCCAATATACTCCAAACGTTTGAATAGTAAAATCGCCGAAGAGCTGGCTTTCCACAACTTTAGCAACCTCTTTAGTGTTTCCCTTTCTAAGGGAATATACATATCTGACACTCTGCCAACGAATTCTTAAAAATTAGCTTCTAATGCTTTTCCCATAGAATATGTTGCTACAGATGCTATTTTTTTTTAAAGGACAGGCAGACAGGATATATTCATAATTCCTAAAAATGTTTTCGCAGTGTCAGCCCACATCCAATCACTCTAAAGCCATAGCACAACTTTATATTGTCATTAATATTTTGATGTCTGTCATTGAATATCAACTGTTTTAGAGTTCGTGTATTCAACTGATTCGCTAGAAGAAAAATATTTAATCAACACTTTCATTTTCAGGCCATTTCTTTGAGCAATGTATAACTGCAGTTCCCTTCCACACTTTCTACACCCTAATTTTTCTTTTACTGTTGGGCAAAAATTTTAAGGCCTAAAATATCATCATTATCACATTCTTCAAAATTTTGTTTTAGGTTCTTTGTTGACGAAACAGGTTGCGAAATTTGTTCATCTGAGGTAGATGGTATCATTTTCTTCACTAACATAACTCTGAAATTAATCAGCGAAAATATTCCTATTTCTTTCTTCAATTTTTTGATTATAATATTGTTTAATTTTTTTGGAAACTGATCCCGTATGTGGCATTGTTAATCCCGGCATTGTTGATCCCGTATGTGGCATTAACAAATGATAACTGCAGCTTAAAAACACATTAATATACCAAAAATAAAGAAGCTGGCTTTTCATGGGAAGGGTATGCAACTGCAGGCAAAGACAGAGGGTGACTTATCCACAAAGAAAATATTTTAGAATATTCCTAAACAACTTATCTTATGAGAAACAACTTTTCCTTTATGCTGCGTTAAAAAAAACAGATAATGTTGTAATAGCAATTGCCTTCGTTTAAACTAAACTACATGAAACAACAAAAAAGGTAAAAAATCATTAAAATAGTTCAAACCAGTACAGAATAAGGTGTACCGGAAAATGACCTTTTTTTTCTCACATTCCTGCAGTTTTCATAACGAAAATATATAATCGATACTATATATTGAACAAATGTTTCCTACTCAATATAGACTTCTTATTTTTGAGAAACCAGTGGTTGTTTTTAACTTCGATCAGATTAGTACAGCTCATCTAGCTAAATAAAGAATTATATTTGTAAAAGCACTATTTCTAGATTGTATACTAAGTGTGGTAACAGTTCCGTTACGTCTAGCTCTTTGAACATTTCCTTCATTCACGTGGCAGTATATGGCTTGACATTCCTGCGGAACAAAATTTTCCAGCTCAATTCCACATATATTCATTAGATACTATCCAATACACTATAGGAACATTTCCCACGAGTCCAATACCTTCCCTCTGATCCAAAGCAGGATTGCTACATTTGGAAGACAGACGTCAATAATTTGTTACGATTGCTAATAAGTATCAGCACCGTGATGGTTGCATGCAATCACATATTGCTCCAATAACCTAAAAAACCGACCTGCATTATTACCTCTGACTCACTTAGCTTTATCACTAGTCTAAATAAGGTATATACACTTGATACACATATTCAAATGATCTTAATCACACTGTAGAACTGTATAAATCAAAAATTGTGGTATTATTTAGTCCGCATTCCTAGTCATGTGGTCATTACGGGTAATGAAATAGTAAATACGGTTCCAAAGATGTAGCTGGACAGCCGGAGACACATACATCAGTCATCATAACAGCAATATTAACCTATTACCTATCCTAACAAATTATTAGAGACGTAGTGGGGTAAAATAAAAAATAAAGAATAGTTTTTTTCTTAATATCATAAACAAAAATCTCAGATGGAGACCACCGCAAACATAAAGAAAGAAACTGTCAAAATTAAAAAAAAAAAATACGTTACACATATAATTATCTGCTCAAGTGGACCGTACTTTATTACCAAACCTGCGATATACCACTTACAGTTGAACACCACCTTAGTACACACACTTATTAGCAATTAATAAGACTATATAGACTGCAATGGATATAGACTGAATGGAGCCTAAATTAAAAGTAAAGTGTTTGAACATAGCGTACTGCTGAACGATATACTACTAATAATAGCAAAATATCAAATTCAGCATATAATCTACGAGTGCTTTCTGTTGAGTTAACTTCAACCGCTTCGCAAATGATTTTAAAATTATTCTAACTAATCCAACAAAGTATGGTTGATATCTAAATAGGTCTTCTCACCTTAAACTTTTTAATAATTAAACTTCTATGGTACACAAAGTCTGACTACACGAATGCGTTTGTTTCGATTTGATATTGGTTTTATATTATAATTAGCAATCTTATTGGTTGCCCTAATAATATTTTAAGAAAATATAATTAAAAGTCGCTTTAAAGATAGCTGGATTTAGTTAAAAAAATATTTTATTGATGACCTTAATAACAATAATAGCGTTTGAATTTAGAGACAATACAGCAGTAAAATAATAATAGTATGTAATTATGTTTTGTATTAAGCAGGTCGACATGATTTTTGTTACATTAATGACAATGCTCTTTTTGCTGTTCCTACGGTGTGGACAGAATATACTAATCATGAAAGTGATTGTTACTTTTGTATCACTAAAACAAAAAAAAATCAAAAAAACAAAGGGACAAAATTCAGTATCCAAATTCAGTATACCAAAAAAGATGCTTCTTCCGCCTCTCTATATTAAGCTTGGACGAATGAAAAACTTTGTTAAAGCCATCGATAAAGAAGGTAATGGTTTCAAGTACATAAAGAAATAACCTCAAATAAGAAAGCTTCTAGGTGATTTCCGTTTTCAAGAAAAATTAAATGAAAAGGAAACGGCATCTTGGAAGTGTTTTGTAACTATAGTGAAAGGATTTCTGGGTAATAAGAAAGATGCAAACTACAAAAATCTCATAAATGAACTGTTGAAAGCCTATAAAATACTAGGGTGTCGCATGTCCTTAAAAATGCATTTTTTACACCCCCATTTAGATTTTTTCCGTAAAATTTCAGTGCAGTAAATGACGAATAAGGAGAAAGATTTCACCAGGACATCAGGATGAACACACGAGGAAAAAGTGAACTTTTTTTTCGCTCTATGGCATTTCATGTAATATATTTTATTCGCGTAATCCTCAGTAATGTCTTTGCATAGTTTTAACACGTTTTACATGTTTATATTAAATAAATATTAGACTGTAAAAATATGTCGTCTCCTTTTTTTTCCACCACCGACCCTCTATAACAAAAAAACTGTACGTATTACAGCAATCTGCTTATCATTTTCGGATTTAGGACTACAAAATACTTCATATACATCTATTTTCATCAATGTTACCTCAAAAAAGTTTAAAATTGTTTTTTTGATCTGGTAGGATTTTAAAAAGCAAAATTTTAGTGGCCATTGAGATATACTTTTCCTTCTTCTTTTAATTCTTTATCATGTTGCCATATTGCTTAGTAAAAAACTTCAAACTTCAACGATCAAAGAATTTTATAAACTTTTCTAAAAATTGGAGATTGAATTGATTGATATTGCATAACTTTTATCTTGCAGACAAAAATGTATGAAATAGTATGAGAAAGATATGCGAGTATTCAAACTGAGTAAGCCTGGATGACTTCTAAGAGATGTTCTACACCAGTAAGTTTTTGGGAGACAAGGGTTGACATTTCATTCCACTATCTCCACTCCAGTTTTTATTGAAGTTAGTCGGCAGCCGATGACCACAGTTTAATGCCCGTCTTAAACTGAAGATCTAATTTCTAAATAGAATTAAATAGTGATGCTCCTCTAACCAAAAATTCAATTTTTTTATATCTCTATACCCATTCTAAATTTAATATTTATAATATTTTCAAATTTTTACTGCTATTAAAATACCAGTACAGTAAGATTTGTTTCTGTTGTTTATTGACAGTAAAAAGCTAACGATTATGCCTATAGAAAATCTTTTGCGAACTGCACTAACTTTAGACGAAATATGGTATGTGTTTGGTAGTATTGTCGGAAAATATCTCTTTTGCGATTGATTAAACCCGAATACTTTGAATTGTGGAGTCACTTCATATGGTATGTTGGCTTTGTCATGTTGAACACATTCGAATTAGGGTTATCAGTTTAGTGAAAGAGCTGAAAATATATAATATACATATGCACTCTCACCCAATTTATAAATAAATCTTATTTTGGTGAATATATGTATTATTAGGTGATTATAGCTATTATTTATTCACTTACACTTATACACACTTCGGTGAAGAACATAAATGTTGTTCAATAACAAATATTAGATAAAGCAAAATTTTTCATTTTCTATTCTTAAGAAAAAGTTATACTTTATACAACATAACTTCGATTGTTTATAGTAAAATATTATTAGTCTCAAAAGTGTGTGTAGTACCGATGACACACCGACAATTCCCGAAAACAATCGAAGCAATATGTGACCTCACAGAATGTACAGCCAATCGCTTCGGCTCGGGCCAATTCGGTTACTTAAACCCAAAATTTTCTTTCGTCCTGATTCTGAACAGACGTTCCGAAAGAATTGGAGTTTCGGGTAAATAAAACAATTTATCGATCTTTAGTCATTGTTCTATAAGTTTAACCTATATCTTTTACTGCTTTTGTTGGTTTACGATCAATTTGAAAATATACTTGCTTTTAATTGTTATCTAGGCTTCCGGTGCAGTTTTCGACGTTATTCTCATATATATGGAGGCTCAAAGGTATGTTCAGAATGAAATCAGATTAGGGTTCCTTTTATTTTTTGCATTCGTTTTTATAACTTTTATTTATATTATTTAATTCAAGTAGGGATAACAAATTAAGGTGCCAAATTTATAAGAAAAAATATTCCTGTGTGTCTGCAAATAATCTACATGTAGCAACACAACCGAGGGTAGTAACAATAAAAAAGCCTTACAGGATCGTCAATTTTGTAGGATAGAAATAATAATATTCAAGAATTGGACAAGAACAAAATTCGACTCCTGCTTTTGAAGGTAATCGTATATGAAAAGTATTATATTTTTGAAAGTTTTACAGGATAATCTAATTTGTAGATGGTCGAAGAGTACAGAAACTTGTGTGATTAGTTGGACGAACACTAACTAGTTAAATTAAGTACTGGCAAAGCAGTTTTCCATGGAATAAAAACAAACATCTGAAGGAGTATGCAAAAAAAAAGAAAATAGAAAAGCAAACCTACTATCCAAACAAAAGGTAAAGAAAATTGTATATGTATATTCTAAATAAAAACAAAACAGTTAAAGTATTTTGTTTTTCAGGATTTTGGTACATTTCATCTATTGATTGAACATATTCATTTCAAAGGGTATGTTTAAACATAGATTAGAAAATTATTCAGTGGTTCCAGAATAAGTTGTGGTACATAATGGTTTTCTAGTGGGTAGACCTTAACTGGAGAGTTCTACACTTCGACTATAAGTTTTCCACTCATTCCATTCAAAAACAAAAAGGTTTAGGTGCCTTCTCTTATTTAGGAAATCTCTGGCTGGTTATGCATTAGAGTTAATTAGCAGCCACATTTATTTATATTTGCAATTATTATTAAAACGATAGTCTAATGTGGTGGTTTGTAAAACATGTAAGGTGAAAAATCGATATCGTTTTAAAAATACTGAAAACTTTTAATTGAAACAATAATGTAGTATGGGTAGATTTTTTTGAAAATATTGTTAATAGAGTTTAGTGTGGTGGTTTGAAGAATTGGTATGGTTTTAAAAGGATTGCTAATAGGGTTTAGATTGTTAATAGAGTTTAGTGTGTTGGTTTGAAGAATCAGTGTGGTTTTAAAAGGATTGCAAACTTCAATGAAAGCAATCAAATAAATATGAATATAAATTTGGATAGTGGTTGTTTTTATTCTGAATTGATAATTAATGTAGTTTACATATTATAATCTACTGTAATATATTATCCTAGTTGGGGGAAGTTTTATTATGTATATTTAACAGTGTATTCTTTATTGAAATAAAATTTAGAGATTTAAACAGTATGTATGTGTTTTGTTTTTCTAATTATGCTTTATATTGTTTTTTTGCTCAAAAAATAATTACAATACTAGAAAATATCTTTTGGTTATTCAATATTTAACATTTTTCATTATTTTTGAAAACCAATATTACAAATATATAAGGTATAATTTTTTTGTTTGAGTATTTATTATCTGCTGAAGCAGCACAATTGTGAGATTGAGTGTCTTGAACTTTTCTTAATTTTTCACTAATAGCCAAGGTCTCTATATAAGTTTTACTTCGAACTTTATGTGCAGGACATACACATACTCATACAATGGAAATACCATTTTTGCGGTTAAGTTGAACAAAACCTATAGCCTTGTCACCGTAACTCTCTCGTGACACCCTACAAATAGTATAATTATATTTAATAGAAATATTTTGTTTCTTATTAACATTTACATTATTATTTTTTAAAAAACTTACATAGATGCTTTAGCACATCGAACTTTAGCTGAATTGAGCCAAATGTCATTTTGCAGAAAAGCTGTGACCATAAAAATATCCACTGCAGGTATTTATTAGAATTAGCCTTTATGAACCCTTTGTCACTTAACCAACAATAATTTTGACAGTACAAATACAAATAAAAGCCGTTGCCGACGTCACAAATATAGCAGCCAATCGTGGTGTGTTCGTAGTCACGTGATTTTTATTTAAATTTTATACATTTTAATTCAATTATAATTAATTGTAACAAGTTTTTAAAAAGTTTTTCGCATCGATTATCAATATTATTTATGATAAAGTTTTAAAATAAAGAAAAAAAATCGATAATTATTTTTTATTCAAAACCCTAATTGTTACCTCTTAATCTCTAAAAGTCTCTGTTCGTTCCGGTTTTGGGCTGAAAGTCCAAAGAAAAGAAGTCATATGGCCTTTTTTGAAGTTGATGATGGAAATCGTATTATTTTTATGGTGTATGCCATAGGAATGTTATTTGGCCTGAATATCTTTGACTTGAACTGAGATGGTGCGTTAAAGTTTTCTAAACGCGTTATTTCGCGAAATGTTAAAGTCAATTGTCCACCAAATCAAGCTATTTCACGTTCTCTTTTTACAGAACATTTGAACAACATTTTTCAAAAAATAATATTAGTATTATTTCGATTATTCGAGAGAAGATATTGTAGACCAAATAGAATAACAGATGTAGACATCTGTACATGAATAAAACATATTTTAAATGTAATAAAAATAAATTTTAATATAATCATCAGTTTTTGAAAAAAAAAAAAAAAAAAATATATATATATATATATATATATATATATATATATATATATATATATATATATATATATATATATATATATATATATATATATATATATATATATATATTAAATATTAACATATATATACAACTGTATATTATATTACAACATAAATATATTTGTTATTGTTGGTGGATTCATGCAGTTGTGGGTTGTATCCTTCATCTGAAACAGTTTGAAGTCTTCTAGGTCTCTCTCTGGGCAGATGGTATCGAATGCGTCATGGTTTTTTTTTCAACTGTTAGTCGATGTCGCTCAGATCTTGTGTTCTAGTAGTAAGTATTTAAGCTTCTTTTTAAAATTTTTTAGGTTTAATTTTATTATGTCTTTCGGTATCTTGTTGAATTTTGCTATGGTTTCAGTTGTGAGTTTTTGTGTGAGTCTTACTTGTGTATTTTTATGAACTCTAATTTCTGATTTTCTTCTGGTTTCGTATGTATGTATGTGTTTGTTTGTCGTGAATGTGATAGTTGTCTTTATTAATTTATTTTGAATTTTGTATAGCAGCAGTATATTGTGATATTGTATTAGTTGTCTGATGTTTAGTTCTTTTGTTTTTTTGTATAGTTCTTCGGTTGGCGTTAGTCTGTTGAGATTATATAATATTTTCAATGTCTTATTTTGTTGTCTTTGTAGTATGTTTAAGTTTTTTTCTGTAGTATTGCTCCATGTATTAATCATATAAGCATTTTTAGATGAGAATAGTGCATGGTACAATGGTTTCTTCATTTTTGTTGGTATGATGTGCTTCATTTTTAAGAGCAAAGTAATTGTTTTGGCATTTTCTTTTTTTATTTTATTTATATGCTTATCCCATTTTAAGGTAGTGTGTATTTTAATTCCTAGGTAGTTAATTTCGGAAATTTCCTTTAATTTTTGGTTTCTTATCTTTATGTTTAGGTCTCTTGCTTGTTTCTTCTTGTTAAATATTATGTATTCTGTTTTTGTTTCGTTTATCGTTAGTGAGTTGTTAAAACACCATAGTTCGTACTTTTTCATATCGTTATATATATTATATTGTAATCTGTTGTAATCATTATCAGAATACAACATGCACAAGTCATCAGCGTAAGCATACATTTTCCCAGTGAAGTTTTCTTCGCATAAATCGTTTGTATAGAATATATATAGCAATGGTGGCAGGTTACCTCCTTGCGGCAAGCCATACGCAGCTGTATTAGTGTTTTCCGTCTCTCCTACTTTAGTCTTTTGGGGTCTGTTCATCAAGTAGCTTTCAATTATTCTTATGTAATTATCAAATCCATATGCAATGAGTTTTTCTAGTAATTTTTCTTTATTGATTGTATCGAATGCTTTTTTCATGTCGAAAGATATTACTACGACCGTGTGTTTCTTTTCTATGCATTTTTTAATATTTTCTATCAAATCATAAACAGCTGAAGTCGTGCTCGATTTCTTTTGGAAGGCATATTGTGCTATATTTATGATGTTGTTTTGTGATATATGCTATATCATTCTGTTGTGTAAGATTTTTTCTGTTATTTTATTCAGTGTTGATACTAAAGTAATTGGTCTGTAATTTTGTGTTTCATTCTTTTTTCCTTTTTTGTATATGGGGACTATTATGGATTGTTTTAGGTATTCTGGATATATTCTGGTGTCTAACATTTTATTTATTAGCATTGTAAAAATTGGTATTAAGGTTTTCTTATTATTCTTGATCACTTTGTTATTTTCAAATAACTTTGTTTTGTCATTTGTTATTTTGTCAAAACCTGGGGTTTTTATGTCGATGCAAGTCTTGTATTATTCTTTCTATTTCTTCTTGTTCTACATTTTTAACATCAGATTTATTATATATTTTATTTGTTATAGTTGTTGTGGTGGTTTTTTTTCCCCTATATTTGTTTATCAGCTAGTTTTTGACCTATTGTGGTAAAATAATTATTTAGTTCGTTTGCTATAGTTTTTGTATCGGTGCTACTAGTTCCGTCTTCCTTGATAATTTCTATAATGTTATCATTTTTCTTGGAGTGTATTTGTCTATTAATAAATTCCCATGTTTTTCTGCTGTCTTCTCTATATTCATTGAATTTTCTTGTAAAATATTGCGTTTTAGTTGTTTTTAATGTGTGTATATTGTTTGTAAAGTGTTGTATATTGTTTTTGTTCTATATTATCTTACTTTTAGAAGTTCATTGTGTGGATGTTTTCGATATTTTTTGTAAAGTTTATTCCTTTTTCTTATTTCTTTTATTATATTGCTATTTATCCAAGGGCAGTCGTTTCTTCGTTTTATTTTCGTAATGCACATATTTTTTTCTATAATACTCTGGAGCGTTTTTGAAAGATCTTCATATGATTTAATTTGGTCATAGTTTAATTCCGAAATCATTTTATTTGTTTTTCCATCGTTTCTTTTAATTGCTTTGTAGTGTACATAGGTAGGTCTTTTTTTTGTTGGTGGTTCTATTGTTGCTTTAATTATATTGTGGTCTGATATATCGGAAGAAATTATGCTCATGTTAATGAGCTTATTTTCGATATTTGTAATTACATGGTCAAGTATGGTATTGTTAGAATTTTCATTGTATCTAGTGTATGCACTCGTCTTTCTTTTATTCAAAATTTTATTGTTTCGTTCTTTATACATGTTATAGTAACTGTCAATCAAACGATTTTTCCCCAAAATATTTACATTAAAATCACCGATAATAATATGACGTTCTGTTTATTATATTATGTTTTAAAGTATATTCCAACGAGTCAAAATTGACATCGGGAGGTTTATATAAGGCTTATTGATATATTTTCTGAAGTTAATTCTACATTTATTATTTCTATTTTGTTTATGATACAGTTTACTTTTCCTTTATATTCTATACCATTTCTTATATACATCAATATACCTCCTCCTCTGGTTTGGCATGATCTAAATATTGCATTATAGCCGTTAATATTATATAAACCTTCCTCATCTGGTGATAACCATGTTTCTATAAGGGCAATTAGGTCCGGATGGTTTTGTGTTTTTGGGATGATCTCAATTTCTTCAAATTTGTTTCTGATGCTTCTTATATTTTGCATTATTATGTTAATCATCTTGATATTCGTTATTATGTAGTTTGCATGTAATTATTATTGTTTTGCTAGTTATATTTATTGTTCTAGTTTTTCGACATCGGACAGTTGTTTAATTTTTATCTTATCACTTGTTTCAGTTTTTCTGGCATATACATCACCATCTCGAATCCATATATATTCAATTTTTCTTTCCTTTTTTAGTTCTCTAGTCTAGTAGCATAGAAAATTTCCCCGGTTAAGTTTGTTATATGTTCGTTTACATAAATGTCTTTATTTCGCCCTTTGATGTGACATTCTCGGGTTTGTAATGTTCCAACTTCCTTACGTGCTTTTATTATGTCAATTTTTGTTTGTTTGTTGTTTAGTGTAACTATGACTGGGTTATTTTCGTTATTGATATTTTTTCTACAACACTTTTGTATATTTTCAATGGTGTTTGTATCACAACACATTTGTTTAAGTATTTTTATTACAATCTCCTTTGTGTTCTCATTTTGCTCGGTTTTGTCCACTCCGCTTATAATAATATCATTTTTTATTTTTTCTCTTTCGCTTTTTTCTATAATTCTCTCTAGCTTTGCCATTCTGTCCTTCTGCAATTTGTTTTTTCTTGATTTTTTAGGATCTTTCTCAATTCTTTATTTTCGTCTTACATTACATCAAATTTTGCCGAAATGAATTCTAAACTTTTTTGCATTTCATCTAGTTTTTTGTACATTTCTGTCTTGTCTGTCTGTCTTGTCGATTTCCATTTTATCTACGTCTGCTATTGTATCCTGTTTGTCTTGCTTTGTGCGTATGTTTTTCATTTAGTTATTGTTTTGTGTTATTATTTGTTTTTGTCGTATGTAAACACGCAGGTATATAGGAAAAAAGACAGGGACACTCACTTCACCCTAGCAGTGCGTGTTGCAGGGATTTTCAATTATTACATACAAAAGGAAACAGTAGGTAACCGACAAGGTCTTTTGTGTTGGGCAGTATATAGAGGGAGGAGATTGGTGACGCGGCAAACACGCAAAAAATGCGGAATGTAGCTATCTTGGTTTAGATGGGATACATGTTAAATTTCGGTTGATATTTTAATAACGAAATGCAATTATTTACCTTATTCTGTTATGTTATTACTTGTTATCGATGCACTTAGTACATGGGTTTATTTTGGAGAATTTATTTCTTTGTCACTCACTTATTTCGCCTTGTTTTATAATAATTTTAAGAGAACAACCACGTTTATATCTTTTGAGCATTTCTTTGCACCAATCAAAACGAGCTTTTTTTTAAGCGATTGTCAAATTATGGGCGGAATACAAGGCGCGCAACTCTTTTTCAAGGCTAACTGTTCATGTAAAATCCTGTGTATGCTGGTCATACTAATGCCCAGGGATCTCACGGTATAACACATGACGATCTTACTTTATCAGTTCGAACACAAAATGTTCTAAATACGTATAGAGTCAAGAATGTCACACTTTACTCTGTATATGTCAGATGACGCCTAGCAACACCATTGTTGCCTATTCCGGATACATAAATGGTAACCCTAGTATATAAAATGATTTCCAATAAGAGTGTCAGTGCGAAACGTAATAACGGCAATATTGTCTAAAATGCAAATGTCACTCAAAGTGTCAATTCATGACCACATGATTCAAATGCTCATAGAAATTGGAAGTTAGAAGTTTTACGGAAAAATATTATTTTTCGAGGGAGCGCGTACTTCTGGATTTATATATTTGTGAACAAACATAACTGCAGGATTTGAGCCAATGAAAATTCTCTAATGATTCAGATGTTACCTCTTCATCCACAAAAAGTATCTGTGTGGTGCAGTTTTTGTGCTAAAGGAGTTAAAGGACTTTATATTTTAGAAGACGATGATGGACATTTGAACATCATTTTCAAAATATTCAGATCTTATTATCTCTTTATTAAGATTATTAACACTATCTATAGTTATTATTGAACTTCACTTTAAAGTTCTGGCACTATTATTGAGAATCGCCGGCCGCGGTGGTCTGGTGGGTTAGTCGCCTGCCTGGCAATCCAAAGGTAGCTGACTCGATTCCAGCGCTCGGATGGGTGTTTTTCTTTAATTCTTCTGTCCGTCTTACTTCCTACCCTACACACACTTATATAAACTCACATATACACACACACACGCCCACACATATCCACACATAAATGTCTGTGATTGTTTGTAGGCAAGAGTGTAAAATCCGACAACGAATTACCCCTCAGTCACGCCAGTTAAAGGCTGGGTAAGGCCGGATGCCTTCTGAGAAGTGTTCTACGTTGGTCACTCGCCGTCGGTAGGCTTCCTGATAGACTTATGGGTAGGCACATAACCAAGGGTTGCTAGCCTGAGGGGGGGGGGGGGGTGCTGGCCTGAGTTTGTCGGTAGCTGATGACCATGGTTCGGAACCCACGTTAAGCTGTAGGTCCAGTCGCTAAATATCCTTAGATGCTGATGCACCTCTAACCGTAAATCCTTTCCTTTCCTATTATTCATAAACCTTTATAATGAACATTTTGTTGATAGGGACAGGCCCCACCCATTCCTTCCATTGGAGGGCACATGTTTCGTCTCTTGATGTTTAGACTTTTCAGGGCACCGACATGTCAAGCTCTCTCGTCAAGAATAGCAAGATCCCATCCACAGTCAACAACCCATACTTTTCGCCGACTTCCCGTCGGATGGCGTATATATGCAGTGTTAGAATTCTTTGGACTGCGTCCAATGAGACAACAGTGCTGAGTGTCATCAGACATCCAACTGCTGGGTTCCACAATCTCATATGAAACACACAACAACCTGCGTCTCCGCCTGGATGAACATTTTGTTGATTGGCACTGGCATTGGCAAATTGGCAGGTTAATTTGTTTTCCCTATATAAATTAAACAATATAAATAAAAGTTATAAAAACGAATGCAAATACAAAAGGAACCTTAATCTGATTTCATTCTAAACTTACCTTTGAGCCTCCATATCTTATGTAAAGTTATATGAGTATAACGTTGAAAACAGCACCGAAAGCCTAAATAACAATTAAATCAGGTATATTTTCAAATCGATAGCAAACCAACAAATGCAGTCAAAGATATAGGATAAACCTATAGAACAATGAATAAGATCGATAAATGGTTTTATTTACCCGAGACACCGATTCTTACCGAACGTCTTTTCACAATGAGCGCGGAAGAAAATTTCGGTATAACCGAATTGCTCCGAGCCGAACCGATATTGGCGATATTAGCATTCGGTACAATTCTGAGGTCACAATTGTTCCGGTGTATTTCGGGAATTGTCGGCGTGTCATCGGTACTAGATTTAAAAATGGATTTTCAATTTAATATAACTTTTTAATTATAAGGAAAAAAATTTAAATAAAAATAGTTTTGTTATAAAACTTATATATAATCTTTCCATTTATGGCAAAAACAAATTTTGTTCAAGAGCCCAATTCCCTTTTTTGCATCTTCTTAATTTACAAAGTATTAAAATTTTTAAAAAAAGATATTAATAAAATATCATGTTTATGTTTTCGTAGAATACGCCGATATTCATTTTATCTACGGATATTGTCATTTAAAATCAAAAGTCGTAGGCGGGAAAATCATATTCCAATTTCCTACTAGAAGGTTACCCTCAAAACAAGTTTTTATTCGAACTCACTAGAATTTTAGAAACTTTGGACTTATAAGGGATCAGCGAAATGAAGTAAGGCGAAATGATAGATTTAAAAACCAAATTTTGGATGAATTCAACAACTCTGATAAATTTAAAATCAGAAGAGCTACCCAACAGCTGCGAGGTCAATCTATTCAAATATCTAAAAATAAGGATTTCCGTGTTTTAAAAAAGTATTTGTAACACTGGAGGAAGATCCTAATTTTAAAAATAAGATCATTTGGACTGACGAAGCTACATTTACCCACACTGTATCAGAATTTAGGAACTTGGACTAATAGGAATTCTCACATAATCCGCCCTATGGCATTTCAAGGACAATTCAGTGTTAATGTGCGATGCGGTGTCATTAACATAGGTTTGTGTGGGCCTGACATGTTTGACTTTGTGGTCTTCGAACCACGAAATGGAGCACTATTTATGATTTTTTAAATGGCAATTTTTTCGAATGGCTCGAAGATGTTCCAGTTAATTTAAGGTATAAATCTGGTTTCAAATGGATGGTGCTCCAGCACACTATACTGCTGAAAATTGGATGTGGCTAAATAAGAATTTTCCACAATGGTGGATCGATCGGTTAGGACCAGCACCACCCCGTTCACCGGACCTGATTCATCTCAATTTTTTCATTTGAGGGTATTTAAAAGATAAAGTCTATATAACCCCTGTAAATTTCAGAAAGGAGTTTATCCAAAAAAATCAAGAAGCGTCTGAAAATCTACGGGCTAATCTAAATTTTATTCGTAACGCCACACGATGGCGTTATATGTATGTAAGAATTCTGTTGGTGAGTCTTGTCGGTGGAAGTCTACTGATATGTCCATAGAATTTCAACTTTATTTTACTTATGTCCGCCGCTACGTTGGACATTCTCTCTGTGGTCTTTCTAAAATGTAGTCTGCATTCTTCCTCTGCCAGTTTTAGGCCGAGAATTTTCCTCATAATTTTGCGTTCTTCTTTTAGTATGTTTTCTATGCCGCTTTTTGTGTGGAGTGTGCCTCGCTTGCGTATAGTACCTCTGGTTTGATTACTGTGTTGTACTGTCTTATTTTTGCATTCATTTCTTATTGTAGATATTTGAAGTGAGTGACCCTATTTATCTTGCCATATTTGGTGTTCAAATTTTGGACATCTAATTTTGAGCAGAAGAATTCGGTTTTTTGAAAGGAGATTGTAAGCCGACTTTCTCTGCACATTCCTTGAGGACATCTATCTGTTTGGTTGCCTTTGTTTTATTGTCTGCAAGTATGGCTGGGTCGTCTGCGGAGGCTAGGCATGAGATGTCTATGTTGTTTTTGGGTCGTCTCCTTCGCGTACTCCGGTTTTAATCAGGAATGGTGCAGAAATTTTTCCCATAAATTTCACTTTAGAGGTTGTGTCGATCAGAGTCTGCTTGATCAATCGTAGTGCTTGTTCTTCTAGGACGTTGAACAGAGATTTTCGGTCGAGTCGTATGCGTTTTTGAAATCCACGAACGTGCAGATGATTGGCACATTCCTGATATATTTGTATTTCAGTATTCTTTTTAAGTTAAATATTTGGCAAAGGGCAAAAGCCTGCCTGGTACTCACCAATTTTGTGTTCTAATTGTTCTTGTAGTCTCTAGAGAAGGCATGCTGAGAGGATCTTGTAAGTGACTTGTTGTAAGGAGATTCCTCTGTAGTTGTTCACATTTGTTCTGTCTCCCTTCTTGTGCAGCGGGTGGATAAGAGCACATTTTCATTCATCTGATAATTTTTCTGTTTGCCAGATGTTCGTGATAATTTGCGGGAGTTCCTTCAGTGAATTTGGTGCGAGGTTTTTCAATAGTTCCTCGGTGATACCATCTTCACCGGATGCCCTGTTATTATTTAGTTTGCATATGTGGCTGTAGATTTCTTCCTGTGTTAGTGGTGGTGGTTCTGAGTGGGCAATTGAGGAGATCAGACAAATAGTGTGCCAGCTCCTGACAATTCTCCTGATTGGTTAGCGCTAATCCCCCATTCCGCTTTCTGAAGCAAATATTTTATGGTGTGTATCCACGGATTTCTCTTGCGAAGGTCCTATAAAAATCTCTCGTGTTATAATTGCGGAAATTCTTCTCTATTAGATTCTAGTTGTTCCTTCATGTACTTCCTCTTAGTTTCTTAGTTATATCTGTTCGTTTCTGTTTAGCTGTCTCCTTGCGTTAGACGCGAGCCCAGCTGACGACGGCTGTGAGGCCAGAAACTAGTCCTGCGAGGTACTTATTTGAACCCAACAGAGGTACGTGAAAGTTATTAAAAAAAAATCTGGCGAACTGCCACCATGTATCTCTCGGGACCGGTTTCTAGTCTTTCAGTCATCATCAGTCGAACTCCAGATGAACGCAAGGAAAGCAGTTGGGAGAGACGATCGGGCCCAGGCCACGTGATTTCGTTCAGCGGTCATCTGTAGCTCGACTGATGATGGCTTAAAAGCTAGAAACCGCCGTGAGAGATACGAGGTGGCGTATAACGGCAGTTGGGCATGATGTCACAAACTTTCGTTTATTCCCTGATCTATGCCCAGGGCTTTCTGTCTCGTCTTGTAATGGCAAGCATACATCTTTCCATTTCCCTCTGTGCTACCCGAAGTTTTTGAATAGATTGCGATGTGAATGTCCTCTGATCGAATACTTTTATTTTCAGGCAAAGTGGAAATTTGTCCTTAAACACTATGTTGAGCCTGTCAAATGCTTGCCAGCGACATTTAATACGCCGTTCCACCTCCCAAACGGTATCCCCCTCTATTGAAATCCTCTGCCCAAGATATACAAAATGGTCCACAATCTCCAAATCCCTTCCTAAAACTGAAATTCTTCTATCCTCAGCGAATTTATTGAACATAATCTGACTCTTCTTCAGGTTTATTTTTAATCCAAATGGGTCGTCAGTCCTTTGCAGCTTTTGCTTGCATCTTTGCCGCTCCTATGTGTTTTGTGAAAGGAGAACGATACCATCTGCAAATCTAAGATGGTTTAAGTTTGCACTATTAATCTTTACACCATCCTGTTCCCAATCCAGATTACCGAATACTTCTTCAAGGTAAGCCGAGAAAAGAATAGGCGATATTGCGTCATCTTGTCGTATACCTCGCTCTACGTTAATTCCCTCTTCAAGATCATCAAGCTGAATTGTCGCTGTAGCTCCATCATATATCGATCCTAATAGGTTTACATATGCTTTGTCTACCCCCTGACTAAACAATGCTTTCATTATGGCCTGCTTTGAGGTTAAATCAAATGCTTTTTCGTAGTCAATAAAAGCCAAGCACAGTGGCATGGTGTATTCGTTGTGCCTTGCTCTGGCCTGCTGTACGACCTGGATGATATCCGTTGTACTAAATCCACTTCTGAATCCTTCTTGTTCTCTTTGTTGTGCGACATTTAGTTTTCTTAATATTCTTTTCGATATTATCTTAGTGAAAACTTTATACATTACTGATAGGAGGCTTATTGAACGGTAGTTCTTTGAATCTTTCTGTGCTTCTTTTTTATGTAAAAAAGATCACTTCTACATTTTTTCATAAGTCAGGTACTTTTTGTTCTTTGAGGTATTTTGAGTATAATTTTGCCAGTAATACATGTGTAACGTTCGACCACCAGCTTTTATCATTTACACTGCCCTTTCCTAGAGCCTTGACGTTTTTCATCAATTCTATAAAATTTATCACTTCTTCCACTAGAATATCTGGCATTTCTTCTTCCGTGGTTATTGTTGTCTTTGATTGGTTCTGATCTTCATACAACTGTAAATAAAATTTTCTGACAACCTCTAACATTTGCGTACGCGCCCTGCACACTGTGCCATCCTCACACATTAAGGCATAAATTTAATAAAATATATAAAATTTTATAAAATTTGCCGTTCTTTTCTTTCTCAACTTCTGTTTAGTCTTGTTAATTCCCCTGTTTTCTTCTAAGGTTTATTGCACTATATACACTGATAGCAAACAAAATATTCAGAAATTAAAATTTGTACTAGATCAACTGGAAAGAGAAAAGGTCATATATATCACTAATAAATTTAATGGCTTAATTCTGTTACAGTAGATATAAAAAACGTACGAATTTGTGAAATAATTGTGTCTAAAGTTGCAATATCTAATATTATAATGTCTTTAGAAAACCTCCATTTGTAACAAATTTAACGCAATGCATAACGCCCTAATTTCTATGAAAGCTAGTGACAAATCTTCATGCAACCCTCTTCGACACCCTCGAAGATTTTCTATCTTGCACCGAATCGGCAAAACTTTCATACCTTCCAGGGGGAAAGCGGCTGATATGAACACCCCCGGTGAACTCCGAACATGTGAAATGCATTACTGCCGACTTTGACGCTCTTCCATCTGCATCGCTGAAAACGTCGAACCGACTCGTTCATAGATTCATGGTCCTTTGAGCAAGGATAATGGCCATTTTACCTATTGTTCACTTTTGCCGACCCCCCTCTTCTGGATGGTACAAAGGAAATTAATTTTGAGCTCGAAAACGAAAATGTTACGTCTGCTACGGATAATTTGCGTTTTATTGTGAACAGACTGTCAATTAATATTGTTGTGTCGAAAAAGTTTTACATCGAACTATATATGAAGGGATAAATATTTACGTCGAAAATATAAACCTAATTCATTTGGTATAAAAATATTAAAATTATCATGCTAGAAAAGTTTATATAACGTAATACAACGATTACCTGTGTTAAGTCTAATCGTCCTCACATCAGAAAGTATGCGCACTGGTCTAATAAATCGCAAACATGCATTTATTCGTTCTAAATAATTCCGTTTCACTGATGCCAAGGTTTCGTAATTCTGCAAACAACTCTTGTAGTTGATTTAAAATAACTTCCTTGTTTCTAATCTTTAAAAATGCTTTCTATGGTATCTAATAATGCAATTTAGAATATTCAGTTGATAAAGTAATCAAAGGGTATGGAGTTCAATATTTCTTCAATATCTGCTAAAATATTTAAAAACTGTTTAATAAAAGGCATTTCTTGTTGCATACATTTTAAATAAAATTTGATTAATTTAACTTCCACTTCAATGGCTAAAATGAAGCAAATCTACTGCCTAAATAACCAAAAAGGGCATATTAAATATTACTATATTGTGGTGTGATTTTGCATCCATTTCCTTTCCTCTCTTCAAACATTGTTCCTGTTTGAACGCATCCACGACTTAATAAATGACACTATCTCAGTTCATGTCACAATTCCATTCAAGGTACGTGTCGTTGCGAGCACAATAATAACATTTTTTTTAAATGTAGTTTTTATTAAACCACCCAGCTAAGAATTGAAGTAAGTGATTTGTAAAAACGACATCACTTATTTAGAAACACTTTTTTAATGCACGACTATTAAACTGCGGCAGTGAGTTTGCTTTAAAAACGACAATATTTGTTTAGTGACACTATTTTAATGTCAAACTACTGACTAGACTGTCAAACTACAACTGTGAGTTAATTTCAATAACAACATTTTCCATATAGTGTCGCTTTTCTAATATGTCTCGTAAGTTTTTACTTGATAAAGGTAAAGATAAAGTGTTAGGGTTAGAGGCGCATCAGCAACTAGGCTATTTAGCGACTGGACCTACAGCTTAACGTGGGTTCCGAACCACGGTCATCAGCTTCCGACAAACCCAGGCCTGCACCCCCCTCGGGCTATAAACCCTTGGTTATGTGCCTACCCATAAGTCTATCAGGAAAGCTACCGACTGGCGAGTGACCAACGTAGAAAACTACTCCTAAATATACACCTAAAACCTAAAACTACCTCTAGTCACTGGCGTGACTGAGGGGTAATTCATAGTCGGATTTTACTCTCTTGCCTAGAAACAATCACAAACATTTAGGAAAGATAAACGGACAGAAGAAAGAAAAATAATCATCCGAGCGCTGGAATCGAACCAGCTACCGCTCCAGCGTGGATTCGGCATAGCAGCGGCGGGCCGCTGCTCTTACCGCCGCACCAACGCGACCGGCTTTTTACTTGAATACGTTATTGTGGTAATGACACTTTTTGTTTGAATATCAACAAATATTAGAACAACGACCCTTTATATGCGGCGTATTTCATAGAGTGTCATTTTAGCTTATGTTGTATCCGTTCTTATGTTGTACATTCTGACAACTGTTGTGGGAAACACAAAAATCAATTCATTATCAGCATGTACATTAATGTAGTTTTGAATCTTAAATTTATTTGAATCAATCAGTCACAAATTTCTCTTTCGCGGACATACCTAAAATGAAGGTAACGCAGTTTATTCGACCATCGAAAGGGAAATTAAGAAAGTGTTAGAAAGGGTCAAATCTATGTACCATTTCAGTATATAATAACCATTAGGGATTCCAAAAAGTAAAGTATTCCTTACATAGTCAATGAAATGAGCTACAATGATTTCCTAGATGAAAAAAAATTAGGTGAAGCCAAATTAACGAAATGCGTTGATGGAGAGACAATTAGGTTATCAGAAATAAAAGTTATCAAAACTGAGGTAAATCAATAAAAATATTATACAAAACATCATACTTCGACGATTGTAACGAAATTACCTTGCAAAAAAAACTTTGAACGTCAATATTTCGCAAAACTGCTGAAGAGATTGTACAATAACAAAACTGAAATACCTGAACGGAAGAAGAATTATATTAAAAGTCTTTTTCAATACAAACCTGATTCCAAAATATTATAATTCATTTTATAAGAACATTTTCAAATGAAAATAAAAATTCAAACTAAAAGCAACTGTACAGAAAAACAAGGTTTTTTGCATAGTGTCACTTTTGTTTTCAATGTGCGATATCATTTACTACTTGACGGAATCCGAACCGGAGTTATCGGCTACCGATTAATCCCAGTCAGCACCCCTCTCAGATTATCAACCTTTAGTTTCTGCTTAACTTTTTAGTCTTTCGAAAAGCATACCAACTGGCCAGTAACCAACGTAAAACCATTCTCACTAGGCACCTACTCTTTCCAGATGTATCATTCTTGTCTATTAAAATATATGGTACAAGTCTCTTTTGACCCACCCATTAAAATAATAAATTCAACAAATGCTGTAGTTTGACCCCTGAGTCATCGGATTACAGGAGACTTTCAGGTTTATTTTTGACTCTGATCAAAAAATAAATCGACAATACTAAGCACACATTAGTGGTTTTACAAGGAGAAAGGAGATATCAGCAAAAATTAAAATGATAGTATACAAAGCAATTTTGAAACCAATATTCACACATTGTAGTGAAAGTTGGGCAGTAACGGTGTAACAAAAAAAAAGAAAAATAATAAATAATAAATAAAGAAAAAGTTATAAGCAGAATTAAAAACGAAATGATGCGGAAAGAGTTAAAAATGAAAACAATAATTGAGAGTAAAGAAGAGTGACATTTTAATGGTTTGGCCATTTTCATGGTTTGGCCACAAAGTACGAATGGACGATTTGAGACAACAGGAACAAATATGGTAAACAAAAACGCATGGCAAGAGATCATAACGCACAAGCCGAATGTTTAGTGAAAAAAATAATTTCACTGGAAGGATGAAGGAATAATAACCATAAGAAATAGTAAAAGTTTGGCAATATTTGTGCATGAAAAAAGCACACATTTCAGTACTTATAGGTAAAGAGGCCTTTTTGATTATATAAGTAAACGAGTTTGAGATAGCCATTGATTTTAACTTGGGCAGATTTTTAACTTCTTCCGCGCGTTCATCTCATTTCTATTTTATTCCAGTCTTATGGTCATTTGTTTCGATCTATATCATTATAAAACTTTTTGAATGGAAAATAATATTGTGCGATCTCAAATATGCTTCTACATAAAACCTACAGCACATTGATTGGTTATTCGCCTTACTTAGGCAGATTATAAAGCAAGATTATTGACAATTTAATTATAAAATTATCTAATAATTTATTTATATTTTAGGCGATGCCAAAGTGGTAATTAAGTTATACAATATATTTCATACAGACATAGGAAAATAGAAAAGCGTGGAAAAAAGCATAATTATCAATTAACTATAAAATAAAGGACCTGATAGAAGATGACCAAACTATGAAAATTATATTTTGACCATCAAATATTTTAGAACCGATTGTATTTAGTATACGTATCAAAATCAAATGTAATTAACTTGTTCAAGAATTCAACTGAACAATATATAAAACAGAAAATCTGAGATGAGATGCCTGACTGGATATTCGATTTTTGTAAATTACACCACACACTGAAATATGAATTGAGAATGATGAAAGTAAAATACATTCACTAGTGTAGAGATTAAATATATTTTACCGCAAATCAGTTATCAGTTTCAAAACCAGAAAAATCTTACGTAAACCAAAAGTCTTACCTAAACCAAATCTAGCAATGAAAAATTGATTTTTAGTGTCAAGATATTATTGGCCTTTGTTCAATAAGATTCAGAAATTCAGGAAGTTACTTATCGTAAACTTCTGCTTGAAAACAGCAGAATCTTTTATCAGCATAGACCAAAAATTTAATATAACCTCAAAGAAAATAAACAAAATGAGTTTTATCACATAACCTTGGTGGCCAATTAATGGACGATATGGACATTTGTCCAACCAGTGTGACGAAAACCCACTTTATGTAAACTGCGCTGGTTTACACTGTAGTAACGAGTAAAAATTGGGAAAAAACAACCAGCCAAATGTTGCAACTGCGGCGGTTTGCAACCGCGAACATCGTGGCCTGAATTGCAGCCCAGCTATAGGAATTAATGGGCCTGTCCCAAGCACAGATCAGTCCGTAACCAACCCCAAGCAGCCAGGACGACGGGACTCGAACCATTCGGACCTCGGTCCCATAATTTTATCCATCTTTTTCATCCAGCCCTTTTTCTAATTAACTTCCAAAAGTCGACCAAGACTTTCTTGCTTGTTTTCACATTCTACAGAACTGGTTCAACTAGAGGCCCACAAAAATATCTAGTGCTTGTACAGGAAAATCTAAGGAAAAAAGAGCCTACTCTTTTCGCCGCAAAGGTTATCTCGAAAACCAGGGTGATAAAATGAAAATGTAGCCAATATAGAAAACTTCCTAGAATTTTTATCCAGCCTGCTTACTGGCCTCACTGAGATGCGATTACTTGTCGGCTCTTACATTCTACAAGTAAAACATCTACATCATAAGCGGGTATTGAAGCCGCCGTACCACCAGTTATTGTCTTAGGCACCGCACGAAAGGGGCTGAGTAATTTAAATAAATTGATAGTATATTATTTTATGGATATTTATTAGTTTCTTTCATAAAAGTTTCGTTTATATCAATTCCAGATACATACCTCTCAAATATTCTTATATAAAAGGTGTTTCGGTTAATAATGTCGATTTTTTCGCAGAATTTCAATGTTTATTTCCATAACAAATTAAATTATCTTAATAATCAAAGTATTGAAAATCATTAGCTATTACTTGTTCCTCTCTTTCTCTCAAAGAATGGATTCCGCTCCAAAACAACTTTTGATTTTTTGAAGCCAAATTTTCATTTCTTCGTAAGGATGTAAGTGTTGTTTTGGAAGTCCGCGCTGAATCGATCGAAATAAGTGGTACTCCTAAGGAGCTAAGTCTGATGAATACGGTGGGTGGGGTAGGACGACCCATTTAACGTCTTTTAAATATTTTTTCACACATTTTGCAACATGGGGCCGAACATTGTCATGTTGAAAAATGACTATCGTGTCTCTGTGTATGACTTGAGTCATCATCCAATAATGGTTCTAAATCTGCATCTTCAAACTTTTTCAGTTGTCCTTTACGCTCCTTGTCTTTTATATCAAGATCGCCACTTTTTTTTACGTTTAAACCATTGTTCACAAGTTTTTTGGATTAGAGTATGTTCACCGTAAGCCATATAATTCACCATATAATTCAACCATCAATCGATAAATTTCAGCAGCCGTTTTTTTCAAATGAAAGAAAGTTACTAAACTTCCCCGCAAAACGCCTTTTTCTGATACATAATTCCACATATTCAAACTATGAAAAACTATGTTTTTGCACAATGACTATTAAAAACGAACTGGCTTTTAATGGCTTATGATTGGCTCCAAAACGCCATAGATGCCTTTTTATTTGAAAAAGAGATCACGGTGTAAAAATGGTTTGGTCGAATCAGGGGCGGAAGTTTTGACCTGGAAGACCGACATCGCTCTGGCCGTCCTTCAAGCACTAATGTTTAGGAAATAAAGGCCGAATACCATGCATAATGGTCCATGTGATAACAGATAATTATCGTTAGAAAAAATGAATGTTTGTTACCATCTCAAGAACAAAAAAGAGTTTGTTTGCCAGTACGATGTGTAGGGTCTATCACGAATTTAATTATCGAAATCTCCTGGACCGAATCTCTTCGTGCGATCTTTTTCTGAAAAAAAATCCTAGACTCCATTTCTAAACCGGATGGTATATGTTAATGAAAAGTGGATTTGGTACAACATTCAACGAAACAAGATCATAGAGGTTACCAGGGCCAGTGGTTTAAAATACGGTGAAAGACGGCTTTCATCTGAAGAAAATTATGTTTTGTCCCATCAGCCTTATTCACCGAATATCGCACTCTCGGACTACTATTAATTCCACTCTCGATTAAGTGATTTAAATCTTTTAAAATGTAAGAAGGGATGAAAAACAACCTATTCAAATTTTTTGGCAATAAAAATAATAATTTCTTGGCAAAAAGACATTATGGTCCTACCACTATGTTCGCAAAAAGTTGTAAATAATAATGGTATTACATAATAGACTAAATAAACATTTAAATGAACTTTTTTAAAAAACTTTAAAAAATCCTACGAACTTTCCAGCAACCCGATAGTTATTAGAAAAGACCGGACTTGATATATAAGATAAATGAATAAAACGTTTCATGAAATGGCGTGCGCCCATCACTTCAACTTATGAAAATATCTACAACTTCAAAATATTTAAAAATTATTTCAATTGTTTTTACTACATTTTTACATATATACATTCGATACTTCTATAATCAGAAAATTAATGGAAGAAATGTTGTTTAATTGAATATCTCAAATGTACGACTATGACTAAACGCACTGATAAGCAGTACCCTTGCCCAAGCTTGGGCAAAAATCCGCTCTCTAGTTATTAGTTTCAATTATCATACAAGAATGTGAAATTAAGATTTTTAAAAATAAATTCAAATAAAATAGGTTCGATTTAAAATAAAAATTACTTTATTAAATAATCTCATATATTAATAATCATCATATTAACGGCTTTTAGGACAAAATAACATCCATAAAATTATGATTTATTAAAGAAAAGGAAATGATAGCAATCTTAATAAATTCAAGCGGTTTTATACATTTGCGGCAATTCCTGTATCATACTTAGCTTGGCATCGTATATTTCATTGCGTCGTACATTGTAATTTTATTCTTACCGATCGTTCAAACACCTTTTTAAACTCGTTGTTAATTTTCCTTAAGAGGCAGTTAAAGTCACGCATTTTTTCCGCCTTAAGGTTTACTTTGAATATGAAATACACAGAGGTTTTTCATAATACCCCGAATATCTTTCTTCTCGTTTCGTTACTCTGGTGTTTCTTTAATGCCATGCCACTTATTTAATGAAAAATTACGATTCAAAAATTGTAAGCATACGAGAGTCGATAAAGAATAACTATTTCTGACAGCACACGTAACTTCTAGTTGTGTATATTTCTACTTTCTGGATTTTAAATTCGGGGAAGAGTTTTGTAAACCTACACTAGATGCGGGAGAAAACTCTCGCACTCCCTGCACTGATGCATCTCATGGAATTCAATAATCGAACAATAACAGTTAATTTTATGGTAAAAAAAATATAGATTTTCAGTAGACAGTGTTACATAAAATTTGCACTACGAATTGGATCTTAAGATAATCACTTCTCGTTATATGTATGGAACGTAAATGTACGATCAGGGTGTCATCAAGTTAAATGGATTCAGTGATATCTGGAAAATTTTTCAAAGAATTTCTGACGCAAAATCAGAATAAGAGCAACAAACAGATTTATTATACTTAGTGTTTCTAAACAAGAGAGAAATAAGTAAATATACGAAGATCAATTTTTACGATTATGTATTCGTCCCAACTTATGTAACATCAACAACCCAATCAAGTAGATTAAAGTCAAAAGTTATTGCTAAGTAAATAAGAAGTTTGTAGAAAAGAGAAGGAGTCACCTACTAGATAAAATCAAAGTCTGTTAGAAATAAGTTTAGAGTTACTTCAATCAACAGCAAAAATCTAAAAAAAAATTGAGTTGGATTGGACCTGATTAGAATGACAGGGAAATTTAGAGAAATAAATATGAAATTCAGAAAAGGGTAGTAAAAGCATGAAAAGGAAAACTGAGAAGATTCTAAAGCCAGGAAATTGTAGAAGTCCTAACAGCAATAGTCGAAATTTGAATGAAATTTTTAAAAATGACCAAAGTTTGAATTTGAAAAATTTGAAGAAATTCTGTAAATCAAAATACCTCTAAGCCTAACCTAATAATAATTTAAACTATATTATATATCCACCATTCATTCATGTCACCAGTCATTGTCTATCCACTGCAGGATGAAGGCCTCTTCAGAATGCTTCCATCTCGCGCGGTCCTAAGCTCTCCTCCACTATTCGGGTTCAATCAGTTCAACAGTCATTGTGTTTTCGGTCTTGGACATTTATGATTAATCCCAGGATTGCTTTGATCCATCTGTCATCACATCGCCTTGCAATAAGACATGCCCATCGCCATTTCAATTAATTTACTCTTCCAATGATGTCACATAATTTTGTTTGTTCTTAGCTCCATGTGCAGATCTTTCTGTCCCCTTGGTATTGCCAAGTATACACCTTTCTATTTCACTAGTACTACGCGAAGTTTTTGAACTGATTGTGTTGTGAGTCTCTACGTTTTACTTCCGTATGACATAACAGGGACGGCGCACTAATCTCAGACTCTTCTCTTCAGGCAAAGTGGGAGTTTGTTCTTAATACAATCTTGAGCCTACCAAATGCCTGCCAGCCACATTTAACAAGCCGTTCAACCTCTCGAGCGGTAACACCCTCCACTGAAATCCTCTGCCCAATATATAAACGGTGATTTTTTTAGTGCGTCGGCAATTTAAATTCAAATAAAACATCAACCAAATTAAATGCCTTGAAAACTTCACATTTATTTTATGTGAAATAACATTCAATAGGATTAATGTTTGAAAACAATTTAGGACAAATTTCCGCAACAGCTACTTCTACCAAAGCGCATTCTGTCAATTCAATTTCCGACCACTTTTTCAAGCAATTAGAGTCTTATATTGGCAATTGTCCGAGTTAAGTTGGTTTCCAAGGCGTCAATAGTTACTGGTATATCAGTATAGGCCACTGATTTAATATAACATAAAAAAAATAATGTAAATGCGTTAAATCTCATGACCTTGGTAGCCAATTAACAGATCCATTCCTCGAAATAATTTTCTCACCGAATTGTATGACATATGAAGCTATCCTGTTGGAATCACATATCCTCCAAATTAATTCATTCAATTGGGAATTAAATAATCCACTTAGTCGAATAACAAAGCCCAACTTCCTGCGAACAGTGACGATTTGATAAATTTGGATCTTCTTCAACACTGTCAGCAACAACGGTTACAACTTAACGTGAATTCCAAACCCTTGTCATCAGCTATCCATTAACCTCGGTCGTCAGCAAGGACTATCAACCTTGTTTGTGATTAATCTTGGCTTGTCGAAATTCTACCGACTGGCGAGAGACTAACTTAGTACTTGCGTAACTAGAACAAACGACTTCCTTCGAAGAGTTACCAATCCACAACCAGTTACCATACTAACAACAACAAATGACGCTGTATTTCGGCTGCCGAGTCACTCTCGGTCTTCACTACAAGCGAATATTATGCGGCCCTTATATAAAAAGTTTGTAAAGTTAAAGAAAACAAAAGAATGCGGTAATTTAAAATTGCCATCCTTAACATTAGCTTCGACGTTTTTAAAGATTATTTTCTAGACTATTCTCCAGATTTAAGCCTTAGTAATAATTATTATTCCTTAAGCTGAAAAAAACATTTATCATCATCAATGATGCTGGAGCCCCGTCAAGCCTCCACCTTCCCAAGTCTTCTTCGCCAGTAATTTCTATTTTTTTCACATTTAATCGTCTATGTGTGATATTTGTTTTGATTTTATAAGCAGTATGATGCCAGTTAGTTGTACAAATCTTTCTAACGTCTTCCATCCCACCATCTCTCCATCTCAATTTCGGTCTGCCTCGGCTTCTTATCTCTACCGGATCAGACATCAATATTTATTTTGGGTAGATAATTATTGGTAAGTTTTATTATTAGTAACAATATCCTTGCTATTTAATATCTTCATTTATATATTATAAAGTTCAAAATTATACTGTCGACGACAAATACCATTGTCATTAACTGTACCGAATATTTTCTTCGATACCTTTCTTTCAAATATTTGTAAGATATTTTTATCGCCTTTAGTCCATCTTTCTGACCCATCTGCCAGAACCGGTAAAATCAGGTTTCTGTATATTTGTACTTTCATCTTGCAAGACATATAGTACGTAGATACTTATTAAGCCCAAGAAGCAACTATTAGCAAGCATAATTTATATTTTCACTTTAGTCGAGGTATCATTTATGGTAGTAACTAGTGACCCCAAATAGATGAAGTTATCCGGTTCAAAAATCACTTTAATCAAGTTTGATACTATGTCCGTTAGTTGTAACTTTCCTGCTAATCTGTGGAGACCTATACTTTGTTTTTTCCTGATTAGTATGAACTCCACACTACAAGTAGCTAATTCCGGAAATTTCTCTTTGGTGTTTTGCACTGTGCTTGTGATGAGATCTACATCATCAGCACAGGCCGAGATTTGGGTGGATTTATAGAATATTGTGCCTCGATTATTGTACCTCGCCGCCTTAAAATCGTATCGCCGTACGTATCCCGTATATCTAAAACCGTTTCGCCTTAAAATCGACAAGCAGTATCATGAGAATACTTGATTTCCAATCTTTTAATGTTATCTAACTTTAGTTAACCTTAGGTTAGTTTTAATGTTGTTAATGACCCTCCACCTTTAGTAGTTCATTCTGTATATCATCCTTTCTTGTTGACTTCCTATTTTATAATTTTTTTAATGCTTGTTCCAATTCTATTGCGAATTATTTTTGTAGTGGTTATAAGCATGTTTTGTTGGCTCTGTTCGATAACGAAGAAAAACTTTATCTTTTTTTCATTTTTATTTAACCTCCTCTCAGAACTATGTGACTTTCCTCCGAAACGGATTTGTTTTTGTCATTTCCTATATCATATTCAATTTGTTCCCAACTGTCTTCTATGTTTTATGCTACTACTCCGAACATCAACCGTAGGATAGTGCGAGCTGTATGAGATTACACCCGCCTTCCCAAAGGACCGATTTATGTGGTCTTTGGATCTGATCGTTCCGTCAGTCGCATTTGCTGCATCCAGCTCGAACCCGACTCATGACAGCTTAAGGGCCGAAAGCAGTCTCTGAAGACCTTGCTGACCTTTTGGTAGCGCTGGAGCATGCTGGGCTGCATAGAGCACCGATCCATTTTCATTATTTTGAATATTTTATTTTCAAAAATCTCTTCTGATAATCTCTCCTACATCAACGACATTTATGCAAGAAATGATAAAATTGTTGAAATACAATAAATTAACATCATATTTTACATAATGTTAACAGTTATCCTATAATGTGTAAAAACAAAAAATATTCAATCAATAAATATAAATAAAAAATAAACTTTTTCAAATGTACTTGAATACAAATGTATTTGTGGATTTAACTGAGGTAAACGCTGTCAGTATTAATAGCCGGAGTGTATATTTGACCGTAGCGGACCGATAATACAGCAGCAACAGGGCCAAACCGGCCAGGGTTGTGGATGTTTAATTTGAACAAAGATTGACACCTTAACCAGTATCTAGTACGGCTTTCTAGGATGTTTCTAAACATGTCAATCGCCAGTCCGTACATTTATTGCAGATTGTTAAAAATACTCGTCTAATATATTAATAATTGCTAACTGGAATACAAAACAGATTTTAAGATTTATATATAAAATAAATTTTAATATACTACCATTAAGAATATTCCGATAAAAAACTTTTCTTTTTTTGTTTAACAAATTTCGTATTTTCTATTTTTTATTATTTAAAATGGCTCGTAGGCGAAGGCCGATTAATGCTCACGGTAAAGCTGCGCCTATAAGGGAAATTTTGAAGAAGTTTACGAAGAACTGCTTGTCTCCTTATTGTGTGGAACATGACGTCGTTATAGATGAAATGATGTCAAACTTTCGAGGAAAATGTTCTTTCAGACAATGTATGAAATCAAAACTTAATGAATACGGAATCAAACTTTTCCACTAGTAGATGTAACGACGTTTTACGTTTTGAATATTGAAAATTATGGAAACCAACTGGGCCGTTTCAGTTGAGCAACGCGGCAATGAACGTAGTAAAGAGATTGATTACACCAATTTAAAGCACAGGACGAAATTTGACCATTGATAATTGGTGCAATAGCATTCCTTTGGTAGAAGATTTAACCAAAAACGACAAAATTTCAGTCAGGGGCATATTGTGCAAGAATAAAAGAGAAATACTCCAATATTTCAGAGCAAACGACCAATCTGAATATTCCAGTCAATTCGGATTTTCTGACAGGGCTGCACTTGTGTCGTATATGCCAAAAAAAAAAAATAGATGTTGGTTGGTATTAGTATCACCATTTCATTATACAGCTGAAATAGATGGAAGAACAAATGAAAACAAATAGATAGAACAAATGATAGAACAAATGAAAAACGGAAGCCAAGCATCATAACTTTTTATAATAAAACAAAAGGAGGAGTTGATGAAATTGGCAAAAAAACAAAAATAACATATGGCTTTTGACACTCTTTTTTTCTTTTTCTAAATATTGCAGGAATAAACTCCATGGTAATCTTAAGGGCAAATAAAGTAGTTATAGAAAAAGACGATAATATTTACGTGAATTGGGAATGCAGCTGATAAAAAAGGGATAAAAAAAGAGGAAAGGCTACGGCGGTCAACCTTCCCGGACAACTCAAAAGAAAATCTAGAAACCACTTTGTCTAGGAATATTTGTTTTCTGCTTGTCTGAGGAATATTTTCCGACACCACACTACATTTATTTGCAATGAATGTTACCATGATGAAAAGACTAATGATGAAGAAAACTGAACCTACGATAACGATATAAATACAGGCAGATAATAAAAATATTTGTTACTGTTTCATTGATCTCATTATCCAGCATTGCTAATTTTATAAATTTGATTTAATTTTAAGTAAGAGTCATGCTGCTAAAATGTTTCCTAATGCAAAGAGAACGTGTGTACGTATAATTAAACTTAGAATTAAGATATAAATACAGGTAAATAATAAAAAGTGCTGTGTTTTTCATTACTTAAGTGTAATTTTAAAAATTCATTCAAATTTTATTTTATATTTAAGCAAAATTTTTGTTACCAAATTGTTTCCTAATTTAAAGTTAATATCTCTAAACAAATAAAGTGTGATAGATAAACAAGTTTTTTTTATTTATCTTCTAAATCCCAAAAATATTTAATAAGTCTTTAAAGATACGCGCAATCGTTGCCGTAACAAATGGCGGCGCGATCTTTTGAAGGTTAAATATTTAACCTCAATACATAGACACCAGAGATATGATATTATAAGATCTTTAGAAAATCCAAAATAAATGCGTTAATTATTGGCCAAAACCTATATTTATATGCTCTTTAAAAAAGGGCTTCAAAATATCGCTTTAAAATTACACAGGTTAACAAATTTAAACTTTTTTGAGGTAACATTGATATATGTATATATAAATAGGTGTATGTAAAATATTTTGTAGTAAATTCGAAAATGATAAATTAATTTGTAACACGTAGAGTTTTTTGTTACAGGGGGTTGGTAGTAGGGAAAAAAAGAAGACATATTTTTACAATCTAATATTTATATAATATAAACATATAAAACGTGTTAAATATTTGTAAATACATTATTGAGGATTATGTGAATAAAAATAAAATACATGAGATGTCATACAGCGACAAAAACTTTCATTTTTTTCTTTTGTTTTCTGTAGCATCATCTCTTTTTAAAAACCAGCGGTAGTCACCCGACAGTCCAGCGTCCCTGGTATCTTGCTTTCATCGTCCTGATGTCCTGTTAAAACCTCTCTCCTTGTTCGTCGCTTACTGAATCCAAATGTTCCGGAGAAAAATCCAAATGGGAGTGTAAAAAATGCGTTTTTAAGGACATGCGACACCTTAATATTTCATAGGCTTTCAAAAGTTCATCTATGAGGTTTTTATAGTATTCATCTTTCTTGTTGCCTAGATATCCTTTCACTATACATACAAAATACTTCCAAGCTGCCAATTTCCTTTTCATTTAATTTTTCTTGAACACTGAAATCACCTAGAAGCTTCCTTATTTAAGGTAATATTTTTCTAATAAATATACCTTCTTTTAGTTTTGCATCACTTAATTCAGTAAATATTTCTTTTAGGTACTTGAAACCATCTTTAACCATGGCTTTCACAAAGTTTTTCATTAGTCCAAGCTTAATATGGAGAAGCGGAAGAAGCACCTTTTTGGGTTAACAAAGGAGGCACATTTTTGTGTTTAAAGTGCCAGGATCAAAAGCAGGTCTATGACGCCAATCTTTATTACTGTAATATTTTTTATTACTCTGCTGTCCCATAGACACAAAAAGCAATACTTGAACAAGCAACCCCCTTGAAATCCTAGCAATATACCCATCACTTTTAAATCCCCACAAATAACCCGCTAGTACTGTTCATATTTAACACGATTTAGTATGGCTGCTAAGTTGTCATAGGTTTCTTTCATTGTCACTGAATGGATTAAAGGAATAGATGGATCTTTATTTCCATTATGAAGCAAGACTGCTTATAGGCCATATTTCGACAAATCTATGAAAATACGCAACTCGGAAGGTACATGTTTCATATTAAGCTCATTGATTAAACCAAATATCACAGCATACTCATAGCAATCGTTCCATTTTATAAAAACTTGAAAATGTTATATTTCGTAAAGTACAGAAAAGAATTCCGTCTGCAAGTCCAGGCAAATTTGGATACTGAATTTTGTCCCTTTGCTTTTTTGAAATCCCGTCTGTTTTAGTGATACAAAAGTAGCAATCACTTACATGGTCAGTAGGTTCTTTCCACACCATAGGCACAGCAAACGGCATAGATGGCGATGCATCTACTTTACTAAATTTACGTGACAACTCACACAGCAAACAGTAGGAGCCGAACTTTTATCTTGATCTCCAATTTGAGACTTAAAATATAAAACATAGGCTTTCTTGACTTTCTTGGATATAGATCTAGATTGTGCCTTTAAAATAAATCGTCCGCATATATAACAAAACTTATCCGCTGAATTTTTGCAAAATCGACTACTAGAACTTGCCATTTTATATAAAATCAACTTACACTTGACTGTACTATAAACGAGACAAAAAAACTAAACTATGGATAACAATAAAACTGCCCTTGAAGGTTTGTAGAATACTGTGAAAATACCCCCTCTATGGTCTTGTGGCAATTCTTACATTGTCCAGTCCAAAGTCAGTTACAAATAATTTCAATGTTCCCATGATATAAAGGAGAAACAGGTACTTGAAAATGGGACGTGCTAGGCCATTTCTGAGAAAGAACAAAAACGATGCATAAAAGGCGCAGTTGGGTGTAAGCAACAGTTAACAATACAGACACTATAATCCTGAACCCTCCGGTGGAAGCGCCTTTCCTTTTTCCACGAAGAAGCGCGCTGCGGAATTAATTTTTGTGGTTAATTACTTCGTATTTAAATAATTTTGTATAACAAGCTGAAATATGTTTAGTTATTATATTTTATAAAACATTTTTATAACGTACAAAACTTTGGCGGAGGGGGGGCTTCTTTCTTCACCTTTCTCCGGTTTAGTTTGGTTTGGCTCTTAATCCGGCCTTCTGTTTGTTAAATATCAGCAATTGGAGTTGTAAGCCCAATAGGAGATTTCAAAAAGGACTATCCCATTTATTGTAGATGAATGACCTAAAGCTGTATGGAGCTGTATAAGCTCTTAACCCGCCGTCCTGTCTATTAAATATTACCAATTGAAGTTGTAAACGTAATAGGTGATTTCAAAAAAGACTATCCCATTTATTGTACATGAATGACTTGCTAGCTGAATGGAAAGTCACAAGAAAAATTGCACAACTTAACCAGCATTGTCAAAACTTTTAATAATGACATTAGAATGTCATTTGGACTATATGTGCTACCATTTGGACTATATGTAATTACAGATATAAAAAAATAGTAATCAAAAATTAAAATCTGTCAATAATCCGCAACATCTAACAGATACGCATTCCTTAAATATTCCCTAGATAGTCCATATAATCAGAAAGTAAATCATACGTCAATCTAGAGTGAGATCCTATAACCTGAGGGTCATGAAGAAATATAGGAAAAGGTTAATTTCATGCTTAACAGCTAGGCGGTGCCAGAACAGTATTCCTTTAGTGTATTTAAATGATGAAATCCTCATTTAAAAAAACTTGATCGACTTACAAGACTATTGGAAAACTTTCGATGCATGTACCCAAACTTATCGGTAGTCAGACTGTATATCCCAAGAAAGGAAGGAGGCAGAGAGCTTCTCAATATTTGTATTCGACAGGAAAAAAATATTAAACCTATATATTTGGGCGATAACAGTAAACTAACGAAAATGATAACCCAAGAAGTTAAGGAATATACACCGTTTAAATTAGGTGGTTTGCCCGCCGACAATTCTATATTGTAACCGTGGGCTTCCTTATACCCAGTGGCGGTTGGTCCATAAGGGAACGTGGGCACGTGCCCTACCAAAAAAAAATGAAGTGGAAAAAAATAATTTCACATTTTACATTAATTTATTCCCTGTTCTCTCTATGATCGCGCTTCTTGCGACTTCTATAGTCTAACATCCATAATGTCATTCGCGGTAACGAAATAGGTCGTAGGGCACCGATTAAAGAACACTTGCTTTGGGCACAGACAAGTTTGTGCCGCTACTGTTTTCTTTACTATCACGTGCGAAAAACAAAGACAGCAATGCATCGTTTCGCTAGTAACCCGGAAATTAAGTGCATTTGTAATGTCATATATTGGGCGCTGTCCCATTCTCAGATATCCTAAACCCTGGCGTCAGTGATTGGCGGAGCTTATCGAACATTTCCAAACAAAGAAGATGTCCATTGAAATTTTCATAAGAGAATTTTTGTTAGTCATTTTCTTCTCTTTACAAGCTTATTAAGCAATTTCCCTCACAGTTTCGTAATCCTCAATGTACATTTTACATTTAACGTATTTTAATTGCTCGTAAAACGTTTTTATTCGGGCCTTTTCTTGGGTGGAAGTAAATTTAAGGTTATGTTACTTTGCCCTTTATGAGTGTCAATTTCAGTTTTTTGGAAGGATTTTCAGATATATTTTGTTGAATTCATTATTGGTAAGTTGATTTTTTACAAAATCTGTTATATAAATTGTATTGACAATATTGGTATTTCTGTTTTACTTGAAAATGGTGATGTGTTTTGTGCCAGACTGTAAACATTACAGTAAACAAAAAATGTGTAGATTTTTTACATTTCCTGTCGATTCAACTGAGCGAAAAAAAGGGTCAAATCTTGTGAGGTAATATTAAATATTTATAAGATGGCATGGACGTATAAAAATGATTGCGTAATTTCTAGGTGACTAGATAGGGAACCCTCAAAACATTCCCTGGTCTGTAATTGCCATTTTGTCAACAATGTTAGAAAAAAGTCCTAAGATATTTGATTTTACTATTAAAAGGAAATTTGCGTATGAATCTCCGTGGAAATGGTATAATATGTATATGGTATGGTATGTAATGGTATGAAATGGTATAATATGGTATAATATATATATATATATATATATATATATATATATATATATATATATATATATATATATATATATATATATATATATATATATGCCCACAAGGTAGAGTTAAATTAAATTAAAATGGCCAGTTGATCTGGTCTGGCCCCGATTGCCTCTCCGAACTGCTTTCCTTGCGTTCGTCTAGAGCTCGGCTGATGACGGCTGAAAGGCTAGAAACCGGTCCCGAGAGACACGTGATGTCGCTCACGGTTTTTATTGAATATGATCAATCACGGGCAGAAAATTTAGAACTATAAGAAATTTTTTATTTTAGGTTATAAAATCTCGACGTTGCGGCTTCCACTTTGAAGCCATTTTCAAGGGAATCTAGTTAATTTACTCACAGGCCTCAATCTGCCTACTCCCCAGAGTCCACAACTAGGAAAAGCGGGAAGGAAGCCGAAACGTCGAGATTTTATAAATCTAAAACGCGGTTCTACCTGAGAACCTAGCAATTCTAATATATATATATATATATATATATATATATATATATATATATATATATATATATATATATATATATATATATATATATATATTGATACCTTAACCATACAGGTTCATGAACATTTTAGTTTAGATATATACCTAACTGTTGCAAATTTATTTGAAATTGAAAAATTTGGGGAATATAGAGCCGTCATTCCAAATGAAGACATTAAAATTATTTGTAACCTGCAAACGTAAATTGCTTAAAGTTAAAAAAGTAAAAAAACTCTCGGTAATGTGCGCACGCGACAATTTTATGAAATACAGTGGGGCTGTGCCGCTGTTACAAATGTTTATCCAAAACAATTTAGCATCAACATTTAGTGAATCTGTGGAATTGCTGACTGTTTTGTGTACCGTCTCTATGACGACTGTGGAAAGCGAAAGATGTTTCTCTACCCTCAAACGAATCAAAACATTTCTAAGAAACTCTATAGCTCAGAAACGGCTGTGCGCGTTAGCAATGCTATCTGTTGAAAAAAAAACTTGTGAAGCCAATTTCAAATTTTAATTATCAAGTCATGAGCCACTTTTCTGCTCAGAAATTTAGGAGGATGGACTTCAACTACAAACGGATTTAATGGTCATGGTCCTATGGTGAGTTTAGCAAAATGTTATTATCTATTTACCTATTTGAAAATTTGATGTCTGACAGTTACACTCGTATTTCTACATAGCAAAGTGTGTGTATGATACTAAGAAATGTAAAATTTTTGGTTCTGATGCATTTCCCTATCCTCATTCCAAAATTTAGGTATACGCGTCCCACCCCCACGAACCTTTTCCCCCACGAACCACCACTGGTTATACCCCAGTTCAAACCATACAGAGTCATAAGAATTAGAAATTATGAGAAGCATTGCCTGAAAATCAATGTGAATTACAGATGTAAACATTATGTAAATGGGAATGAAACTATAGAGAACTAGCCTAGCACTAGCAAAATCAACATTACGTGTTAACATAAGCAGTTTGCCAAGCTAATACATCAATTGCTACCAATTAAATAAAAGCTGTATAATGGCATACCACCACCGTATTACAAATTCATTCGACCATTTCTCCTAGAGTCTAAAGGCAAGATTCTCTCTTTGGGATTGGCCAATAATAACGGATCGTCCAATAGATAACAATAGACCAGATATGGTACTAATTCACAAACCACGAAAGCTTCGTATAATAATTCATATTGCTGTACTGTTTCTCTTATACCCGCTAGTAATAGTCTAGAGAGAATTATTAGCAAATACCTTAAAATGAACATTAATAAAATAATATTATCAAAGAGCATATTAAATAAATGACAACACGGGCAACATGCTGCAAACATATTACATAGTTAGAAAATTTGAAAAATAATGAAACAATGGGATAGTCTGAATTCGGCTGAATAAAATATGTCATAATAGGATTAATTATAATAAAATAAGTTGGTATTGATAATAGAACCACCTTACAAATTGCGTCCGAGAATGGAAGCAACAGGCATTACATGGATGGCATCCTAAATCAATCAAAAAAGACGTCATTGACGAACATTTATCTCTGTATTGGCCGACCGATGAATTGTTGTTCAGAAATGGAAGGTTTCATAATGTTTATTCAAGATAGGGTAGTAAGAACAAAGAACTACGAAAGGCTTATACTACACTTGGATGTAGTCGATAGGTACAGAAAATGCTGTACTGTAGGAGAAACAATTGAATACCTTATTGGTAGATGTCCAATCCATGACCCTAATGCCTACTTGAGACTTTTTTTCAATTTTGTGAAGAATCATTGGTAACAATTTTACACCATGCTTTACCGTCAAAACGTTTTATGAGTATAATTTATCTATTTTGAAAATGAAATAGAAATTAATTTACAAATTTAATTAGAATAACGTTCTATAAAAGAAAGTCGAATAGAAAAAAAACCTTAATTCAGCTTTCCAACCTTTCTTTGACCCAAAAATATCCAATTGCACATTGGAAATATTTAGTTTTAACAGAGAGATTTGACATGCATTTGTTGACAATGAACATATTAAATCGTCCCCCCCTTAAAAAGTCACCCGCTTTACAACTACTGGTTTCATATTGAGTGAAATAAAAGACAGCAAGTATGTTAAAAACGAAAGGCATTTGAGTGATTGAATGTCAACATTAGAGAAATTGTTCAACGGATGTCGCTTTTAACATCTGAATGATTTATGAAAAACATTATCAAATGAGGTCGAAGTTTGTGGCATTCAGGAATTCTATTTTTTTGTTTGGTATATTGAGTACATAGTTCATTTCTTCCAATAAAACGTCCGTTTCGTTAGTTATACATACTTATACAGTTATTGCATAAGTATTATTGGCGATTAAGTGTGTGAAGATTGCAAATTAATAAGAGGTACAACCTAGAGTTAGCCTGTAATGTAATGAGTATTAGGGCGCATTCACCAAATAACTGAAATCGCTAATATTTGTTATTTATTAGATATAATTTTAAATCATGTATGAGATATAATTTTATCAAATTAGAATAGCAAAACTCAAAAAGTTCCATTCTAATTATAAATATAACCCGTCTATCATATTTTGATCAATTAATTTTGACTATACACTTGACTACACCCTTGACAATACACTCTGTTGACAAGGAATTAAAGTAACTTTGACAGCATATAAACAGGCATATTTTACAGAATTCTGTATGACACGAGTACGTCCATTCACGGCTAGATGACGCAAATTAGGTAATTATTGAAGAAATTTTTTATTTGAATTTGTATCATTGCCTATAAGCCAATCTAATGTTCTAATCAATCGAATTATAAAATGATCTTTCGTTATAAATATATATATATATATATATATATATATATATATATATATATATATATATATATATATATATATATATATATATATATATATATATATATATATTAACAAATTAGAATAGCAACAATTCAAAAAGTCTCATCCTAATTAAAAAAATAACCCGTCTATCATATTTTAATCCATTAATTTTGATTATATGGACAATATACTCTGTTGACGAGGAATTAAAGTAACTTTGACAGCATACAAACAGCTATATTTTACAGAATTCTGTATGGCACAAGTACATGCTCTCACGGCTAGATGACGCAGATTGGGTATTTACTGAAGAAATTTCATATTTGAATTTGTATCATTACCTATAAGCCAGTCTAATCTTCTGACCAATCGAATTATAAATTGCTCTTTCTTATATATATATATATATATATATATATATATATATATATATATATATATATATATATATATATATATATATATATATATATATATATATATATATATATATATATATATATATATATATATATATATATATATATATATATATATATATATATATATATATATATATATATATATATATATATATGAATATACTATATTCAACAAAAATCAAAATTATCGTCATACCAAACTAGATGTCTCTACCCTCATCTTACTCCATCAATATATTGTATATTTTTACTGAATGATTTAATGATTTATTATTTTATTCATAAGCTTAAAGATGAATATAGTTAGATATAAGTAGATAAGTTGTACTATATATACATTTTTACTTGGTTTATAGCATCCTTTTATATCTATTTTTTTTCTTTTTTATGAGAACAAATTAAATAGACATAATATAAAAAGATTATCATTAAATACTGTCTTTATTTAGTATTAAATAATGCATCCACTTAATACAAAAATGAACGGTTCTTTTTAAAAAAATATTCAAGAAACCCTTTCAAAAAATTATGAATCAACACAAGCGTACGTGTCGTCAACCGTCACGTGATTTTGATAGTGGTAAAAGTCATTATTGTGAGTGACAGATGGTGATACAGATCAGGAAATTTTAGTAAATATACTGTTCTATTTTTCGATTTTAATTAAATAATGTGATTTTTATGTTCCTTTGAAAATACTATCAGTTTTAGAGTTTACTTTTTTGGAAAATGGTAAGTAACTATACTGGAAATGTTTTTCTTATTGTTGTTGGAACTATGCATTTAATTTTTTCATCTACACTTTATCTAAGTTATTTATTTTTTTCATTATTTACTTTCCCTATAACCACATTTATTTTTTGATACGTGGAATTATAGCTTTGTAGAGTACAGATAGAATGTGCACAATTGTTTTACACGATACGCTTATTTACACAATTTTAAGATGTAGAGTAATATATAAGAAAAACATTAAATGTGGGGGGCGGTTCTTTATCATTTTTTTATAATGCACGAAAGCATGCATGGTTTTATTTGATTTTTAGTGTTTTGAACTATTATGGAAAAATTTCCACTAACGCAAAGAACATCAAAGGCCCATTTAGCACAAAATACACCAAAACACTATCAAGCAGTAAACAAGAAGGTAAGACAATCTATCAGTACAGGTGAAGTGTTAATTATTGCTTTTAAGTTAGATCTGAATCATAAATACTTAAAAAATATGCATTTTTAAGTATAAGCTTTATAACCTGAATATACCAAAATACTTCCAATATTGGTTTCACTAATAATACTGATATTTAAGATAATACATGTGTTAATACTAACTAATTTTTGTTTAAGGGATTGTGTATATAGTAAATGATAAGAACAAGATTAATTTCAGTTACTGAATTTGTGGATATAACAACAAGATAAAGTTAATCGTTATTTAGGTAACTATGAAACATATGATACCATATTCTTCTATTTATTATTCAAACTATACAAATATTCCTCTTCATGAGTTACTGTATAAGGCATATGTTTATGTATATAACTGACAATTAGATTGGATAATATATGTATAATGAAATTATTTTAAAGTTATTTTGATCACTATTGATAGGTTTACTACTTTTTAAAATGTAGTGAATTATTGTCAAAAAAGCAAGCTATATTATCTTCATTTCATTATTTTAACTCAAGAATTTTCAAGTAGGTGAAGCTTACTGATTATACTTTTAATTCTCCATCTATAGTCTAAATCTGTAAATGTAATGGTAACAGAAAAATGATGAAACAAATGGATTGGAAGCACACTTAGTATACTTAGCATTATATTGCCATTGCCTAGATTTGAAAACTACTAAAAAGCTATGAATTATTACACACCAATATACGAAGTAATGTGTTTATATGTACATTGTTCCAATTGATTATTTGATAGGATATCTTAACAATATTCAGTGTACCAGTTCATTATATCTACTCTGTAACTAAAACCTGTCTTCATTCTCGTGCATAACCTCAACTATTTATATGATACATATTTGATATTGAACTAATGAACATTGATACTGATATTCACATATATATTCAGTCAACAGATTTAAAAATTTCCTGTAAGAAAAATATGACCAAAATAATTTTTTTTGTGTCTAGTTTTTATTATCTTTCGAAAAATGTTGAGAATTTGTTTTTAAGAAGTAATGTGTAAACTAGGTAATTTTTTAGTAACTTCACAATTAGTCTTTTAGAAACATTAATTTTGCAAGAGGATTGCTCTACATATTTAATTTGTGGTATTTAACTAGGCAAGTTTCAATTAATGATTAACAAACATTGATTCAAATTACCATCAAAGTTCTCAAATATGGCATAACTGTAATTTTGTTTTCTCAAATTTCCCCTTACAAAAATACATCTTTATTGATTATTTAATATTTTTAGAAATTATCATTAAATTTGGCCACTTGAAGTGAATGTTGTATTTGCATTGTAACTTCCTCATAAATTCTGTTTTTCTTTTTGTAAAAGGTATACAACTTTGCTTCCGCCGTTTTCCTATAGATGGCGTTAGCGGTAAGTAGTCGAAATAAATACGCGATCATACACGGCATGCAATACCTTTGGACATCTTGTAAATATAACCCTATAGCACCATTAGTCGATTTGTGTTTACATCATAAAGTTATTTGCGGTTAAAAATTTAGTTTATGAGCCAAATTCTCGTCATTTGCGGGAGGTGTTAATCCAATATGAAGAAATCTGCGGCTGTGGCGCACCGAATGCTCTCACACACTTATGGTGAGTCCGCTATGAGTGAAAGAACGTGTCGCGAGTGGTTTCAACGCTTCAAGAGTGGTGATTTTCACGTCGAAGACCGGCATAGCGGTGGAAGAGCGAAAGTTTTCGAAGATGAAGAGTTAGAGGCATTACTTAATGAAGACTCGTGTCAAAGTCAAGAAGAGTTGGCAAGATCATTAGGAGTAACCCAACAAACAATTTCAAAACAACTCAAAAACCTGGGAATGATCCAGAAGCAAGGATATTAGGTGCCATACGAGTTGTAACCGAGGGATGTTGAATGCCATTTGTTTGTTTGTTAATAGTCGCTTGAAAACGGCGGGGATTTCTGCATTGTGACTGGGAACGAAAAATGGTTTATTACGATAATCCCAAGCGCCGAAAATCATGGGGATATCCCGGCCACGCCGACGGCCAAACCGAATATTGACGGCTCCAGGGTCATGCTCTGTAATTCGTGGGACCAGCTTGGTGTAATGTATTATGAGCTGTTAAAACCGTCTGAAACAATCACAGGGGGTTGTTATCGATCGCAATTAATGCGAAAGACAAACGGCTGCAATACAGCGAAAGATACGATAAAGTGACTTTGCAGCATGACAATGCTCAGCCCCATCTTGCGAAAGTGGTCAAAACATACTTGGAAACGTTGAACTGAGAAGTCCTACCCCACCCGCCGTATTTTCTAGACGTTGCTCCCTCTACTGTTGCTACTACCATTACCTGTTTCGGTCGATGACACACGGCCTGGCTGACCAGCACTTCCAGTCTTATGAAGAAGTCAAAAATTGGATCGATTCGTGGATCGTTTCAAAACATGACCAGTTTTTTCAACGCGGGATTCGAATGTTGCCTGAAAGATGGGAGAAAGTAATTTGAATGGACAATACTTTGAATCATAAATGTATAACCACTTTTTTACAATAAAACCTTGAATTTAAAAAAAACGGCGGGAGCAAAGTTGTATTCCTTTTAATTCTGCAGTAACTTCCTGATAACTAATTGATATGTTTGGGAACCGGAAATCAATTTCACGACACAACAATTTTTTTGCTATAGATACACGTTATATGATCGTTTGTTTGATTTCGTGTTCAATGTCCTTTCTTCACTTTATATTGCTTTCTCTAGAATCATCTTATTCATCATATAGTTTACTGGTATACTGTATTGTTTTAAATAATCCTCTTTTAATATGAGGTAGTGTTATTAGACAAAAAATGGCTACTTTAATTTATTTAGTATTTAAATAGAGGGCTCTTTCAAATAATGACCTGGTTACAGAAATCCAGTGGTATATTTAAAAATGAGAGCACTAATGTTTTCTTCCTTATTGATATAAGATGTAGTCTGTTATTATTTTATCTTGACCGTGTTGGAAAAATCTTCCATATCGAGGTGTATCTTTGTAACCAAAGTTATAATTCATATATACACCGTTGCTTATTCCACACAGCCTCCCTATTTATGAGCAACATTTTTTCAAATGTGTATCTTATCATCAGATTAATCAAAGAAGATAGCAGAAACATATATTTTAATCCTGTTGAAATTATGTTATTTGCAAACTATTTAAGTTTCCCTGAATATTTTAATACACATTAATTAATTAATATTAAACTAATTTTGAATATACATAAAAATAATATCCTTCTTTGCCTTATAACCATCTAGGTATTTAATTTTTGAATAGACTATTTCAAGTCAGTTCCTGGAATTGGATCTGGAATTGTCGATTTCAGATAATATAATTTTTCTATATACAGTTAGTAAAAAAGTCTGGGTACACCACCCCCTTAAACTATTTTACTGGAATAAACAAGACAATAAAAATACATCGTTTCCTGTTTTACAAAGTTTTAGTTGTGGAGAACATGAGTAAAAATGGTTACAACAAAACCTCACGTTTTATAACTATTTATAGTATATATTATATATATATATATATATATATATATATATATATATATATATATATATATATATATATATATATATATATATATATATATATAGTATATATTTATAACGTTTATAACACACTCAATTTTTATAAGCCAAAAAAGTATGCGTACACTTGATTTTTTAATTATTTTTATAACAATAATTATATTATACAATATTGCATAAATCAATGGTCCGTTGAGCCCGATTTTCTAGTGACATCAGGTTCAATATGTTTTCATTCACTCAGCAATGCTTCCTTAAGTTGTGATTTGTTTCTAATCTTCCTTTTTTCAGTCTTCGTTTTAATCCATCCCATAGATATTCGGTAATTGGGGTGGTGATTTTAATTGCCTTGGTGTATTATAGAGTTAATATATTAGTATTTAGTAGTTAATGTATTAGTATATAGTATTATAGAGTTATAGAAGTTAAATGATGACCTAATACCCGCTTTTAATATGTCTATGAACACATATTGGTCCATTATGCCATCAATAATTTTTAGTTTTCTCATGCCAGACGTACTCATACAACCCCATACCATGATTCCACCTCCCCCCTGCTTGACCGTGAGACACAAGTTTTTAGATGCTAACGCTTGATTGGGTTTTCGCCACCCCCGAAATTTTCCATCAGATGAAACCAAATTAAATTTACTTTCGTCGCTGAATAAAACTCGTCCCCAGAAACTAATAGGATAAGCCAGGAAAATATTTTGCAAAGGAAAAACGTTTATCTTTATTCACCTTACTTATAAATGATTTTTTCCTAGCAGATCGCGTGCTATACCCGGCATTTTTATTAAATTTCGCACTGTTTGTGGTGTAACTTTAATCGCATAATCATTTTCTAGCATACCTGCAATGGAAGCGGCACTCGTTTTCGTTCATGAATATTTGTCATAATTTTCGTTTATTGATATTTTACAAATTTTTTTGGCCGCCTAGTTCTTGGTCGACTTTGAAAGTTTCCAGTCTCCAAACCTTTCTCCACATTTTGTTGATTATTTACTACAGCGTTAAAACTAAATGCTGAGTAAAACTTGTATTAGTGCATACTACTTTAAATATCCATTTTAAATAGAACTTTAAAAATATTTTCATTGTAAGGCACTCATTGCACGAAGAAGCATGAAAATCCATTTTGGAATAGGCGTATCTAGACTTTTTTCCTAACTGTATGTATGTTTGGCTAACTTATATTAACATATTAATTATCATTTTCCGATATTGTGGTTATTTGAAACCAAAATACGCCTAAACGCTAACGAGAATTTTGTTTTAAATTGCTGCTGGTATTTCATCACTCAATTTCATAAAATTACGATGTTAATTGTTATACGACGCCAATAAAAAAATCAAGTAAGATCTGTGAAAAATTGAGCTCTCAAATATTTATTAGATTAGTTGTCAAAGAAAAATTCTTGATGAATGATCTTACATTTTTGATACTATATTTACTACTATACAGGGTGTCCCATAACTTATCCGCCATAGAGCAACTGGTGACAGTAAAGATCAAAATAAGAGGATTTAGTTCAGTTGAAGATATCAGGTTCAACCAGAATCATCCCAGATCGCCTTTTTTCAAAGAATTTTCAATCAATTAGACGAAACAGGTTCGTTTTATTACAACAATCCTGGTGGATGACCGAAACGTATAACGATAGAACAAGAAGAGGACATTTTGGTTAGTATTGCGGAAAATCCTGAAATAAGCACTAATTGTTTGGAGGCATCTACAGGAATTAGCAAGTCTACTATTTCAAGAGTTCTCCATAAAGAAAAATTGTTTTCCTACCATTTTTCGCCTGTTCAAAATTTATTGTCATAAGATTTGCCGGCTAGATCAGAATATATATATATATATATATATATATATATATATATATATATATATATATATATATATATATATATATATATATATATATATTATATATATTATATATATTATATATATATATATATATATATATATATATATATATATATATATATATATATATATATATATATATATATATATATATATATATATTATATATATTATATATATATATATATATATATATATATATATATATATATATATATATATATATATATATATATATATATATACATACATATATATATATATATATATATATATATATATATATATATATATATATATATATACATACATATATATATATATATATATATATATATATATATATATATATATATATATATATATATATATATATATATATATAACAAACACGAAGACGCCATGTTCCTGAAAAAGATATTGGCTACTGACGAAGTAACTTTTACCAGACGCGGAATTTTTAACTGCCGAAATAATCATTATTACGCCCTGGAAAATCCACAGCTACCAAGAGAGCGACATTTCCACCACGCATTTTCAATTAACATTTGGTGCTGCATTATCGACAATTTTTTAATCAGCCCATTTTAGTTTCCGCAAAGATTGATTGGAGATCAATATGTGCAGTTTTTAGAAAATAATTTATTAGACCTTTTGGACGGTATACCGCTAAACTTAAGACAAGACATGTGGTTCATGTGAGATGGACCGCCACCATATTTTACGTTGCAGTGCTAAATCATTTGAATTAACTGTTTCCACATCGATGGATCGGGCGCGGTGGTGAGTTTCCTTGGCCACCTCATAGCCCAGACATTAATTCTTTAGACTTTTATTTTTTGAGTCATATGAAGTCTTTGGCTTAACTTTTACACAAAATTCAACAAGCGGTCAATGTTTTTAGAAATAAAGAAAATATCATCTCAAATGTGAGACGTCACTTAACAAGGAACCACACTTTGTGAATTGCAGATTTTTCAGTCATCGACAAGATGTGCCATGGAATACTCAGACACGAATATCTCACAAACGGCGTGAGATATCGATATTGACCAAAGGTACCTTTTTTACGTTGGAATTATGACTCTTCTCTATTTTGAAGTCAAATATTCCCAGCTTTGTAGGGTAAAAAATATGAGCGAGTTAATTTCTCACAAACTAGGTAGCAAGCGTCCTCTAGAAACTAGGCTCAAACTAGTACCAAATTCGGTTTTGTCACCTTTAAAAACCTAACTACCTCCATTTTGAAACTGATATTTTCAGTGGTTTTTAAATTATGTCAATTTTGAAAATTTAGTTTCATTTTCAACACCCTGTACCTTTTTAATAACTAACATTTGCTAACATATTTATTGACTAAATCCTCTTATTTTAATCTCTACTGTCACTAGTTGCTCTATGGTGGATAAGTTATGGGACACCCTGTATATACTATATATTTGTTGTACATATATTACTGAATGTATTAAATAAATAAATATCATAACATTTGAAAACACCCGGACGAATTTATTTTCCAGCCCAATGTTTTACATAATATATTTTAGAGTAATGTACACGAGGGGGTATTAATAGTTCGCCTAGTCTTGAAGTAATGTTTTATTTTATTCAACATAGCACATTTCAGCTCTATATATTTCATATTTCGATCAACAAGTTATTATAATCCATTTGAAAAATCCAAATCAAAACTCCACATTACTCATATCGATCTTACTTGACAATACATTTTCGCCAGTTCAATGAATGTTCTAATTGTTACTATGTTGCTTGTTCTAATGAACAATGAACGAACATAATATAATATTTATTATCATATTACTGGTATAATTTTGACTTCCAATTTAGAAAACCAAATTCTATCATTAACTTTTAGTCAATTAATCGTCTTCAAATATGCTTATTTTATATTTTATTAGAATTAAATATGTATTTGAGAAATTCTGAAATGTTTTTATGCAGAAAATATTAGCTGCGAAAATGAGGTAAAATTATACAGTATTTTTAAAATACATCTGACAATTTTGCAAATTAAAGTGATAATATTAAACAAAATTCTAGAACTAGTTTAAATACTCGGAGGCATAAAGTATTCAATATGGCTTTTCTAATGTTCTGTGTCTCCATATATGACAATGATATCCCAGTTTTTCATATACGACACCACTAACATTGTATTACAGTGTTTCAGTGAATGATTAACTATATGCCTTGGGTTATTTATTTACTTTAAAAGGTAACCAATAGTTCAACTTGTACGGACTAATATTTTTATATTATAAACATTAAGATACTGATTATTTATATATGTTTATTTTTCCGAGTATACATTCCTAAACATGCCATTACAGTTAATATAAACATTACTACCAAGACGGACAATCAGTTACCGAAAAGGCTCTTCATAAGAAATGGCAATTTAAGGATATCATAGGTATCGATCTTTCAAAACTTGGCGCATGTTTAGAGTTGTGTTTAGATATCAGTACAAACTATTTATATTTTTTCTTGTTGGCGTTAACTTGGATACAGCTTTAAACTAATTTTTTATTCGTTTAAGTGTAGGATAGGTGGTTAAATTAAGACAAATTTCAGATGTCCTATGTACATGTTTCTGTATAAATTGCCTTCGGCCATGAAATGTGTTTTTTCTTTTCTGTGTGTTTTTCCATGTTTGAAATTAACCGATAGTACTTTTTCATTATTTCGTATTACTATGTGATTTATAGACTGAAAATGGGTTAGTTAAATGGAAGTCATTCCGACATGACACATAATTGACGAAAACCGTAGGTAGGTAAATATAATTTATTTTTAAACCCAAACAATTTTATCTCTATAGATTTAATCTATTGTGTACTCAGACTGCTACACTATTTATCGAATGTATTCAAGAATACTATGATTCATATATGTTCGTGATTTGCAAATATTTTTAGAATAACACCCAAATGAATAAGGGTATTTTTTTTAATCGTTACAAAACCACTACCTGTAGTATTATATGCAAATATAGAGAAATATGTTTTATATATTCCTAATATATTCAGTTAGTGTAAATCATACCATATAATATATGGTAGATAATCAACTATCTAATAATGTTAAATGATTCATTCTCCGCTGAATGAGTCGAGTAATTAGACCTTTATTTAACTTACACTTTAAATCGTCCGCATCTTTAACATTCTATCGGGCGCAAAAGACTTAATCACACATTAGAGCGCAGTATATCTGATAGGTCTAACATTCAGAGATTTGTGTTAGTACGGAAAATGTTTTCTAAACTGTAAAAACATGGTATGCCCATTCATTTTCTATATAATCATGGGATTTCAAGTCATGGCTAAAAATATATACAAAATTATTATAATCAAAACATAAGAATACAACAAATACCCAAGTAAGTAATCAATAGTACAAGTCAGTAACATTGCTATATTCGTAATAATGAATGTTTTGTTTATTGATTTATTAAATTTCCTAATTTACAACAGTGGCCTTTATCACCATCATCTTTGTTTATTTTGAATCTAACAAGGAATTACAATATAATCACGCCAGTTCGATATTGAATAAGGCCAGATGCCTTCTCAGAGGTTTTCTACGTGATCACTCGCCAGTCAGTAGGCTTCTCGAAAGATTGATTCATGTTTAAGAACCAAAGCAATACTTTATAGGCCGAGGGGGGCGCTGACGGGGTTTTTTATCGGTTGTTGATGGCCGTGGTTTAGAACCGACGTTAAGCTGCAGGTTCAAACGCTAAATAGCCTTAGTTACTGATGCGCCTCCAATCCAAAATTTGTATTTAATTTCCATTCACAAACTTTAATGTTTGACCCCATAGTACTTTCAATATTCATGATCATCCATCTTTAGCTAAATGTCAGAAAAAAGCTACTTTTATTTTTCAATATTTCCTCATAAAAATTCAATACAATTTGTCCAAAACTTCTCCGTTAATTCTATTCCTTTCTTTTAATGCTCTTTCGGAAGGCATGGTTGCTTCTACATTCGATTCAAAACGTATACAAGGTGCGTCTTACGGAAAACGGGACACTTTATAAATAGATATTTCTAATAGCGCCATCTTTTGACGGGGCTTTTCCATTCCTTTCCATCTAAGCGTTGGAAAGGTGAATCCTTCACTGACGTTCTGACAAAATTTCATGTCATTCGGATCATTAAAAGTCAAGTTATCGCGTAAGTATCAGTGTGTTTATACCATCGGTTAAAAAGTTAACATCGAACAAAGAGCGAATATTAAGTTTTGTTTTAAACTTGGTAAAACATTCACCGAAACATTTCAATTAGTTAAACAAGTGTATGGTGAGGATTGTTTTATCTCTTGGTAGAGTCCACGAGTGGTTTAAACGATTCAAAGTAGGTCACTACATCAAGAACAACGAACATCCTGATCCGCAAAATTCCATGATTACTCAAAGTAACAACGAAATTGTGCGTGAATTTATAAAATCGACTAAAATTTTCGTTCTGATACATGAAAATGGAAGTGAACAGAGAGAGAGAGAGAATTCGGATGTAAGGCCGACCCGACATCTAAGGTCATTTCGCGGCCATTCTCGTTAGAAGTATGTTAGGGAACATACAAGAACCAGATGTGGAGGATGATCATATAAAACTACTGACTGGAATAATACGAGTGTATATGGAACGCTTGAATCGACGAACGTGCTGAGAACAAACAAAACATGACAGATAGTTGTATAAATAAAACAGTGGTATATGTATATAGACGAGACATAGAATAAAACGTGTGGATAGTATAGACAGAAAGTTGTATATTGAGAAGACGGTGTAGAAATAAAAATAAATAAATAAATAAAAGAGGTATAATTAATGACTAGTTGGGACAAGTATGGTATGAGAATTGTGTCAAATCTTGTAGAAAAGGTTCAGGGATTTAAGGAAATTCTTCAGGTGTCCAAAATTGTTTACCGACAGAATCTCCTCCAGATTCCCACCGAGATGATGGGAGGCTCTGAGGGCGTTTAGTTCATCGCACTCCAAGAGGATGTGTCTAACTGTGATTGGAACATCGCATCTGTGGCACGTCGGGGGAACGTCCCTGTTCATCAGGTGACCATGAGAAAAAAGACAGTGACCTATTCTCAGCCGGTGCCATTTAACGCAGTCAGATCTGTTGGAGAGGGTGGAAAGCGAACCAGAAAAGAATTCTCGTTTTACAGTCCACAATTTGTTACCGTTTGTGGCTCCCAGATCCCAATTAGATTGGATTTTGGCTCTAACCTTTGTCGAAATGTCCCTGCAGATATCTTTGTAGCAGAATGTTTTGGGAATCGGAGTGCCAGATGAGGAACCCCGGACTGCAAGAACATCGGCGCGCTCGTTTCCTTTGATGCCTACGTGGCTAGGGATCCAGAGGAAATCAACAGTAACATGTCGCGAGAGCAATTCTTGAAGGACCAGTAGTATGCCTGACACCAAGGGTATGTGAGAAGTGTCATGTTCCAAGCTCCGGAGTGCTCCTAGTGAGTCACAACATATTAGCCATCGGGGAAAGGAGGAATTCTGGATAATCCTCAAGGCTTCCCTAATAGCATGCAACTCGGCCGTGAGAATTGAACAAGAAGGAAGGAGTCTGAAGTATCGCTCAGTGTCATTGTGAACTAAGCCACTCCCCACCCCATCTGTGGATTTAGAGCCGTCAGTGTAAACGATCTGATAGTCTAGGTATTTATTCAATCGCTCAGAGAAAAGGGATCTAATGGAGGAGTGAGCGTAATTATATTTGTTATATCGAAGTAGGGAGCAATCGACGTTTACTTGTGTAAGGAGCCAGGGTGGAGACGGAGGAATGACTAACGCTTCGAAATTGGGAAGATGTAAATCGTAATTAGCAGATAGGCGAGCGAAACGGTGATTGGCGCCGCAGTTTCGATTGTGTGTTCCTGTGTTGTTGAGATTCATATATATTAAGAATTTGTCGCGCAGATGAAAGTTTTGTCTAAACTTTAATGAAGATACGTATTTAAAGAGGAGAAAGTGGCGCCAATTTTCTAGGGGTTCTATCTCAGCAAGGCAGTGTAGGCTAGTGGTAGGACTCGATCTGAAGGAGCCTAGTGAGAGTCTGATGGCAGAGTTCTGAACAACGTCCAACTGCTTGATATAGGATGCAGGAGCAGACGAATATGCAACGCAGCCATAATCTAGTTTAGATCTTATTAGTGACTTGTATAGATGTAAAAGGGTGGGAATGGATGATCCCCATCTTGGATGTGAAGCCCATTTGAGGATTCTCAGGGATCGATCGCACTCCGACCTAAGTCGGGTGATGTGATCCCTCCATGAAAGTCTTGCATCAAAAGTGAGACCTAGAAAGCGAAGGCAAGGTGCTGATACAATAGGAGTTCCAGACATGGACAGGGTGTGTAAGCGAGGGCAATGCATTTTTCTGCAGAAATGAACTGAAGTGGATTTCTGAGGAGAGAATATGAAGCCAGTAAGACGGGACCATTCTTCGAGTCTTCTAAGGCAGCCTTGTATCTTTCTTTCAGCCACCCTAGGTGTTGCGGAAGAGTAGTATATTAAAAGATCATCTGCGTATAGTCTGTATTTCACGTCAGTTCCAATGTACTGCCCTATTCCATTAATAGCGATGTTAAAAAGTAAGGGGCTTAGTACGGAACCTTGAGGAACCCCATTGGCCAGTGGAAAACTCCTGGAGACAGTGTCGCCAAGCCTTACACGAAAGTATCTGTTTGATAAGAAATTTTTGATAAAGTGTAGGAAGTTGCCTCTGAAGCCTAGGTCGTGTAGGGATTTTATTATGTTGTATCGCCAGACCGTGTCAAAAGCGCGTTTTAAGTCAAGAGATACAGCCAGGAGATGGTGTCCTCTTTCAAAGGTTTCCCAGATATCAATTTCCAGGCCGATCAGATGATCGTTTGTCGATCGGCCCGGTCTAAAACCGTGTTGATTAATGTCAATGAGACGATGTCGCTCCAGGTGCCATGAGAGTCGTCGGTGTATCATCCTCTCCATGATTTTACAAAGATGATTTGTAAGAGATATTGGGCGATAACTTTCAACAGATGAACAGGCTTTGTTCCTTTTGTGGATAGGAATAAGAAGAGACTCTCCCCAGGAGGGAGGAAAACCTCTCCCGCGCCAGATGTCGTTGTATATGTCAAGTAGGGTGCGCTGAGCAGATTCCGGCATGTTTCTAATTTGTGGGATCAAGATGTTATCTGGGCCAGGCGCACCTGAGCGACATCTGGCAAGAGCTGTTCTGAATTCGTTGTAAGAAAAAGGAATGTTGATCGGGGATGGTGTATCCTCCTCGAGTTGTAGTGCAAGTTCGTGTCGGTTTTTATGTAGTTTAAATAGGGGATCAAGATTGTCGTCGCTGGACATGTCATGGAAAAATTTTGCAAAACACTCAACTATATCTTCCCTGTCCGTCAGCCAGACCCCGTTGTCGAGGATATTATTAATGTGTTTGTTAGGAATGCCCCTGAGCCTCCTTACCTTGCTCCAAAAATCAGAGCATGTGGATCTGTGATCCAAGGAGCTGATGAATTTAGCCCAGGAAGCTCTTTTAGCCTCAAGGATGATCCTCTTGGCAGAAGCTTGGCATCTCTTGAAAATAATGAAATTGGCCTGATTTTGGCAGTGTTTAAATTTATTTAGAGATGATTTCCTTTTTCTCACGGCCTCGGCGCAGTCATCGTTCCACCATGGAACGCAGCTATGTTTAGTCATGAATGTTGAGGTTGGGATGGAGGTGTTGGAAGCGTTGTTAATGGAATTAGTTAAGGAGTTAAGATTTCTTTGAAACTGGCCGGGAAGGAGGTGGGGGTTTTCAAAAATATAAGCATAAAGTTGCCAGTCTGCTTTAGAGGTATTCCAGATCTTCCTGGTCGAGGTAGCGTTAGACAATCCAGCCGGAATGATAGCAATAGGTAGATGATCGCTGCCGTGTGGATCGCCGATAACGCTCCAAGTGAAAAGTGGCTGTATGGTTGGGGAGCATATGGTTAGATCGATGGCTGAAAAGGTACCTGACGACATGGAAATGTGTGTGGAGGCACCTGAATTCATAATAATGAGGCCTTTCGACTGTACCAGGTTTATAATCGTATCTCCCCTGGAGTCCTGATGAGTAGACCCCCAGGTGGGACTGTGGGCATTAAAATCCCCTCCAAGAATGATGGGAGGAGGAAGTTGGAGAAGTAAGTCCTCGAGTTGCTTGAGGGTGAAGTTAATATTTGGGGAAAGATATAGATTGCATATGGTGACGGGGAGTTCTAGGCATGTTCTGACAGCTACAACCTCCAGAGGCGAGTTGAGAGCCAGTTGGTGGCAGTCTAATGATTCATGAATGAGTACTGCAACTCCACCAGATGCTCTGGCAGCTCCATCTCTGTCCTTTCTGAATGTTTGATAGTGCCTGAAGTTAAAATTGTCGGACGGTTTTAGGTTAGTCTCTTGAAGTATCAGGCAAGCTGGACTGAATGTAGCTGTGATGGACTTGAGTTCTGGGAGTCGTAGTATTATTCCGTTAACATTCCACTGTATTGCGGAACGAAAGAAAATGGTAGTAGGGGAGATAGGTCAGTCCGTGAGAAAGAAAGTTTATCTTTTTAGTTTTAGGTCCTTTTTATTAGGTTGACCCTTGGGGGGTCCGGAGGTCGTATTGTCTATTTCCATCAAGTCCTCGATGGAACCCGTCGAGGACTTGGAGCTGCTTCTGGAGTTAGGTTTCGCTTTACGTGTTTTTATGTTTTTGTTAGAAGCGATTGTAGTCAGTGGGGAAGTGAGGGAAATGGGTGTATGAGGGGGTGGGGTGGACGAAGGAGGGGGAAGGGATAAGAGAGTGGGTGAAGGACCTAGGGTAGAGGAGGATTTGGTGGGAAGAGAGGAAGATGGATTGGGGGCAGGGGGTGGAGGATCTCGTAGAGTAGAAGAGGATTTAGTGGAAAGGGAGGAGGGTTTGAGGGAAGGGGGTGGAGGATCACGAGGTTTGTTGAGGTTAGCAGAGCTTTGTGCGGTGCTACTGTGGGGTGTTGGGATTTGGTCGCACTGGGTGGCGCATGATACCATGACTTTACTTGCCGAAACTACGCTGGAGTATCTTGGGACATTTACGTTAGTAGAGCCTTTGACCTTTGCTTTAGCTACGAAATACGGTAATTTTTCTGAGACCCTAATTTTTTGTATTTGGAATTCTTCCTTGTATATCGGACATCCCCTGTACCTAGGGGAATGCTCGTCTCCGCAGTTCACACATAGAGGGGGAGGGGAACATTCAGATTCTCCGTGAGATGTTTTGCCGCATGACGGGCATATAGGTGTAAACGAACATTTCTGTGAGATGTGTCCAAACCTCTGGCACTGAAAACAGCGAAGGGGATTTGGAACATATTGTCGCACCTTTAGAATCAAGTATCCGGCTCGTACTCTTTCTGGAAGAGTGGATTTTCGAAAAGTTAAAATGAGACTGTTGGTGGGGGTAATTACTCCATCTTTCTTGGAAGTGATTCGTCTTACGGCTACTACACCTTGTTGTCGCAAGTTTTCAAGTATTTCGTCCTCCTCACAGTTGAGAAGGTCCGAACTGGAAATCACTCCTTTGCAGAAGTTCAATGTTTTATGGGGTTCTACTTTCACTGCCGATGTGTGCAGATTAGCCATATTCAGGATTTTTCCGGACTGCTTGATGTTTGCTGTAATAATAAGAAGAGAGCCATCTCGTAGTTTCTTGACGGAATCCACCTCTCCAACAAATCCAACAATACATTTATGAATAATAAAGGGAGAAAGTTTGGCTAATGAATCATCTTCGGATTTTACAACGAAATATTTATCAAAGTCAGGATTTCTTTGGGTGATATCGACTGGAGACGCTATCCTGGGTCTTTTGGACCCCGAGGTTATGGGAAAATTTGAGAGATTGATTGAAGACATGTGAGTCCCACGAGTTGGGAAGAAAGAACGTCCGCCGCAGCAGTGCTCCGTACTGCGGTAACCCTAAGTACTCCAAAGGGACGGGAGGTACTCTGGAGGCCCCGTTAGTGACAAATGTTACCCTCATCTGCCATTCAGCCCTCGCCACGGGTCGCACTACAGCTTGGCTTAAGGGACAACTCGGACCCCCGGGGGCGTCACTCCCCGTACCCAGATACAGGATCTGGGCCCCGTGAGGGGGGAAGTGAACATGTCCAAAGATTCAATTCATCGCATTTTGACCGTACATTTGGGACTTCGAAAGGTTTGTGCACACTTTGTTCCTCACAAATTGACTGACGACCAAAAATTGATCCGAATCCAACATTGCAAGGACTTCAAGTAAGCATTGTTACCGGTGATGAGACGTGGTGTTTTCAATATGATCCAGAAAACAAGCGTCAAAGTACCGAATAGAAGAACCCAAGAAAGCCAAATACGAAGAAAAGTCGACTCGAGAAGTCAAAAATCGAAACAATGTTGACTTGTTTCTACGATTCGAAGGGGAATTGTGCACATGGAATTTGTTCCATCTAGTCAAACGATCAATGCTGTGTTTTATCTTGGTGTTATGAAGCGTCTGTTGTCGTGTGCGGACACAATACCGTCAACAAAGCAGCTGGCGCTTGTTGCAAGATAACGCATCGTCTCGCTCGACGCACATCACTATTTTTTTGACAAAGAAAATTGAATTCACCATACGCACCTGATCTGGCTCCTTGCGACTTCTGCATCTTCGAAAAATATCATTTGTCGATGAAAGGACAGCGTTATACCGACATTGAAGCCATTCAAAAGGCGCCGCCCATCCTGAAGGACATATCTTTGGCTGAGCTTAAAAATGCATTTGTCAACCTAACTGACCATGCAAAACGTTGCATTAACGCACAAGGAGACTATTTTGAATGAAAATAATGATTTTTGCCGAACATGTAAATATATTTTTTTTACTTTTGAAAAAGTCCTGTTTTCCGTGAAACGCACCTTGTATTACTAATTGTATGTTTAGTGCACCTTGTATTACTAAGAGCGGAATTTGTTTCATTCATTCTATTTGACTATTGCCAAAACGCCTTTATGAGATGGTGTGTTGTTCTGATCTGTTTTTTATTTTATCACGATTTTTTCCAATCACGTTGCCCAAAGACTTGTACAGTGCACTTCGGTTATTGTTTTACCTATCTGAAGAAAATCAAGCGTTACACTTCCTTTTGTAATATTAAATGCTAATCTCTGACCTTTACTGTCGATGGAACCATTTACATATTTTTGGTAAACTTCCACAATTTCTGCCCATAGTCCTTTTCATAGTTGAAAATTTTTGTGGGCATGCCTCAACTTCCGCCATGTTTTTCGGGCACTTTATGTGTGTATAAGCTGTGAATATAATGTTTTCAATTTAATTAACAAAAAAACATTTAATTATTAATTCACTATCAATAGTACAGTTTTAATTATTATATACTTGAAGTAAAATATTAATACAAGCATTTTAATAAAAATATATAAATAAAATATATCAATCAGTAAAAAAAAGGAACAAAAAAAACGTTATTGTTGTGGAATATGTCGCAGCTATTCGTGTAGTAAATCATTTTCGGAGCATTTATATTACTTTATTAGTTTTCCAAAGCCTTGTCTTGAATATCGTCGAAAACTTATTAATTGAACGAAACAAAAACAAAAAAATTTGTCCAAAGTGTACTAAATGTGATTTGTGAGTTAAAAAATGTGGACAAGGTGATTGTCGATTCTAACTAATTGGTCATATTAACAAAGCTACGCATATTTGTTCACTTCAATTCAAAGAAACTGGTCTAACAGCAGAACATCTTGACCCCATCAGTTGGGTAAAAAAAATCATGTAATCAGGTAATTTTAATCCATTTAATTGTTAAGCTATTAGCTTATGCTATAACATCAAATGATGAATGTTTTTGTAGGTAAAAGTAGCAAGTGCCTGTTTGGCTGAAAAATATAAACAAACTCATGGCGCAAGTTGATTATTTTAACTGATGCTAATTGCTCCTATGTAGAGTGAGTATAAAATTATTAAAAGAAATGAAAATTAAAATTTGCTCTAAACATAATATAAAAATAAATGTAATGTTATAAATATAAAGTTAAAAATGTAGATATAATGTTATAAATATAATAAATATAATATAAATATAATTAATATAAAACTAATATGAATATAATTGTCATCCTAACCTTTCAACAAGTTCTGCTTTATTGTTATGTTGGGGACGGCCATGGTATTTTAACCATCGTTGTAATCGAATTACAATTATGTGCTTCTATTGTGGGATGCACTAAGAAAACACCCTCAATTAATTTTTCATTTAGTTGTACTGATAAAGGGTAATGATCCTTGTTATCCAGCCATATTTATAAAAAGTGTCCGAAACTTTCATATTAACGCCTCGTTAACATGGCGAGCGCTGATGATGGTTGAAAGGCTAGAAACCGGTCCCGAGAGATACGTGACGACGTATGGTGGACAGTTGGGCATCGGTGGCATCAAGTGGAGAAAGGGTGAAAGCTGTAATATATCATATATATATATATATATATATATATATATATATATATATATATATATATATATATATATATATATATATATATATATATATATATATTTGATTTTATTTCATTTTGACAATCTTCGAAAACAGGTCGAATTATTTTTTTTGCTATTATAGCGAATTTGGCATGTCGATTAAACACTACTTTTTGCGAGGAAAGACCATCACGTGAACGGAAAAAAGTTCTGAGGACTCTGTTCTTTTACATTTCATGGTTCATCAGTGGTTTACTAAGTTGAACCAACGCAAATAACGCTCCGCACTTGTTGGGGTCAATACTAAGGAAATAGTCAGCTAACTCATGATATCCTATTGGCCGATCGCAAAGTGATGGGGACGTGATAAACATCTCAGACTAATGCATATGGAACATCCTACACTAACCTCTAGGCATGAAAAAGTTGTCAGCGTGATGGATGTACCGTATGCTCACTGCGAACCAAAAACCGCATCGGGTGCACAACATAATCGCAATCTCAAAGAGTTGTTATGACGATTTGTGACTGTTGATAAAATTGGAATGCATCACTACACATTACAAACGAAGGAACCAAGATACTTCCATCGGCCGTAAAGGTTATGGCCACTCCACTACTTTCTAGGATTCGCAAAGTATTATTTTCATCGTCTATTTGGAAAAGGGAAAGATGATTCTGTTGCAGAGTATTCTGCTGCATTCATGGTCAAATTTCACGAAGAATTGATAAAAAATCTCCCTCATTTGGCGGAGAAAAAGTGCTATATCACCACGACAATGCACCCGCCACCACGAAATTGAATAATTTGCGCTAGAAATTAATACCGCATCCACGCTATTCTTCGAACTTACACATTATACACCATGACTCTCTTAGTGCAGTATACCCCACCCAATTAATCCATCAAGTTGTTCACGTGACATCATAGCAGATTGTCCTAGAGGAACACATTCCCAACGTTAAAACAACTTGCATCAAAGGGCTCACAATCACAAATTACTCTCTAATTCAAGATGGGATTCCTCTGCATCCACACTTTTATACTTACAGTTGAACCGCTGAAAGATGTCCCGTGCGTCATAAATGTATGCCTATTTCATAGATATTGTTTGAATGTATACTTTTTATTTTACCGAACGAGACAGAAGGATCAAGTTTAGTGGCAACTCTCTTTGAGAGAGAAGGATATACAAAAATCAATACGTACATGTTCGGGTATGAATATATTCAAGCAGTACGTTACAATGGCGTCACAGCGTGGTAGTAAGAGAAAGTAAGAAATAATTTAAAGGTGTTTGTTTCTAACGTCGTTTAAAAGTTAGTTCGTTGAGTTGAGCGGTCCTGTTTCGGTTGTCATTTGACTTGTTTTGTTATTGTGCTCTTAGTGAAATTTTGTGCTGTAAAGTCTGGTTTTATTGTAAAATAAGTTCTTATAAGAGCTACTGTTATTGATTATTTTGTTACCGATAAGTATTTATAAAGATTCATAAAGTTTTATTTCCTTCAATAATTCTAACGTAACCAAAGACTTAATTAGAAACGTTTAATAAAAATAGAATTTATATTGGCTAATTCTAAAAACATACTGAAAGATAAACAACCATTTGAAAATAATGACGTCAATAAAGAAATGCAAACTTTTAAGGTATCTATTTTAAGATGTTTACATTTGTGTGATTTCAGATGTCAAGAAAAATTGAAATCACGAGCCCAATTATTTGTGCTCAATGTTTATGAGTATTTAGAAATGGAAAAAAGGAATGGGAGACCTTTATAGCCTTTTAACAATTCAAGTGGTAAAAAATACTTAATTTGATTACGTTTTACTTATTTTGGATTATTATATCATAATATATTTTTTAGAGAGTTGCAGCAGCATTAAAAATATCAATGAAAAATGTGTATTCTATTAAGAAAAGAAACATAACATAATCCAGTTATTTCTTCTCTTGGAACAAGCTCAATACCAACAGAACAGACTTACCCAAAGAAAGTAAAATGGAAGTTTAAATACCTTGTACAATATGTTTATATAAATTTATGATATGTTTGTAATAAATGTGTAATATTCCTTGCTTAGCTTGGTAACATTTTCGTCATATAAAAATGGGTCTCAACAATATTGTTTATAGAGTAGATAAAATAGTTTTGGCCAATAACAAAATAATTTTATTCATTGTTTCGACCAATAACAAAACAATTTCATTCATTGGCTACTTTTACTAAAATTTCGTGATAACATGAAATTGTCTGTATAATTTTAACCTACAAAATTCTCCGTTTGATCTATGACATAAAACTTTACAATTTCATGACACACACTCGAAATTTTACGTTAAAATATCAATTTATAACAGGACGTTTTATAATTTTATGTTATAAATATATACAAATAAATGTATTATGGATTTAAATTATAAACATAAATGTCCGACTTTCGAGACACCAATCACGTCCATTATACAAGTTAACACTAAATTGACTAATAATTTTGTATTTGATTCATATGGATAAAATTCATGACATACGGGTAATCTTTCAGCCTAAAAATGATTTAGGATGTATCGCTTATTCATCAGCACCCTCTTCTTACCTCAGACAGTTAGACTCAATACAAAACTCCGCCATCAGACCGTCAATCGAAGCCTTCCGTACTAGCACTGTCACCAGTCTACATTGTGCGGCAGAATTAGAGCCACTAATTTTCCGCCGACGAGAACTAGTTTTGAAATATGCTACGTCATTAAAATCCAGACTGTATGTACCACTTCACTAAATATTTTTTGGGAATTCAAGTCATCCTGATTCCATATTCGATACAAGAAACTTCGGAGCAAGCCATCGATTTCACCGCCTTTTGGAAAAATACCTTCTCGACTTTCCTGAATTCTCACCCAAAATTAGATCTTTCGACTCCCTCGGTGGTGAATAGTACTCTTCAGATATTTAACAAGAAAGATTGCAATCATTATGTTATCAAAACCTAAAAGGTATACAACTTTGCTTCCGCCGTTTTCCTATAGATGGCGTTAGCGGTAAGTAGTCAAAATAAATACATCTTAGATGACATGCAATATCTTTGGGCATCTTGTAAACATAACCCTATAATACCAGTAGTCGATTTGTGTTTACATCATAAAGTTATTCGCGATTCAAAATGTCAGTTTATGAGCCAAATTCTCGTCATTTGCGGAAGGTGTTAATTAATTTCTTTAATATGAAGAAATCTGCGCCTGAGGCTCACCGAATGCCCTCAGACACTTATGGTATGAGTACGCTATAAATAAAAGGACGTGTTGTGAGTGGTTTCAACGCTTCAAGCGCGATGCTTTTCACGTCGAAGTTTTTGAAGATGAAGAATTAGAGGCATTGTTTAATGCAGACTCGTGTCAAAGTCAAGAATAGTTGGCAAGATCAATGGGAGTGACTCAACAAGCAATTTCAAAACGCCTCAAAGACCTGGTAATGACCCAGAAGCAAGGATATTGGGTGCCATACGAGTTGAAACCGAGAGATGTTGAACACCGTTTGTTTGCTTGTGAACAGTTGCTTGAATGGCAAAAACGGAATGGATTTCTGCATCATATTGTGACTGGGGACGAAAAATGGGTTTATTATGATAACCCCAAGCATCGAAAATCATGGGGACCACCACGCTATATAACGGCCACGCTTCCACGCCGATGGCCAAACCGATTATTCACGGCTCCAAGGTCATGCTCTGTATTTGGTGGAATCAGCTCGGTGTAATGTATTATGAGATGTTCACCATTTGAAACAATCATAGGGGATCGTTATCCAACCAAACGTCTTATAAAGAAGTCAAAAATTGAATCGATTCGTGGATCGTTTCAAAAGATGACCAGTTTTTTCAACGCGGGATTCGAATGCTGCCTGACACACGGGAGAAAGTAGTGGCCAACGATGGAAAATATTTCGAGTCATAAACGTATAACTGGTTTTTTACAATAAAGCCTTGAATTAAAAAAAAAACGGCGGGAGCAAAGTTGTACACCTTTTACTTCAACAACATTCTTTCAGAACTCGATCCATCGAATCTCATCTATACAGATGGATCGAAATCCTCCAAGAGAGTAGGGAGTGCATTTACACACGGCAACATTACAAATTTTTACAAGCTAAAAACATAGTTAGAACATTAACCGCATAGTTAGCGATAAGGATAATAAATACACAGCATATAATTGTCTCAGCGACTGTCTCATATGTATCGACTCATCGAACGCTCTAAACGGTTTACAACGTACATATTCTAATCTTCCACTCATCAAGAAGCAGTTGCTAATACATAACTTAAAATCTCGAGGACTATCAGTGATCTTCATGTGGGTGCCCATTCATGTGGGAATAGTTGAATATGAAAAAGTATACCAACTCGGCTTTCAAGCTGCCACTATATGAACCAATATATCCCGCATCAAAGGAATCTGCATCCTAAAGCAAAATACAAGAGGAATGGAATTTGCAGGGTAGCAACAATAGCAAAATGTTATTTCAAACAACAAACAAACTTCTGCAAATTGATGATGGAATCGAGTTGGTAGTTTAGCACCGTCTCGGGATCAGCCATTGCAAATCACTTAATCATAACGAACATCACATTTGTAACCTCTGAGGACTACAATTGTCAGTCAAATAAGTCTTAACCGAATGCAGAGCAGTTGGACACATCCGATACCACCAAACCACTGATAAATTTCTAAAACATACGCCGGTTTGTTTACACCAGTATAGTCATTCCTCTGATGCTTTAATTATGCATCTTATTGGATTATCAATACTTTATACACACTAATATATGCTTTATTATAACGAATATTTTATTTATACTTTATATACGAATATTTTTATTTATATTATAATATTATATATATATATATATATATATATATATATATATATATATATATATATATATATATATATATATATATATATATATATGTCATGATTATCTAAATTCTCACATATCCTAATTGAACTTACATACTCAGTATGTTCAGCTCATCTAGGAACGTTTCACAAAGGATTGTGGTCATGATTTAAACATGTTTTGACAATCGTGCAGTTTTTACTAAGCCTCCAAGTGGCCATTGTTACTATAATATTATATTTGTATAATATGCGTATGTACTATATAATATTATATTTACTATAATAAATAATATGATATGCTAATATTAACTGGCTTTTTAACATTTTGTTTACAATATAACCTGCGTATTTTATTGGTTCCTAACGGTTTGTACTTCAGTGGTCTCAAAAAATAAAGAGTACTACTTTTATACACGTTATCGTGTAATAATTCTGATAAAATATGTATTTATTTTGTTGATACAGCAAAAGTTAGTCCCTTTCTCACTATATTATTAAGTAATTATGGGCCACGCCCTCTGCTAAGACAGGCACTCTATTGCTGAAGAAGGCGTTTAATTTTGCAATTGAGAAGCCAAAACAAATCGTATGCGACCCAAAAAATCAGAAAAAAAGAGGCCGTTTTAAATAAACAAAACGTGTCGATAAAATAACAGCAAGACGTGAAGAAACAATATTTATTGCTTTATAAATTTTATGTTAATTTTATTTTAAACTTTTTCTAAAGTTAAATATTATGTTTACAGTATTTTTTTAAAACTAAGTTTGATATTATGTTTTCATTTTTTTCCTTTTATTATACTAATTACCGTTATAGTTATTGTACTAAAAAATGATTGCCTTTTTTTGCAAAATAACCTTATTTTATTAAGATAAAACTTAATCAAAATGAAATGAAAGGAATTATTGTAATACTTTTATTTATCACAATATTTTTCTTTAAAACTAAAGCAAATACTTAAATCGTTTCCCTTCGGCACGAATAGATGCTCTGCATCGCCTCAGAAAAGATCTTTTCACCAGTCGTGCGAATCTCCTTGCATTTATTTCTTCTGCTGTTTCAACAATTCTGTGAGGCAGTTCGGCTAGATTTTGTATTGGTTTAGAATACACTTTTTTTATGCAGCCCCAGTAAAATAAATCAAGGGGGTTTAGGTCCCTTAGGTAAATTGCAGATCTTCACTTTTTCTCCTCAACATTGTTTCTTCAAAAATCGATTTTGGGAGTGTAATCACGAGGTAGCAAACTTCGTACATGTTGCACATGATACCGGTGATAGTCGTATTGGTTTAAAATTCAATGAGCAATACTTTTCGGTATTCCAGTGTTTCTTTCAATCGCACGTACTGAAATGTTGAGATCATTTTGGATTTCAAGTAATACAACGGCATTTATGTAATACAACGGCATGTTCGCATATTCTTCCGCTGTGTACAGATACGGCATGTCGCAAAATGTGTTAGTATTGCTAAATACTAACTAACATAGTATGCACAACACAAATTAAGTTCAGGGAAACAAAGCCAAAGTCGTTCGCACAAATTCAATATCAAGTCCAGGGTAATACAAACCAAAATCGTCACTACGAAAGTTACACGATTACGAGAAGATGCACAGTAAACGAAGGAACGTACGGTACTAAATGACAAAAAAACAATAAGCAACTATTGACCATCGGTGTCACTATCCATCTCGCTCACTCAAGTTGAATATCAATCTGTCTCTCTTTAATTCGTCGTCGAACAGCGTCACTATATATCTCATTCTATCATATTTGTCCATCTCACTTACACTGGTGAAGTACGTTTTTGAGCACACAAAAATATTTTTATCATAGTATGAGTTTTTTAAAATGTGGTCCTTTTGCAAAAAAAATAAGCAATAATATTTTTTGTGGAAAGAAATGTGCCAATTGTTGTACTATTTTGAAATCCTGAATAAATGGGCCATCTTTTGAAACAACTTGCCCAGGGTAGTGTAATACATTTTTTTTAAAGATGAAGTGTCAAAGTTAGCTGACAATTTTTTAAACCACGACTCAATGAAACTCTATTAACACAGTTGATTATTTGATTTGTGACTGTAATTAATAGCATGGTTATTTAGGATCACGTTATAAAAAATAACACTGAAAAATTGGGAAATTTGTGATCACAGTACCTACAGATATGCCTAAGCTGTCCAATTTCAAAATTTTCAAAAATATGCAAAAATATGACTTAACAGGGTGACATGAATTGTGTTCTTATTTTTGCCAAAACTGGTATAATCTGGCCTTTTGCCCGGCACCCGCTTGACGTTTAGTTTCGGGACGCCTTGTATATTTATAGTTTATATTATTGACGCCTTATTGTTTTTGAGCCTATACTTCTCGGCATCTTAGAATGTCTGTAATCATGTTTCACTTCTTAGATATTGTTAAAAATAAATTAAGAATCAATTTATTTATACTACATATTTTTACAGTTCGCTAACAGCAACCCACCTGAAAACGGTCATAGCAGTACTAAACCAAGGGGATTTTCTGATGACGAAATGATTGACATTAATACAAATAGTGGAGACCATAGACATACCAGGCTTGAAGATGAAGACGGAGTTTCACATTGTACGTATCATCATTAGATAGAAAGACAGACATCAAAATTCATATACACATACACAAAATTCACATCAAAATTATATATATATATATATATATATATATATATATATATATATATATATATATATATAAACACCTAACAAAAATGTTCATTTTGGTTTAACGCAGGCTGCTGTGTGCTCCACATGAGATTGTGGAACCCAGTGGTTGGGTGTACTTGACACTCAACTACTGTTGTAATCACTGGATGCTGCCCAAATAAATCTAACAATACATATATATATATATATATATATATATATATATATATATATATATATATATATATATATATATATATATATATATATATATATATATATGTATGTATGTATATGTATATATATATATATATATATATATATATATATATATATATATATATATATATATATATATATATATATATTTATGTCCACAGCTTACTATCTAGCCTGATAATTGAATTTTCAACATAAAGATAACCAAAGATTTTATTAAATTACACGACCAAAACAGGGTCTTAATTTGTCATTTATACATCAATCCTAACTTGCATCTTATAACAATTTAAAAAATGCCTTATCCAACACAGTATTTTTCCACTAGGAGTTGTATATGTATAAAGATGTAAACTTTTGTGAATTTTATAGAGGTGTATTATTAGTAGGGATGAAAAACAATACATGAACATTCATATGCAATATTGAGAGCAACGCGTTAGCCGACAATGTTGATTATCAGACTACTTTGACCTACACGCTTATACCATGCATATTCTACTAAAAAAAATGCAAGGTACCACTGACATCATAACGTAACAATATATATTAACATGAAACCTGCGCCTGAGAATGAGTCACTGTATGTTCTCACATGAAAACGTTTTATATAACAGTGAAACACGTTAAACTAAAACACACCTATACAGCGACTGCAAATTATATTTCAAACGAATATTACGTCACTAAATTTCTCTATTCACACATACCGAGTCATCATATATCGGATTGCCCAAAAAGTTCAGATTTTCCATGAGTTACTCTTTTAACGTTTGTAAACAAAAATCTGTGTTGGATTAGTAATGAATATTTACATATTATTAATTCCTGCGATCTGATCTGTTCGAGGGCGGAGATTTTAACCGGTAAGACCGGCATCACTCTGGCTGTCTACCAAGCACGTAAATTTAATATTCGTAAATCGACCATTTTTGGCCATCTGAAAAAAATTGGAGCGTCTGCCGATACGATGTGCAATTCCCTCACGAACTTAATGGACGAAATCTGCTGAACCGAATTCCTTCGTGCGATCTTTTGATGATAAAAATATGAGGCTCCACTTCTGCAGTGAATGATAACTGGCGATAAAAAGTGGATTGTATACAACAACATGCAACAAAAGAGTACATGGGGGTTACCAGGACCAATGGTAAATTTTAAGTACGGCGAAAAATCTCCATCCGAAGAAAATTATGCATACACCGTACTCATCAGACATCACAACCTCGGACTTCCATCTACTCTACTCCCTCCAAAATTGTTTAAATGGAAAATCTTTTAAAATGGAAGAAGAGATGAAAAAGAACCTGTTAACATTTTTTTAACAATAAAGATGCTAAATTTTTGCCGATATTTTAGAAACCCTTTTCCCGCGTTTAAAGACATGTTTTATGCACATTTCGCACAAGTGCTAATAAAATATAAGCCACCAAATCGCCTTTGATGCCAACGCAACGTTCTATCGAAATTTGTCTTTATTATTTTTCCATAAAATTTGCAGAAATGATTTTGCTATTTTAATCTGAATAAGAAATCAAAACCAGTTTTATAATTCTTGATAACACTGAAAATAATATATAAATTTTAATTTATAATATTTAGCCGAACAAAAACATCAATTGTGTTATATAAAAAATGTTTGTTATATAAAAAATGTTTAGTAGTTTTAATAATTTCCTGCTACCTTGACTACCGAAAAGCAAATCGAGTAATTTCAATGCAGTTTTGTGTGACAATGCTCATTATAAAGTTTATATATTGAGATATTGCTGGGTAGCAATTTACCCTTTATCCGTTTGGTTTAATTTTTAGAATAACTCATAACTTAGCAAATATTCTCTCTAGTTCTAATATAGAAGAATCAGGTCAGATTTGTTTTAGAATATTACTCCATATTATGAATTTATTCTGCATGTTGTGATTCACTAAACATGTCAATAAAAATAGAATATAAATGTGTTAAATATAACAGCATAAGCAAAAAACACCTTTCTTCCTATCCTTTCTACACAGTTCTTGAATATTGAAGTTTTTATAATTAATTTTATTTTGTGTTTAATTTGTAAAGTAATCGTTGGCTTAATAAATTATGCGGATTATTTTCCAAGTTAGCCATTATAATACATTAAAATCACATGTAAAAAATCAATTCAAACCTGTACTTATATCTTTATACATTTTTAGACCTAAAAATGTTCTGACAGCCTTAATAAATCCTTACTATTACATTATTATGCTGTTGAGTAAATTTTCTTGAACTGAAAACTTCTGTTCCTTTGAAAATTTCTCAGAGATTTGTGACAGATTCCTTGTGTTAAACTCATCAACTTCTACTATAATTTTACATTCGAATAAATATATTCTGAATAAAATAGGAAATGTTCCATGCTTTATTTTTGTTATTCATCTTGTTTTATTGGGCATTTTTTATTTTCTTGCAGATTCAGTCTCATATGGTGGAGTATCAGGTAAATTTATTTAGTAAAATAATAAGATACATTTTTTAACGAGCGTGAGCCTTTAGATACAACTGGAGATATACCAGGAATTGGTCAGTATGATGATTTTCATACCATTGATTGGCAAAGGGATATAGCGAGAGATCGAATGAGACACAGGTGATGTCCATAACTAAAACTATTAGGAGCAACAAATATATTCTATTTTTTTTCAGATATATAGTCAAAAAGAAACAAGACTCCCTTTGGAATCTCATAGAAGGTGCTCACGATGCTTGGTCAGGTTGGCTCTGCGTTCTCTTAGTCGGTCTTTGTACAGGCGCTGTTGCCGGTATAATTGATATAGGAGCAAGTTGGATGACTGATTTAAAATTTGGAATATGCCCTATGGCTTTTTGGTTCAATAGAGAACAGTGCTGTTGGTCAAATGAAACAAGTTTTGAGACTGGAAATTGTTCACAGGTGAGTAATTTTGATTTCCAGATTGAAACTCTAATACACATTTGACGTCTTATGCTTTTATATATCCGAAACTAAGTATCCACCTAATTATTTGTGACTGTTTGCATACCATAGGAACGATCCAGAAGGCAAGATAATGGGTACCACATCAGTTGAAGGACCGACAGATGGAAAAGCGAAAAACGGTGCTTTAGCTTTTGCTTTATCGGCATGGAAGAAAGACTTTTTTGCATCGGACCGTGACTGGAGATCAAAAAATTGATATATTTCGATGAGCCAAAACGCAGAAAATCGTGGGTTGACCCATGACAACCATCAGCATCGACCGCAAGTTGCAAGACTGAGTCGCCTTGGAAAGAAGACAATGCTGTGCATTTGGTGAGATCAGAAGGGTGTCGTGTACCATGGGCTTCTTAAATCAAGTAAAACATTGGTGCAGAAACATGCATTGATCGAAAAATGACCAAACTTGGCTACAGAAGATACGGAAAAGCGATTTTGCAACGCAACAACATCCGATCACACATTGCGAAACGGCCAAGTCACCTTTTCAGCACTTGGCTGTGAACTCTTACCCCATCCACCGTACTCAATAGACTTAGCACCTTCCGACTACCACTTGTTTTCGTCGGTGTCTCACGCACTTTCCATGAAACATTACAACAATTACGGGTATGTCGAAAAATGGCTTGATGACTGGACCGCCTCAACAGATTGTTTTTCTGGGACGGCATCCACAAATTAAGAGAGAAATGGGGAAAATGTGGAGCTAGCGATGACACATACTCTAAAAAAAAACATTTTTTTACCTTTCTCCCAAATTAAATGGTTTTTTTTTTAAGAAAAAAAGAATTATTAACCACCACACCTGGTAGGCAGGAGTTCTTTATAAATGAAGAAAATCATAAAGAATTGCTAGGAGCTAACAGGCTTGGAAGAATGCGTTTTTCATTTGTATTGCATTAGAATGCGTTTTTCATTTGACTATAATTTCAGAACTGTCATTTGACTGTATGGGCAGCTGTGATATCATGCAACATTAATGTATAGATTAAAATTGGAATTTGATATAAGCCAATCATTAAAGCTAATATCAGTCAAGCTAAGACACTATTATTTTTTTCAAGAGTATGTATGAATGGTCATACGTCAATCCTCAAATATTTTTGGATACGCGGAGTGTGGTTTCAAAATTTCAAGAATGTTTTTGTTGAAGAGGATTCCACCAGAAGTACTCAAAATGTTGCTCGACAAGTTGAAGTTTCCCATTGGATTGTACATAGAACACTAAAAGAGCCATTACTCTCTCCTTATAATGTACAAAGGATACAAATACTCTGATTCGCCGATTTTTCACACAAGCAGAAATATTGTAAATGGTTTATTTGTTTCAACGGACAGCCCACAGACTGAACGGCGAGGAATCGATAAATTTGGGTCTTCAACCACACTTTCTCTAACAGCAGTGATATTGTCCATCGAGCGAGCGTTACGATGATGCACATATCTTACCACATTCATAACAGATCCAGTATTTTCAAATTTCTAGATTGCCTTGAAAATTTTGCACTCGGGACGATTATGGCGACCAAATTCGGCTCGTAAAGTGCGAAACGTGGCTATGACAGAACCGCCATTTTTGTAAAAACTTTTAAAAATTCTAAGCGTTGTTCGGTCGTTAAATGAAAAATATTAAATATTATAAAATGGCAAACCTTAAACTAAACAAATCACACTTTGGATGACACTTAAGTTTGACAGTTGTTAAAATACAGAAAAACACGAAATGGATAACCCTGTATAAACACAGTATATTCCATAATATAAAATATTTTTATGAAAGCTTATCAGGCGGAGAGTATAACAATACAATTTTACCCATATTGAACCAGTGATTTTTTTGTAAACAATAAGTATGATAATAGCTTTGTTCTAGCGACCGGAGTTTGCACAGGTGAATGTTTGCGTTCATCTGCGCAAACTCTGGACGATTTGGAACCGTTTGAAATCGTTGCAAGAACAAAGCTAATGTTTACTATAGTATGTTGAAATTTTGTCTTAAGCTTGTATTACTTTCGTGTGTTTATTTGTAAAGTAAATTTATTTGGATTTTGGATTAAAAACGCATCAGCGACTGAGGTTATTTAGCAACTGGATCTACAGCTTAACGTGGACTTCGAACCACGGTCATCGTCTACCGTATGACACGGTTACCAAACCCCCTCTCGGATTATCAACCCTTGATTTGTGCTTATCCTTCTCTCCAGACAAGCCTACCGACTGACCAACGTAGAATAACTCTCGGAAGGCTTACGGCCTTAACCATCGTCGAACTGACGTGATTGTTGGATTTTACGTTTTTGCCTATTGAAATGCAGTATACAAGCCTGACAGAGATCAGTCGGACTCTGAAGGTCTCTCATCCAAATACTAACCTCAACAAGCCACGCTGCCCAAATACTAACCTCAACAAGCCACGCTGCAGTTTGACCTACAAATTGTCGGAATACAGGAGGTGCCAACCTAGCGGTGCGTACCTCCTGTATTGCCTATGGTAGTAGATGTAGTGTCAATGTTGATGTTCATTCCATATTTTAAGATGCTCCAAAACTTGTATGTTCCGCTCTGATATTTCAAGCGTAACATGATATTTCTTAGAAGGTTTTCAGAACCTACTTTTTTCACCAATTGAACTTGTATTCCATATATATATATATATATATATATATATATATATATATATATATATATATATATATATATATATATATATATATATATATCATTTAATAACTAATGTCAGAGAACTCTCAGCTAATACCATTTGTTGACTATAAAAAATTTTTGTTTCAGTGGTTGACATGGCCTGAAGTACTTGGTCAGGCGAAAATCGGTGCTGGTTCTTACATAATATCATATATGTTTTATGCAATGTGGGCACTACTGTTTGCTGCACTGTCGGCTTCTTTAGTAAGAATGTTTGCCCCATATGCCTGTGGTTCAGGTATACCTGAGGTATGTCATTAGAACATATACATTTTAAAAAGTTAATACAGTATTGATTTTTTAGATCAAAACCATTTTGAGTGGATTTATCATCAGAGGATACTTAGGAAAGTGGACTTTACTCATAAAGAGTGTTGGTTTAATTTTATCTGTGTCAGCGGGTCTGAGTTTAGGCAAAGAAGGCCCCATGGTTCATATAGCATGCGCCATAGGTATATTAAATTTCACATCCATTTTTTGCAATAATGCAGCAATATTAATTTTTATTCATATTTATAATTTATAGCAGATATTAAATTTGAAACTATTTTTAAAATCATTAATTTGCTATTCAGAAATGTTGTATATAATTATTAAAGTATTCCCCCAGGGAAGAATTGTTTTTTGGAGATGAGAAAATGATGTTATTCCAGGGGTACAACCCACATATTTTGTGTACATTCAGGGTCTATATCAGAGCATTCTTAAAACAAATGATAGTCTACAGACAAATAGTCTACAAGACAAATACTCTAAAACTTCATAATCTAACATTTTTGAATAACAACAGTTATTAAATTAAACATCATTGTTTTGAATTTTATAATATACCTAACCTTCCATGTCTTAGACATACAAATGAATGTGATGCGTTCTGGCCACATATACATATTTTTAATGGCTTTAATCCATTTTTTGAACAAACTTTACTTTTTTAACTAGATACATTAATGAATATTTTTTTGATCTGAGTTGATTTTGAGTGGATTTATCATCAGAGGATACTTAGGAAAGTGGACTTTACTCATAAAGAGTGTTGGTTTAATTTTATCTGTGTCAGCGGGTCTGAGTTTAGGCAAAGAAGGCCCCATGGTTCATATAGCATGCGCCATAGGTATATTAAATTTCACATCCATTTTTTGCAATAATGCAGCAATATTAATTTTTATTCATATTTATAATTTATAGCAGATATTAAATTTGAAACTATTTTTAAAATCATTAATTTGCTATTCAGAAATGTTGTATATAATTATTAAAGTATTCCCCCAGGGAAGAATTGTTTTTTGGAGATGAGAAAATGATGTTATTCCAGGGGTACAACCCACATATTTTGTGTACATTCAGGGTCTATATCAGAGCATTCTTAAAACAAATGATAGTCTACAGACAAATAGTCTACAAGACAAATACTCTAAAACTTCATAATCTAACATTTTTGAATAACAACAGTTATTAAATTAAACATCATTGTTTTGAATTTTATAATATACCTAACCTTCCATGTCTTAGACATACAAATGAATGTGATGCGTTCTGGCCACATATACATATTTTTAATGGCTTTAATCCATTTTTTGAACAAACTTTACTTTTTTAACTAGATACATTAATGAATATTTTTTTGATCTGAGTTGATTTTGAGTGGATTTATCATCAGAGGATACTTAGGAAAGTGGACTTTACTCATAAAGAGTGTTGGTTTAATTTTATCTGTGTCAGCGGGTCTGAGTTTAGGCAAAGAAGGCCCCATGGTTCATATAGCATGCGCCATAGGTATATTAAATTTCACATCCATTTTTTGCAATAATGCAGCAATATTAATTTTTATTCATATTTATAATTTATAGCAGATATTAAATTTGAAACTATTTTTAAAATCATTAATTTGCTATTCAGAAATGTTGTATATAATTATTAAAGTATTCCCCCAGGGAAGAATTGTTTTTTGGAGATGAGAAAATGATGTTATTCCAGGGGTACAACCCACATATTTTGTGTACATTCAGGGTCTATATCAGAGCATTCTTAAAACAAATGATAGTCTACAGACAAATAGTCTACAAGACAAATACTCTAAAACTTCATAATCTAACATTTTTGAATAACAACAGTTATTAAATTAAACATCATTGTTTTGAATTTTATAATATACCTAACCTTCCATGTCTTAGACATACAAATGAATGTGATGCGTTCTGGCCACATATACATATTTTTAATGGCTTTAATCCATTTTTTGAACAAACTTTACTTTTTTAACTAGATACATTAATGAATATTTTTTTGATCTCGTTTGAATTGAAATTGTCATCAATCAATCAATGTTCCACGGCCAAATAAACCACTTGAAGGCAAATTTTGAACCCATTAGACTTGCTTTTTGGAGTTAAAACTCTGTTGAATTCATCTACTCTCCTTCTAAATGTTATCAAATCGCCATAGGCAATGTATTTGAAAAACTCCGACTTATAACTTAAATTTAGGCAAATTGTGCAAATTTTACTTAATAGAACCAATTCCTTATCGTCGAAATTATAAAATTTACCGGACTTCCTCAATTCAGAAGATCAAAATGTCCACCATGGAACTTTTTTGACGTTATTTATGTATATTGTATACATATTTTAATTTGTTAAAATATAGCGTTTTATGAATTTAGTAACACACTCTTTCAAATCACAAGACAACTTTAAGTAATGTCTGAATGATTGTGACGTGTTCATAATTTTTTTAATTTTTTGGGTTTTTCGCCACGATCTAAAACCCAAAAAAATATCAAAAATATCTGTGCTTTTTCTGAAATAAATTTGGCTAATGAACAAAATTTAAAAAATACAAAAATTTTGTTTGTTAGGCAGGCAATCACAGAAAAATTATCACTGCGAAATTTGTCTCCGTTTGGTTTTTTGTTTTTTACCCAGTGATTATTTACATAAGAACAGATATTTTTGATATTTTTTTGAATTTTAAATCGTGGCGAAAGACCCAAAAAAATAGAAAAAAGACAACTTTAGTTTTTTTGTAAGCCTATAACATTAGATGTACTGGAAAACAGAATCTATGTCTAAATGTTATTTATATTTCTCACGTCATGACTAAAACAGACATTCGAACTCGAGATCGCCTATCGCTAAGCAAGCGATTACCCACCACACAACATAGATTAAATATTCCCTCTAATATTTTAGAAAATTGTGCATTTTAAATAAAAAATCTTTGTATTTCTAGGAAACATTTTGTCATATCTTTTCCCGAAATATGGAAGAAACGAAGCGAAGAAAAGAGAAATTCTTTCTGCTTCTGCAGCAGCAGGAGTTTCAGTGGCATTCGGTGCTCCTATTGGCGGTGTACTTTTCAGTTTAGAAGAAGTAAGAGAAATTCAATACTTTTTTGCTGTCTGCCTGAACTAATAATTTAATATCTTAGGTCAGCTACTATTTTCCTCTGAAAACACTGTGGAGATCGTTTTTCTGTGCATTGATAGCAGCTTTCATTTTACGATCGATAAATCCATTTGGAAATGAACATTCTGTATTGTTTTACGTTGAATATAATAAACCATGGATATTTTTTGAATTGATACCATTTATTGGTTTGGGAGTTATTGGTGTAAGTTTGGTTCAATTGTTATACTAACTGACATATATATTATAACACCCTGAGGGTGGTGCTATTGGTTATAGAAGTTGGTTATCATTAATTTTTATTAGAGGCAACATTACAGTGCAAGACTAAACTTTATAAAGCAGTGGAATCATATGTTTTTCCCTACCTTAATTAGCTAAATCCAATTTGTCATTAAGATAATGCAGAACGGTATATTGCTATAGTGTCTTTAAACATTCTATTGGCAGTATAATTTGGAACTTAATGGTCAGAAAGCTAGTAAATTTTTCTTCAGGTCTAGAAATATATATCAAGAAGAAATAGACTATGTTATTCAGTTGTTATAAACTATAATACTATTGTCGCTATGTTTTACAAAAAAAATAATATAATCCAACACCCCAGTATTATAATTTATATGTGAGTTAATATATTTAATTATAATAACATTTCAATTTAATTACTACCTATTTGACTCAGCTATAATTGTTTTTTGCACAACATTTTTAATACCATATTTTATTTCATGGCATATACATTTATTAGTTTTCAAATTCTATTGAATTTTTTTAATTTTAGAGTTTTATTTAATTTTTAATTTATGATTATTTCCACTTTTACTTCTTTTTATTCAACTGATATAACTTAGTTAAGAGATACACACATGGTTTTGTTTCTAACTAATTATTATTAATTTTGTAGGGAGTAATAGCGACAATATTTATTAAGGCAAACATATATTGGTGTCGATTCCGTAAATATTCAAAATTGGGTCAATATCCTGTTACAGAAGTCTTGGTTGTTACTGCCCTAACAGCATTAATAGCATATCCTAATCCATATACAAGAATGAATACTAGTGAACTTATTTATTTACTGTTTAGCCAGTGTGGAATAGTTAATTCAGACCCTATTTGGTAAGAATGCATGCTTGAATATTACAATAAATCAGTAATAACATATAAGGGTTACTTTGACATTTTTGAGATAAAAGTAAACTTTATACACTTATAGCACAAATTTCATGAACCTTCAAGTAGCCCCTCTAGCATCAATGCTTTTTTAAAACGACAATAATCAACTTATTGTTTTAAGTTGACCTGTTCTTGTTAAACTCAATCCACGAAAATTACCTTTGAGGTTTGGTGTATGAAAAAGTTCAGAGTAACCCTCATATTAGTATTCTAACATGTACTAGGTACAATTTTCAACAACGTAATGGTTTTTCTCATTTTTTTTCATCAAATAATACAAATATTCATTCTGGAACATCTATGCTGGAGAATAAATTTAATGGAGAATGAATTTTTACAGTAACAGTAGCATACAAAATTCAAAAGATATATATGTATGTATAATAATATGAAATATAGCCTATTTAAAGTTTAGAACTATTGGAAATATGTAATCTGCATTTATCATATACAGATAAACAAGTAAATAATAGGTTATTAATAAGTTCCGTGGGTTTAGTTTTCACTGTAAGTTTTTGTCGATGGCTTTATTAATAAATCAGAAAGGAACACAAGCCTTTTCAGGCTCATAAAAAATTAGACTATACATATGGGGATGACGTCTTAACAAAACATAACTGTCAAAAGTGGTTTGATAAATGCCGTTCTGATATTTTCGACATTAGTGATGCCCGGTGCACACACTTCTTCGACCGAGATTAACTGTTCTGAAGAATGTTTGATGGTAAAAACCACCCTCAACTCTTACTACATTCCACACAACTTATTGGTATATATACACAGGGTGTTAGGAAAATACTCTGCCAGACTCTTTTGCCAAATTCTTATTCGTCACAAAATAACACAAAAATGTTATACGAACATGGGTCGGGAAATTCTTCGGGTTCGAGATTTAATGTATATCTTCTGCATAGAGAAAGGTATTTTTAGCAAATTTAATACACATCATCATCTTTCTGGTTGCCATAATCTGAGAGAATATCAAGTCCTACAAGCAGCCAGTGGCGGAGTTATAGGATTTTGCTACTAATGAATTTAAAAAATAGTTAATACGGTCCTGTTCTAAATTAAACTTAAATACATTTTTAAACACAGAATATTATTCTCTAAAAAGAGTGTATCTTCATATTTTTTTCGTATCTGTCTCGGTTTCATAGCAAACTTGATTTTTCACTTAACATACAGGTTTCTATCAGCATAAAAGGATTTTCGATAAGGATTTGAAAAATGAGAGAACTCTCTGAAGGACTGTTTTTTATCAAATTTCATATACAGAAGCTTACATAAAGGACAATAAATGAAATTATAATATCATACTCCCCAGGTCAACATTGATAGAGGTGGTTATCTCTTTAGGAATGTGCAACCAAAATAAATCTTAAGGCAATCTCTGAATTAAAGCAAATATTTCTAAATGTGGTATTATTTATTAATTAAAAATCAAAATATTTAAATTAGATACTTGAAATGGCTTCCACCAACCTCTACGCACGCCCTACATCTACGCACCATTGATTGATGTTGCGAATTTTATTAATTGCTTGCTCAATTATTCTCAACATCGCGATATCTTCTATTTCATTATTGTAGACTTATGATTTAATGTATCCCCAAAGAAGATAGTTAAGTGGATTTCAGTCTGGTGATAAGGCTGGCTGAGGCACCGAATCCCTTCTTCCTTCTTCCTCTTCCACCGATTAGGAAATTTTTCATCCAATATGTCTCGGGCCTGTCGACTACAATGTGCCGGAGCGCAGTCTTGCATAAACCGTAATCTATTCCTAACATCTAATGTGACATCTTCGAGCAATTCAGGCAGATCTTCGCGGAGACATCTTGAATCAATCGGTTGCCCAATTCCAGCCCAAACATTGACGGCAAACTGGCATTGGTGTCGAGTTTGACTTGTATTTGGATTTTCGGTAATTGCGTTTAAGATCTGTTCATCCGTATCTGGCGTTCTAATATCTCTATTTCAGCCTCTATTGTGCTTGCACCTTGAAATTATCTTGTTCCTTTAAACGCCGATGAACATCAGAACACATGCTTCTACTAGGATATTCAGGCATTACAATTGGCCATTCCGTAATAGAGGTGAATATCGGCTAATTCTGCATTAGTATACTTATGCATATTTCTGCCTTGCCCCCTAATGTATTGTAAAGTAACAATAACGCCAAACTATTTCGGTTGCTAATGACAAACATGTCGAAAACTAAGTACCATTGAAATTTTGTCAATCTGACATTTAAGCAAATTCTTTATCTTCATAGGTAAGTTGAATCAACTTACCAATACAATGGAATCATTGTATTAATAATAAAGCAGCTCGACAGACCTTGAAGACCCATGGTTTGGACTTTCTTTACTATCTTTCTCCATTTTATTCTATTCATGGCTGCATCCTGCCATCCTCCTACCCTTGCTGAACCTAAATCTTCTTTGCATGCCTCCAACCACTTCCTTCTTGGTCGTCCTCTTCTTCTTCGTTCATCTCCTCTTGACAATCCTTGTTTTGCCATCTACTATCTGACATTCTTAATACGTCCCAACCACCGTAATCTGGAAGACCTAACTATCTGACTTATAGATAGTTTTTCGTATAGAATTTTAGTTTCTGCATTGGTTCTTCTTCTCCATATTGTCTCCTATACTTCACTCCACCAAATATCTTCGTCAGTACTCTTCGCCCCCAGACATTCAATATTTCTTCTTCTTTTTTATTCATTACCCAGCATTCACAGCCATATTATAAAGTGGGTTGTATAACTGTTTTGTACAACCTTAACTTTGCTGACCATGTTATTTTTTCTTTTTTTGATTTAAGCATATGGAACGCTCCTACAAATTGGCCTCCCCTTGCCATTTTTTTGTCAATTTTCTTTATTTCATCGCCTTCGCTGGTTATGGTAACTCCCAAATACTTAAATTATTTGGCTGTTTTAAATTTATAATGTTTATTTTTTTCCGGTTAATAATAATAATTATTTGTTCTGCATCATCCACGTTCTCTCCCATCTCAAGGAATTTTGTCATATTTTGGAAATCTTAATCCATATAGTCTTAATTTATATTGGAATTGTATCTACACATTGATGTGTAGGCCATATTCTTGCGCTTTTTTTTTTCAAGCAGTCTAAAAATTCTTGCTAGCTCTGCTTTTGTTCTTGTTAAGAGTACTACGTCATCTGCGTTTGCTAATATTTGGCTCTTGTAAATTGTTCCTCCGGCTCTTATTCTACTCTCTCGGAGTATTACCTCTAACACAGCATTAAAAAGGATTGTAGACAGGGGATCCTCTTGTTTCAATCTCTTTCTCACTTCAAAATGTTTTGTAGAAAGGCACCCCTCCACCACCACTCTATATTCTGTTTTCCTTAGTGTCATCTTTGTCAGTTGAATGATCATTTTCGGGACCTCGAGCACGTTCAATGCTTGGTATAACTTCCTCGTTATGACTGAGTCATAGGTTTGTTTGAAGCCGATGAACAATAACTTCAAGCTAAGTTTGCCTCCATACATATTGTTTTGGATCATTTTCAGGATGATGATCTGATCAGTAGTGGATCTGCCTTTCTTAAACCCTCCCTAGTATTATTATCTCACGTGTCCATTTAAATATATTTCAAGTCTGCTTCTTATAGGCTACATCGAGTGATGTTATTCCCCTATAATTTGGACATTCTGTTTTTTCACCTTTCTTATATATGGGGTATGTTATGGCCTGCCTCCAACTGTCTAACATTTCTTCTTCCTCCCATATCCTGTTTTATCAGTCCATATAACCTTACAAATAATGTTTTTCCTCCGTGTTTAATTATCTCCGTTGTTATGCCATTGATTCCTGCGCTTTTGTTGTTTTTCAGGTTGTTTATTATTCCTTTTATTTCTTTTTCATCCTAATCCAACTCATTCTCGTTCTGTCCCCACACAATTTCGTCTTCTTCGTTTTCGTCTATCTTTCATTCTAACCCCATTCCCTCTCAATACTACGTTGTCTTGGTGTGCTTAGAATATTTTTGTCATTTCTTCAAATTGCCGGACCCTAGAGTCATCTTTTAATTTTCTTACATCAATTTTTTAAATTCCTTTTAGTCGCTGACTTTTTGTAGGCCCCTTTTCCTTGATGTTCGTTATCACCAGAAAGTGATCAGAGGCCGCATCAGCTCCTCTATCGCATCTAACATCTTTTACTAGCTTCGCGTGTTTTCTTTTTATTATTACATGGTCAATTTGGTTTCTCGTCCTACCGTCGGGTGCTACCCATGTTTCTTTATCATAAGGATGATCAATGATCAAAACTTGTGCTCATTATTCTCATGTTATTCTTCTATCTGAACCCTATTATCATCATTGCGTTTTCATTACTGTCCATGTATCTGGTCTTATCACTCGTTATTCTGATGTGCATATCCTCATTTCCTACTTTGGCATTTAAATCTAATACTACCTCTACATCGTATTTTGGGATGTTGTATATTATCACTATCTTATCATAAAATTCTTCTTTAATATCATTGTTCTTATTCTCAGAAGGGACATGAACATTTAATAAACATAATTTTCTAAACTTACTTCTTAGCCTTAAGTTTGCAGATTCTGTCCGATACGGCCTCAAAGTACACCACGGTGCCCTTCATTTTTTTGCTTATTATGAACCCTGTTCCAAGCATTCTGTCTTCCCCTCTACTCTTAAAACTGTCTATTTCGATGTTTTCCCTCCCTTGTTTAGTTTCTTGCATAACTAATACATCTATTTTATACGGTTGCATTATATTCACTATATCCTTAGTGCCAAATTCCAATTCTAACTATATTCTGTGATTGTTCCCATTTATTTTTTTCTTTTTTTTATAACCTTTTTTACCGTTCCTTTCCATGCTCATTTCCAAAATGTCATTAGTTCTTGTTGTTTGTTGGTTGGTCCAGCTTTGCTTCCGCCCTGTTCCACCTCCATACACTCCAATCTATTTCCAATTTTCGAAAACTCTTCTTCACTACCCTTCCCTAATCCTCTGATTCTTGAGTTATTTTCTTTATCTCTTGCATTTTTTTCCGCAATTGGTCAAATCGTTATTTATGTAAATGTTTACCTTAAAACTTTTGAGATTACTTTTTTTTGCATTAGTTTCCTCCGTTCCTCGGCATTTTCTAATTGTAACTGGTATGTTTTTTCCCTTAATTTGGGAGCTCTTTTTATTCCAACTTGGATATCTAAGGCTTCTTTTAAAATATTTTGCATGCTTACCTTTAAGATATCCGGGTCATGAGTATCCATTATTAGGCCTGTAATCACCACATTATCTTTCTTCTGTTCTTTCTCTAGGTAATCTACTCTGCTATTTACTTCCCGTAATTCTTTTTTATTTGCTCATTTTCTTTTCTAATAACCTTATTTTAGTTAAAAAGTTATCAACTCTTTATTTTCTGCTCTCAATTCTTTTATTTTCCCTGCGCCTCGCCTTTATGTCCTTCACATCTTCGACCAATTGCATAAGTATTGCCATCATCTTATCTGTTTTGCCTCCCTCGTTTCTCTTCACTAGTGTTCTTCCCGTTTTTTCCTTCTTTTAAAGCCTTCATCATCATCACTCCATTTTTCTTTCATCAGTTTTTCGCTATCTCCCCGTATTTCAATTAATATTAATCGGTCAGGCAGTGTAAAGTGTTCGTCCACCTCAACGGTTCGGAGACTCGTTCTTATATGCCTTATCCACATTAGCACTCTTTGCATTGTTTTTAATGATAAGTAATTTTGTAATTATTTAAGGATAAGCTTATTTCCTTTTTATAAACACTCACTTCAAGAATAACCGACAAACTTGTGTACTGATAATCTCGCGATACCCCGAATGTCTAGTAATACCACGGAGCTCCGCACACACGTCTTGTCCGCTCGATATTAAGCTAAGAATTCCATTGTATTAGTTAGTAGAAACTGAGGCAGATACGATATATATATATATATATATATATATATATATATATATATATATATATATATATATATATATATATATATATATATATATATATATATATATATATATATATATATATATATATATATATATATATATATATATATATATATATATATATATATATATATATATATATATATATATATATATATATATATATATATATATATATATATATATATATATATATATGTATATATATATGTGTGTGTATATATATATATATATATATATATATATATATATATATATATATATATATATATATATATATATATATATATATATATATATATATATATATATATATATATATATGTATATATATATATATATATATATATATATATATATATATATATATATGTATATATATATGTGTGTGTATATATATATATATATATATATATATATATATATATATATATATATATATATATATATATATATATATATATATATATATTATATATATATATGTTATTGCAATAACTTTTGACTGGCTTTGTCAATCGATTTTAAGTTTACACAGTGGCTTAAGGATTGAGCCTGATATTGATGATGTTGAGGAGATATTGTGTCAATTTTTTAATCTTTTGTGACATTTTGACATACCTCCGGTACATCCTTAAAGTGTAAAATATTTATCATTAATAATTACCAAAAATAAATAATATTTAGAGGTTGTAATTAATATTTAAGTATTTTTAAACATTCCATGTTCGTAGTTCTAAGGATTTAAATAAAAAATTTGCCGAAAAGTTAAAGTCAAGGCATATTCACTACCAAAAGTTAGTTAACATTTTTTCATGTTATTTGTTATTAATTTAATTCTAGATTATAGGTGACAGTTTCTCTTTATTTTTAATTATACATTATTTTCTAGTATTAACTTTAATTATTTTTCCTTTTCCTGTCCTGTATTTCAATCTCCTGTAAGCCAAAGATATTCACGAAGTTATGATTTTCAGTACTTTTGCCTCTGATTGTACCTCTGATACATCTTTAAAATATTCTTATTGATATTTCAGCGATTACAACCGAAACTTTACTAATGTTAAATCTGCTATTGACTTGGCAGCTGCTGGACCAGGTGTATATCATGCTATTTGGCTGTTGATTGTTGCTTTGTTTTTGAAACTTGGGATGACTATCTTCACTTTTGGCATGAAGGTATTATATTTTTACTCTCTATTTTGACATTAGTCAATCTGTCTCTGAGTAAAATATGTGTATAAATGTTTATTTTAAATATTTTTGTTATTATAAATTTTTTTTAGGTGCCTTGTGGGTTGTTTATACCATCACTTTGCTTGGGAGCCATTGTAGGGCGAATAGTCGGTATTTTGATGGAACAGCTTGCATATAACTACCCCAAAAATTGGTTCTTTAGTGGAGAATGTTCCAGCGGGGATGGCTGCATTACACCTGGGTAAGTATAATTGATAAATAAAAATATTGAAATAATAATTTTGACATGCCGTTTATTAGTTTAAATAACATTAATTAGTGATTTTCTTCTGGCAAATAAGTTAGTTTGAATTATTTTTCGATAGAGAATCTTTTCTTTTTTCCGACTCTATTGCACAATTCAATTTCAAAGTTTCCCATAATTTTCCCTTGACTATGATCATTTGTGTATTTTGTATAGTTATGAAAAGACATAATGTGTATTAGCATCATATTTCGTTTTATTATTTTAAAAGTCAGACGAACTTACAGCGAAAACGCTAAAAAAGGACCCATTTTTGGAATGGATAGTTAGAGAAACAATAGTTGGATTCTGTAATAACAGTGCGCATAAAAAATTATGAAGATACATCTGCCGCAAAAGCTCCAAAGCGGGATTACATTAAAGAAGATCATGCCCTCCACCTGAAAGGATTATAAAAGTGTCATCTTTCACACAGTTTTTCCGTCATATAAATATTCATTCGGTCCTATTCTACCCGCAGCTAACAAATTATAGCAATTGTCTTTTACTATGATAACACCAGATCCTATAAGTCATTAACCATCAGGAGCAAACTGTTAGACCTTGATTTTTTTTCTAATTATGTAAATCACATGCATTATTAATATTGTATATTTTTAGGTTGTATGCAATGGTTGGTGCGGCGGCAGTCTTAGGGGGTGTAACACGTATGACGGTATCGTTAGTTGTCATCATGTTTGAATTGACAGGTGGCGTTCGATATATTGTGCCACTGATGGCAGCAGCTATGGCGAGCAAATGGGTTGGCGATGCATTAGGAAGGCAAGGTATTTACGATGCACATATAGCTTTAAATGGATATCCGTTTTTGGATTCAAAGGATGAATTTCAACATACAAGCTTAGCGGCTGATGTCATGCAACCAAAGTAAGTTCACTACCATTTAAAGAGATATTGGCTAGTAATTATTATTACTCGACATCATGTACATGAAAGCTGTGGCGCTAAAAAACATCGATAACAGTAAACAAATATAAATTTATTTAATTATTTCCAGAATTTCTATTATTACTATTTTTTCTATAATTACTTTTTTTTATATGAATTAATGTGTTACTTATTATTCATTTATTTATCTAAATATCAACGTTTTTTATAATCAGAAATTTTGAAGGAAATCACAGAATTTTATACTTTATAGCATATCCTTTAGGAACCAGATATACCTTGCATATTTTTTATTTCTGTATTCGATTTTTAGACGCAATGAAACGTTAAATGTGATAACCCAAGACTCATTGACTTTAGATGATATTGAACAGCTCTTAAAAGATACTGAACATAATGGTTACCCAGTTGTTGTTTCAAGAGAATCACAATATTTGGTAGGATTGGTTTTAAGAAGAGATCTCAATTTAGCAATTGGTAAGTTATCTTTTTACTTTATATATTAACTGAATTTGCTAGTGACTGTAGTAATAATTAACTAATTTCTTTAATTATGCAATTTTTATTGTGCAATATAAGTCTTTTGGTTTTTTATAGGCAACAGTTATTTGTTTATTTGAAGTATATTAGTTTAGTTTTAAATATGTATTGCTTTAGTCCATCTATTTGCGTTTATTACGATAATTTACTGTCAAAAGTATGAGAAGTTTCACATTTTATTTAACTTAGTCTATGAGAGATGCTTGTGTCAAAATTGTAATTCATGAAATTCTCACTAGATTTAATAGCTCACATAAAACGCCAATATGTTGTCGAGCCTTATTTCAGGAATGTCGGAGAGAAATGGGCTTTTGAATAAAAAATAATTATCGATTTTTTTACTTTATTTTAAAACTAAACTAACTAAATAATACTGATAATCGATGCGAAAAACTTTTTAAAAACTTGTTACAATTAATTATAAATGAATTAAAATGTATACATTTTTTAAAAAAATTATGTGACTACGAACGCGCCGCGGTTGGCTGCTATTTTGGTTACGTCAGAATACTAAAGTGTTTTCACGTCAGTATTGTCAACGGCTTGTATAAATAGTAATATTTTGTATATATTTGTAATATTGGTTCTCAAAAATAATAAAAAATGTTAAATATTGGATAACCAAAAGATATTTTCTAGTTTTGTAATTATTTTTTGAGCGAAAAAACAATATAAATCATAATTAGAAAAACAAAATACTGTTTAAATCACCACTAATTTTATTTCAATAAAAAATACACTGTTAAATATACATAATAAAGCTTCCCCCAATTAGGATAATATATTACAGTAGATTATAATATGTAAACTACATTAATAATCAATTCAGAATAAAAACAATCACTACAACAAACACTACAAAATCACTACGAACAATCAAAATTATATACATTTTTGTTTGATTGCTTTCATTGAAGTTTGCAATACTTTAAAACCATATCAATATTTCAAACCACCACACTAAACTCTATTGACAATATTTAAAAAAAAAATCCACCCATACTACATTATTGCTTTAATTAAAGTTTTCAGTATTTTTAAAACAATGGCGATTTTTCGGTACCATTTTCTTTACTTTTTGTTTGGATAGTAGTTTGCTTTTCTATTTTTCTTTTTTGCATACTCCTTTAGATGTTTGTTTTCATTCCATGGAAAACTGCTTTGCCAGTCCTTAATTTAACTAGTTCATGTTCATCCAACTGATTACACAAATTTCTGTACTCTTCGACCATCTATAAATTAGATTATCCGGTAAAACTTTCAGAAGTATAAGATTTTTTATATATGGATTACCTTCCAAAGATAGTCGAATTTTGTTCTTGTCTATTCTTGTCTAATTCTTGAATATTATTAGTCGTATCTTACAAAATAGATTATCCCGTAGGGCTTTCTCATTGTTACTACCCTCGGTTGTGTTGCTACATGCAGATTTTTTGCGGACAAGCGGGAATATTCCTTCTTATAAATTTGGCACGTTAATTTGTTTTCCATACATGAATTAAATAATTTAAATAGAAGTTATAAAAATATACAAAAAAAAAAACAGAATAAACCCTAATCTAATTTCATTCTGAACTTACCTTTGAGCCTCCATATCTTATGTAAAGATATATGAGATATGATATATATCCATATCTTATGTGAGATATATAATACCGAAAGCCTAAATAACAATTAAAAGCAAGTATTTTTTCATCGATACCAAACCAACAAATGTAGTCAAAGATATAGGTTAAACCAATAGAACAATGACTAAGATTGATAAATTGTTCTGTTTACCCGAGACTCCGATTATGGGATAACTCCGAATTTCTCCGAGCTGAACCGATATTGGCGATATTGGCCTTCGGTACAATTGTGAGGTCACAATGGTTCCGATTTTTTTCGGGAATTATCGGCGTGTCATCAGTACTAGGTTTAAAAATGTGTTTTCAATTTGATATAACTTTTTAATTATAAGGAAAATAATAAAAATAAAAATAGTTATAAGACATATATGATCTTTCCATTTATGACAGAAAAAATATTGTTCAAATGCCCAAATGGGCTATGGGTACAATACATCTAACAAATCTACAGAACATCTGGATCGCTGCCTTAAATTCTTGCTCTGAAAGGTAATGCAAGACACAATAGTGTATAGAGCATGGAATGCTAATTGGAATGCGAATTGTATACCGACACTAGTGTGCGACTAGGGTATTGACACTAGGGGGTGCGACTAACGCCTGTAGTGAACACCGATTTATACCTGGGGTTCAGAATAGACTGTTATGGACTGTACGAATGATTGAATGAATTGGGAAAGGAATAACATCTTGTTTTCTCTAGGGAGACTTATGCATCAAAATGTAGAAATTTTAGTATGAGGTGCTATGTTTTATCTTAGCAGATCAGCCTTCATATTAATTCGAGGAAATCTGATTGCCGAGTCTTATATATAGGAAATCCTCGATTATAATCTTTTGTCATAAACGAACTATGCTCTGCTCGGAGCCATATAACGAGAGTAACATTAGATTTTTTAAATATCTTCAAGGTATATCTTTAACCAAGACCACAAGATCTCCAGATCTTTTATTAACCATGTAAAACAGCGGCGTTCGATTTCTGAATTTATCCAATCCGCTTAAAAACAGAAAACCCTCAGATATGATTCTATCAATATATTAACGAGTCATTGAGTATGTAATGAATCTAACTGGACCTACACATTATTAATCAGCTAATCCACTTGTAATGTACCTTTTTTTTGTTGGTTACTTAAATTACAGCTACGGCAGCCGTTCGCCGAAGGCAGTTGGGTCGTGGATCACGGCTGGATCGCATCGGCAAAAAAATAAAAATAAACTCTTAAAAATTAGATTCTTAAATATTAAAACCGTATAATAAAAAAGAAATACTTCACTTGTATGCCAAAGCTGAAAGGAACTAACCATAATACTAACCCGTAAAACAAAGTGGGTATTATAAGCTACACACAATGATTTCTTAATCACAACAACAGGCTTGCTGAAACAACAAACAGGAAAAAAAACGACAACGGGTTAAATTTCAGAAGCTGGTTCATTCACCCAGGACGCACGAATTTTTTGGCACACAAAAGATGGATGAACATATAACCCCTATATCCACCACCATAAGGTTCGTGAAAAAAGAACTTCACGAAATTAATAAAAAACTAAGGGAAATTAAATAGAGTGCTCCGTAAATAGGCACTGCTACTGATCTTCCAGAACACATACAATGGGAGCTTAGACACTACCCAGTTGTGACGCCCAATTACGAGGCGAAGCCGCAACCAGATAATCACCCCTCATAGCATGCCCTTTCCTAAAAATTGTTCAAACCGTGTTCTGAAACCCCAAGGTACTCTTTCTAAAACGGCTCTTTAAAAGTGGAAAGATGAGAACTTAGTAATCTACACTAAAGTAAAAAATGCAACTCTAATACCTGCAAGATAGTGAACTTACTAAGATGCGAGGTAAAACATAAAAACCGAACATGGTCGAGTCTAGAAAACAGAACGGAAGATAATAGGATTAGTAAGGTAACTAATAACGAGCGCTCGTGAAATACAAGAAGTGTGGTTATCAATAGTTTTACTCTTGTTAACTTTTGCGTATCACACGTCCCTAGGGGGATTCACAATAAATCTAGAGAAATCTAGACAATGACAATTTTTCTATCCGAAGGTTACAGCTGTTGGTTATGAGAAAGGTCTGAAATTGAAATATAAATACCTTTATGTTTGCCTACATCTTTTCCACGGCTTACGCCAAACCAACTAGCGAAAAGTAGTACCAACATTCAGTTCAGCCTGGTCACACCATCAAACCTGGCTAAGACCAGCGACGCAGAATGGAAGCGCTATCAGGCCCTAAGGTTACTAGTTCAGTCGCCAGTCGGGCCTAGCGGAGCCAAAGGCAGACATCATTGTCACATGTCGACCAAAGAGAAACGTTACCATGGTGAATCATGCCAACATAAAACGTAAAGCAGAATTGCCGCGAAAAATTCGCAGAAATAAACTCCACCTATACTTCCTTTCCAAAAAACAAATAGCCTGAAAGGAAAACAAAACGCCAGAAGACAAAAGACAAAAATATCTGAATCGAACTACGGTCATCTCCCGAAACATCAGAAGATCCATCAAGAGATAACAAATATTTACGTGTCATTTCCTTGCACGTGATCCATCCACGTTTTTCAATTCATAACTAATGGAGGTGACTTTCTGAGAACAATGGAAAGTACGTGTTTGGAACCAAGCTTCGACGCAAACTCATCCTAGACACTCGACAACTCTTTGTTGAGATGTCAGACTCTATCATCCATATTAAAACATACATTCCGTTTCCTGAGGTTATGGGACTTTGAATTCCTTTCTTATGCGGAATGAAGCTTCCGACGTACCTCTACAAATAGTTTAAACATAAATGTCCATGTTATCAGGCTCGACTTTAATAGAGTGATCAGGGAAAGGATAGTTGTAATACTGGACAGAAAAAGGGCTCAATACAGAGGAACCACATAAAAGCATCGACAACGAAAAATTCGGAAAAGTTACGAGACCGACAAATCTGAAACTCGAGTTACGTATTCCGTTCTCATGAGAACCACCGCGTCAGCTTGAACTTAGACTCCAAACCGCACAGATGAGAACCACTACATCAGCATTACCTTGAGAGTCATCACGCCACCGGATGGTCCCATGGGAAATGCAAGGCAAACGCATTTTAAAGTATAAATGATGTATTCACCTACAATATTGTTAATTCTTAGTTAAGCTGTAGTTTGATAAAGACCTATTTTTGTAAACCATTTTCAAAATAAAGTTTTTAAAAACGAAGTCTGCCGAAAAAGTTCTTTAAGTGGCGTAGTCGGTAGGATTGCACAAGTGTTTCACGAAAGATCCAATTGAGGACGACACCATGAGACACAACAGTTGGAACCATCCAGCAGTGCAATCAACGCAACCAGACGCAGACAGCAGCACAGCCGAGAATTCGGGAAGGAAGAAGCAGATCAATAAAGGTTAGTGCCAATTCCTTGTACCCTCCTGACCCTCTGATTAAGGTACTTAGTTGGAATAGTTAGGGAAGTGTATTTCACACAAAAAGCCAGTGTATTGAACACCTTAAGTTTAGAAATTAGGTTAAGAAAGAGAATGAAAGAAAAAATTTGAATAAAATAATATATGTCAGAAGTTGATGATTTAGTAACAGCATTAGCTTTAGCATTTAACGATAACGAAATTTCAAATAAGACAAGAACGAGTGTTCGAAAACAGTAGGTTTTACTTAACTATTTGAAATAGAGATCCAATATCCAGCATAGGCACGTTCCTGAAAGAATATGTAAAACCGAAACAATTATACGCTATATACTTTAATAACCCAGAAATGGCACGTCTATTTGCAATCACGATGCAAAATTTCTTTAAAAAGTCATCTTACAAGATGTTACAATGTTCAACGTTCTTGCAAGACATACGAACAAGAGAGGCGCACATGAAAAACTTACCCTATACCATACAACCAAAACTTGCCACAGAGGTATGAATAAAATGAAAGCAGCACTCAGTACGAGATTCTATTGGCCAAAAATGTCAGATGATATTGAAAATTATATTAATAATTGCGAGATATGCCAAAGAAACAAATATGATCGAAATCCACCGGTAATTAAATTTAACTTAAAACCTACAGCATCAAGACCTTTTGAGCATATACATGTGGATACTTTTAGAATAAATTACGATGCCTTTGTAACGATTTTAGATTCGTTCTCAAGATATGGACAAGCCTACCCACTCCGTAGTTATTACAGGCATGGAAGTAGTAGAAAATTTGTTTACATTTGTAACACAGCATGGCCTTCCATTAAAAATAACCGCAGATCAAGGAACAGAATTCAGAAATAAAGACCTCGAAGATTTCTGTAAATTGTATAGAATTGAATTGCACTATACAACAGCAAAAAACAGCAATTCAAATTCACCAGTTGAACGTTTCCATTCAACTATAATTGAAAGTTATCGTTGCTTACGAGAAGAAAACAAAGACATCACAATGCATCAGTTGATGAGGAGAGCTGTAATGGGTTATAATAATTCGATCCAAAGCGTGACCAAACTCAACAGGACACGTAAAGACTATAAACCCTTTTGATCTAAATGAAAACGCTATTATATCCAGCTATGTACAATCACATAAAGAAACATCAAACAAGCTATATGAAAAAGTAAAGAGAATAAATGAGGAAACTAAACAAGGTATAATATTGAAATTAAACGAAACCAGACAAGAACCTCCTAACCTCGCCTATGTAAAAACAAAATACAGGAGCAAAGACAAGCCAAAATTCAAAAAGATACCGATAATTGATGAAACTGATACCAAAATAATAACAGATAAAACTCCATATCATAAAAGTACCCTCAGAAAACCTAAACCTAACGGAGGAAAATCTTTTCAGAATAAAACAGGAAACAGCTACGATCCTGTTATACCTAGTCCTGCAGATCCACCTCACAAACAGATCTGATATCCAAATCACCATGCTGGAGAACCTCATATTACCTATCCAATTGGGAAATTCCAGACTTATCTATAATAGGCATACATTTATACATTATGCAGATTTAAGACATCTAATCGATAAATTATGTAATCTTAAGCCTCATTATGTTTGCCAAAGTAAACGCTCTGCATAACAGCATACTGTCAAGTTTGGAATTAAAAAAACATGTTAAACTATTTAAATAATATCTATAACAATTCGCAAATTATAACATTCAATAATTTACTGTCATATTATCAATTTTGGGGAATTCAAGTAGAATTTTTAGAAAGCAAAGTAATATTTACCATACATGTACCTATACTGAGGCCTGAAATCCTTACCTTCTATCACGTCTACCCAATTATCCAAAATCGAACCATATTTATACCAATATACCCTTATTTGGCACAAACCTCTACGAAAAGACAATTTATCGTTAATTCATGCCCAATTATCGAGATATATTTCTGCAAGGAAGAATTTCTACCTGATGACCAATGTGTGAACAGTCTAATAACAGGACATCAGACTGGAAATTGTCCAACTATCGAAATTAATATTGAAGAACCAGTGACAGAACAGATTACCAGAGAATTAGTTTTAATTCTACCTACCAAACCATAGACAATGATTGCCAAATGCGACACCGATCAATATTTTGAAATATCGAAATCTGCACTAATTAAAATCCCAGAAGATTGTGAAATTCAGATTAAGGAAAAGAAAGTCCTAAATGACTTAAAGATTCAAAGAGGAAAACCAATAATTCTACCTGAAATAAAACGGTCAGATTTAAATGGAACAAAAACTTCGATTACTCCAAACATCACCAAAATCAATATTGACGAAATATACCATCTGAAGAATATGACAAATCAATTGAAGCCGATAAACTTCGATAACACTAATTATCGATAAACCACAAATTATATTTTTTTAGGTATTTCCATTGTCCTAATCATACTTGCAGTGATAATCCAAAGGGAAAAGTTGCATTCCTTTTGGCAAACCGTCAAAAGAAGGGCAAAAAAAAACCACCCCCAGAATAAAGTGGATTCGAAAAAACATACCGTTGTTTTCGAATCTTAAGGAGGGAGGAGTTACGTATTCCGTTCTCATGAGAACCACCGCGTCAGCTTGAACTTAGATTCCAAACCGCACAGATGAGAACCATATCAGCATTACCTTGAGAATCATCACGCCACCGGATGGTCCCGTGGGAAATGCAAGGCAAACGCATTTTAAAGTATATATGATGTATTCACATTCAATATTGTTAATTCTTAGTTATGCTGTAGTTTGATAAAGACATATTTTTGTAAACCATTTTCAAAATAGAGTTTTTAAAAACGAAGTCTGCCGAAAAAGTTCTTGTAAGCCTCGCTCTAAGAAATTAAAAAAAAAAAATCCAATGACCCCCAAGTCGAGTTTTTGTAATCCCCAAGTCGAGACCGATCGTTCTCTGGCAGAACGGCTAACGACAGTACTCACATTAATTATTGAAGGCAATATTTAATTTACGTTGGATAAGCTAGTATTTTGAACATCAGAATGCTCCCAGATCTTTTAAAGATACCTTTCTTTTTAAAGATGTGAGAATACGTATCCAAAATATCCGTGAATCCGAATATTAAAAGGATCCGTACATTCCGGAGTCAATCTAAATTCGAATACGGATTCGGAACCAAGAGACCGAAACCGAACGCAGAAGGGCCACCAAATGGTGGTGAATCTATGCTTCTCTTTCTTATTTATCATCTATGCGGCCGACGATATTTTGTCTTTGTTTGTCTTTTAGGTTGTGTAGGGTGTTGTTATTTTTATCATTGTATGTGTGTGTGTGTGTGTGTGTATCATGTCCTCTTGTCGGTATTCGTAACAGTTCGGTTTAATTATTTTAGTGTAAGTCTATGTCAGTAGCGTAACATAAGGAGTAAAATTGAGTTTATCTAATAACTTTAGTATGGCTCCAACACAAAAATCGTTTGGTCATTTTTTCGTTTGTTTGGTCATTTTTTGAAAAATCGGCAGATAAACTTTTTGCTGTGTGTAAAATATGTAACAATAAAGTAAAGTACTTTACCAGTATAGGAAATTTAAAAGTCACATTACAAGAAAACATGCAATCCAGTATAACGAGCATCTAAGAAAAGAACATGCCTCGGAAAAGGCTAATCAGATTCAGGAAACACTAAACCAGAATACACTTTAAAGTCACACCATTGAATCGGATGTTCCCACACTTGCAAATGAAGTTGAAATATTACCAGCTGCTAGTAATTCATCAATCAGTGATTATATGCTTTCCCGATTGACCACTTCTGGAGTTTCGACTTCTTCAAACCAAATTACAAAACACGGGCGTCAACTTAAGCTATTCGGTGGAAAAAACTCAAATGTATTGTTAGAAGATCAGAAAAAAATATGCGATTTAAGCCTTTTAAAGTTAATCGTGAAAGATTTTCAACCTCTGTCTATTGTAGAAAATTCAGGATTTTTAGAATATAGCAAAACATTAAATCCAGCCTATCAAGTTCCTAGTAGAAATTGACGAACAATCTTCTGCCAACAAAATATTTAGAAGAAGTTGTAAAATTAAAATCTATACTGCATGAAGTGAAATATGTTTCATTAACTACAGATATTTGGCAGTCAGATAACAACATATTATATCTATCACTAACTTGCCATTTTGTGCATATGACATTACATTCACGAGTAATAAGTGTAAAAGAAATGACTTCTGTTCACCACACATAACAAAATATTGCCGCTGATATATCGGTCATTTTAGCAGAATCAAATCTTGTTGCCAAAATTGTCACTATTGTTTCGGACAACGCCGTCAATATAAAAAATGCCATTACAGTACACTTACGCAAATATCACCATCCGTGTGTTGCACATACATTGAATCTATTATATAAAGAGGCCTTAAACGAAAATGCAGAATTGAAATCATTAATAACAAAATGCAAAAACCTAGTGCCTAGACACAGTACTTTAGCTACAGGAAAATTGAAAAAATACCAAGAAAATATGGCCGAGCCTATTTTTAAAATCAAACAAGCCGTAGATACAAGATGGAATTCAATCCTAATAATGTTGGAAAGACTTGTATTAATAAAGAAATCCTTTATCCGTCGCAATTGCCAATTTACTATCAGCTCCAGATTTTATAGCCGTTTCGGAATGGAATATAATATCATAATAGGTGCCACTATTAAAACCGCTAGAATTAATGATAACTGAACTGTCGGGAGAAAAGTATGTTACAATGTCCACAGTTATACCATTAATTAGAGGACTGCAGCTTAATGTACATAATTTGACACCAGAAACAGACATGGGTATATGGTTACAATCCAAACTATTGGAAACCATTTCAAAGCATATTGGAATCTAATAAAATTGTGGCCAAAAGCACATTTCTTGACCCACGTTTTAGAAAACCGCATTTGGCTGGAAGAAAATGCTAACAATACGCAAATGTGATTATTGGATGAAATTGCTGCCAAAATTTCCATTTCAAATGCAATAACTGAAACCAACTTTGTGGAATATAGTTCTAAGAATTCTGGACTATCAGATAATTCCGAATCAAGCAGTAAATTGTCACTATGATCATATTTTAAAGAAAAGGTGAAAGTTATTAAACCAAACACTAAACCCGCGAAGACTGCCACCCTCTCCGTTGGACAATATCTCGAACTTCCCCATTGCGATCTCGCAAGTAATTCAATGGAGTATTGGAAAAGACATACATTTATGTTGAACGAATTATGGGAATTATATGAAAAGTATGCTCGTGTACACGCCACGTCAGTGTCAAGCGAAAGACTATTTTCTAAAGCTGGTCAACTATCAAATCTCAGGTGAAATAGACTATCTCCAAACAATGTGCATATGATTTTATTTTTGAATAGCTGTTTATAAGTTAGTTTTTGTTATTGATATTTATATTTTCTAGTTATTCATTCTACTTATGTAACTTAATTGTATATTGTTTTACTAATCAACCAAAAAGTGGTATATTTATTTAATTTTTGTTATTCTTATCAAACCCAAGAGGAAAATTTTATTTTTTATTTAATTGTTATAACCGAAAAATATATTATTTAAATGTTTTTGCTGTTTAACTAAATGGTATGTTTAGTTTATATTTCTTATCTTTTAGCTATATTTTATATATTTTTTAATAAAAATTGTTATTTTTATAGAATGTATATACTCTTCAGTAATTTAGAGAATTTAGTTATTTTATTTTTCATACTGGTTATAGAGCGCGCTTATGGTGTGGTAAGATACTTTATGTAACGAATCCGAATTCGTAACGCCACAGTTACCAACGGAACATTTGGATACGTATTTTTACCTATTCGTATCCCCTCTTTTTACGGTTGCCTAGCCTATTTATTTAGGATTTAACATATAGATACGTATCCGAATAATGAATACGAATATCTCTTGGTTCCGAATACGTATAATCCGAATATAATATCTACATACTACTAACTAATATCTACATACAAATGGGATAACCTCCAAACGTGTCAATAAATATCAACAAGTAAAATGTGAAACGTCGCATACACTGACAACCGAATACAGCCACTAAATTTGAAATTTATTGAATACATTCCATTTGATTATTTTATTATTTAATTTTTGTAGTGGTATTTCTGCTGTTCTTCAACTGTGTCATCGATGACAGTGCATCGGATTTTATTTTGTATTGTAGCTGTAGTGGATGATACTTTTTAAATGCTGCACACTTATTGTCAGAAATTTTGACCATATGTTATCTTTTGATGCAGATGCCTTTATAAAAAAAATGAATGAAATTTAATAGCTCAGTGTGTACATTAACTTATTTATCTAATTTTCAGCCAATGAAAAAAGAATGGTAGATGGAATTTGTGGCCAATCCTTAGTTTTGTTTACTAGTGGTAACCCTCCACAATCTTTAGGACCCCCTCCACTAAAGTTAAAGAAAATATTAGATATGGCACCTATAACTATCACGGATCAAACACCTATGGAAACCGTAGTAGACATGTTCCGAAAATTGGGATTAAGACAAACACTAGTCACCCATAACGGGTAAGTATTTTATAATATATTATATTTTTTCTAATATTCACATCAAACATATATATATATATATATATATATATATATATATATATATATATATATATATATATATATATATATATATATATATATATATATATATATATATATATATATGTATGTGTATATATATATATATATATATATATATATATATATATATATATATATATATATATATATATATATATATATATATATATAGATATAGACCAAAAAATATATAGTACTTCATTCAAGGTTTACTAATTTTAATCTGTAGACTATCTGTAATTTGTATTATTTTTTGTAAAGAAAACTACCAGCGCCATCTATTGAAACAATATATAATCTGAAAACTGTGTCTCCTCTAGAAAACGAGATCGCCGTCATTAGAATCGATAAACGGATTGCCAAGTTATAGCGCTTAAAGTGGCAGTAGTACCTTTTGTCAACTCGACACGAAAACCTGATGGAACAAAGAGCTAATATTAAATTTTATTTCAAGCTCGATAAAATTTTTACAGAAACATTTAAATTGATGAAAGAAGTTTATGGTAATGATTGCTTATCCTGTACGCATGTGTTCAAGTGGTATGAGCGATTCCAGGACCGTCGTGATGCTCTGGAAGATGACCGAAAGCTAGGCCGGGCAACAAAACAAAAAGCGCTATGAGTTGGTGGAAGAAGTGCGGGAAATGATCGCCTAAGATGCGAGTTCGATTATGAGATGGATAGCAAAGGAATTAAATACAAACAAAAACATCCACGAAATTTTGACAAAGGATTTAAACAAACTTCTTTACGCGTTAAATGAGGACCAAGAAATTGCTCCCGTTGAACATTGGAAGGACCTTATTAAAACAGTCAGACTGAACTGCATATTCTTGGAATCGATTATAATTGGTGATGAGACTTGGTGCTTCAAGTACGATTCTCAAACAAAGTGCAAAGTGCTACGTGAAAGTCCATAGGCTCTCTAAAATCGAAAAAATTGCGTCTCCAGAAGTCACTAGAGAAGAAAATGTTGATTTGTTTTTACGACTCTACATATATTATACTTCGGGCATTTGTTCCACAGGATTAAAATGTCACGAATATTATCTGGATGTTATGGGGCGTTTGTGGAAGAGAATCGTTCGAGTAAGGACGGAATATCGAACGCCGGGAAGTTAGTTTTTGTTGCATGATAATACACCATCTCACAGAACCGATGTTCTGTACATCAGAATACTCCGTATGGCCCTGAGTGATCTCCGTGTATTTATTTCCTGTTACCGAAACTTAAACTGGCCATGAAAGGAACTTTTTATGACAGTGTTACACTAGTCCAAGAAGTCGTGACGAGGGTCATTGACGCGATTTCGAAAAAAGAAAAAAAATCTATGCTAGCATTGGTTGAACGTACCCAGCGGTATAATGATGCGGTTTTCGCAAAATAACTAATTGTCTTTTTTAAGTTCCAATATTTTTCCGACATACTGTGTATATCATGCAATGGAATTCTATTTTTTTTCTATATTTGCTTTTTTTATACTAATTTTGCTTTTAAAAACACATTTTTCACACTGGACCATGCTGTGATTCCCTTTCAATTATCTTAAGAATATTACCAGCTTACCCTGATATTATCCTTTAAATTGATTTTAATTTCAGGAGATTATTAGGTGTTATAACGAAGAAAGACGTTCTAAGACATATAAAGCAAATGGACAATGAAGATCCCAATTCTGTGTTGTTTAATTAATTTTTTCCTAATACGTTTTTACAGGTATCTAAATAATTTTTTGGAAGTTTTATTATTCAATTTTTTTTATGAAAAGAGAAACATTTATTTAAGATTAAAAGTATCAATTTTTATTATACCAGATTTTAACTACTTAAGTGAAAATTTAAACAAGAAAGTGTAGTTATTACATTAGTCCATTGATTGCAAGTTTATATATATATATATATATATATATATATATATATATATATATATATATATATATATATATATATATATATATATATATACATATATCGAATATTTTCACGGATTGTGTGTGTGTTTATACATATATATATATATATATATATATATATATATATATATATATATATATATATATATATATATATATATATATATATATATATATATATATGAGGGCTAGTTTATTTATATATGAGATTTTTAACTTATTCAAATCTATTGTGTATTTAGTGTATTCTTACATTTTATTACTAATTGTATTATTGAAGTTTTAGCAATAATTTATCAATGTTTTAGCAAAAACCCTACAAATGTCTTCCTTTCTGCATAACACAGTCATTTTATAGTAGTTTTTGCTTTTTTGCCTAATTGTATAAGAACTGACTAAAGAATGTTTGATGTACATTTGATAACACCCTTAAGATCTGCACTGTTAACTTGAAATGCTCACTGTGTATATTTTATGTACATTCCAAAAATACTGTCCCAAATGCTCAGATGAAGTCAAATATATTAGTATATTGTATGTAATATAAGTTTTATAAATAAATTTGTAGGTGTTCATTATTTACATTGTTCATTTATTTAAAATTAAAAATGTAAGATTATACACTTTGTTGTTAATAGACAGCGGACTTTTGCCCGAGTTCGAGCAAGGTCACTGCTTATCATTGTGTCTAATCATAGCCGTACACTTCTGACACATTCTATAGAAAAATGAAGTAATATTTACTTTAGCTTTATCATTATGTTTACTTCGTACTGTCACTTTTTTACCATACAACATAAAAAAAACGAAATAGTCCTGTGTACTTACAAAAAATAATAGAAATGAATCTTTCAACATTTTGGCGATATAGATATTTTCTTAAATTCAAGTGCTAGCGCCCGCCATTACATGAACTGATTTATTCGCTTACTTTTTTTAACGACCTGTTTTATATAACTACAGTTTATACTAGAATTTTTGGCATGATTTAAATATGTTATTGTTTCCATTGGCTGCTGTAAAGAAAGTGTTATTTACTAAAAATTAAATCAATTCTAATGGAACCTTCTGTGTGAAACACCAAACTTTAGAAAGATTTACCATAAACACCAAATCACTTTTTTAAACTTCTCGACACGCGTTTTGCTAACCATGTTAGCATCATTAGATGATTTAAGCTGATTCTAAAACTAAACTATGTTCTATTTATATGACGCTTACATTTTTCTACTTGAATGGTTTCATACGCTTCGAAAGCCGTATTATTTTTTACACTTTTAACAAATTTAAAATTACTATAATAATATCTATATTATGGTCATGCTCGAATGCATGTTGGGCAATACAAAATTTTTCATTTCGCCAATATCTAGTGCGGGCAATATGTTCTTTATACCTGGTTAATATGGATCTTCTAATTAGCCAAATATACCTTCAATCACAATCTTGACAAGTAATTTCATAAATCCCTGACGTTTTTTGTTGAGCTACTTTATCCGTTGGATTTATCAGGACTTTTCTTGATTTATTATATGGTTTGTAGACAACCTTAATGTCCACTTTCTTCAAAATCTTGTTTAGCCTGGTGCTAATTTTTGTTTTGTTCCTTTTGAACAGTCAAAAATTCTTTCAATAATTGTCTAAACTTACATTAAAATTACATTTAATCAATGTAGTATATATTGTGTACTATGACTTTTTTCCATTTTTCGGGCAGCTGCATAATCCCTCGCTCATAGAAACTCTTGAGGTTTCTGGCTGAAGAACTGATCCAAGTGATTTTTTAAGTTTTCAAAAGAATAAAGTTTTTTAGCATCTAAGCTATTTTGAAGCGATCTAAATAAATCGTAGTCGGAGGGCACAAGTTCTAGAGAGTATGGCAGATGGAGCAAAACATCCCAGCCAAATTGTCAAAGTTTGTCAGATGGTCAAAAACACGTGTGATATAGCAATGCAATTTCCGTTGGTCAATTCCGGTTGTCTCTAGTCGATTGTTTGTTTTAATGCACTCGGTTGTTTTCACCTAAAGGTTCCTACAAGGATTGCTATTTATGTATCCGAAATTGGCAACAATGGTGTTGCTAGGCGCCATCTGACATATACATTGTAAAGTTTGACATTGTTGACTCTATACGTACTATGAACGTTTTGTGCGGACGCTATTTGTGTTATTTAATGGCTTGAAAATGTCATCTCCGTCAAAAAATTGAATTAACTCGTGAGAATTTTCGTGCGATGATTTAGTACGACTTTCGACATGAATTATCTCAACAAAGGTGCATCGGTCAACTTACTTCGACTTTTGGCGATGAAGCACCGTCTAAAACCAGTGCATATCACTGGTTTAGTGAATTCACTTGTGGATGTCGTTCGCTCACGGACTAATTTAAAAAAGTTCGTTCAAAATCGGTTGTTGTGCCAAAAAAAACATCGATACTGTGCGGGAACTGATCAAGCAAGATCGTCATATGACATACCGTGACATTGAGGCATCCCTGGACATTAGTATGACAAGATTTTACATGAACATTTAGCCATGAAAAAGATTTGTGCGCGTTGGATTTCGCATAATTTGACAATCGCTTAAAAAAAGGTTCGTGTCGATTGGTGCAAAAAAATGTTCTATAAATAAAATCGTGGTGCGTCAAAAGCCGCGTATAACATCTACACAGGTGACGAATTTTGGATCCATGCGTATGAGACCAAAAGTAAACAGCAGTCGACTGTACGGGTCTTTCAAAAAGAGCGAAACCCCACAAAAGTTGTTCTCGCAAGAAGCACTTCGAAGCAAATGGTCGCCTCTTCTTTGGGATAACTAATCATGTGGCTACAGCGCTACTAGAGAATCGTAGATTGGTCAATTCTGAATGGTACACAAACCATTTATTTTCCAGAAGTATTTCAAGAAATAAGAAAAAACAACCAGGGAGGCAGGATCGCTAATCACCATGACAACGCGAGCTCTCACACATATGACCGAACAACTCAATATTTGACCGGTCAAAACATCGAATTGATGGGTCATTCGCCGTACAATCCTGATTTGACAGCCAATAATTTCTTTTTATTCCCGTCAGTGAAGAATAAACTACATATTCAACGAATTTCGACGCCAGAAGAAGCGGTTGATGCGTTCAAAATACATGTTTTGGAGATACCTCAATAGGAATGAAAAAAGGGCTATGAAAGTTAATTCAAATGTATGCAAAAGTATATCGATCATCGCTGAGAATATTTTGAAAAAGAATAAAACCATTTTCAATGATAAATATTTGTTTTATTTAGTATTCCAGATACATAAATAGCAACCCTCATATTACTTTATTATGGCAACAGGGTATTTATTTGTTCATTAGTTAGAAAGTAGCGTAAAAATGTATCCCGTTATGTCTAATAGTTCATAAAGATTAAATTATATATTGATTAATAAATTTATGCTCACATAGGTGTCAATTAATATCCGCACCGAACTTTATTTATCCGGTTTCAATTATTCATGGATTGTTTTATTTATTACATTATTTATTGCTATATATTATGATAGTTCTCTGTATCCTATGCCTACAGCACGATGCACATGAGTGTAAAGAAAAGTAGGTTTTTTTGATCATTGCGCTTGCTAATGCAAAAGTACAATTCATGACTAAACGCAACTCCAGTATATACTACATCCGAAGTAGAACACTGGTGGTACAGCTCCAAGGTTGATGTTGGTACCCAGTTGTGAAAGGATACACAAGACTGGATCAACGCGAAAAAAGTCAAGACGATCTTATTTGGCAGTATACAGTTCACATTCCAATTCGCCTTCCATGCTTTGTAAACCATTGGTTTTAACTTTGATATCTTGTGTTTTTCGGCGTTCTTGAAATCAGACCCAACACCTTGATACTGTATGAGGGCTCGTATTGGGCATAGTACAACTAACACGGAATGTCATTCCTGAGACCCTTTTAGAGTTAAAAGGTCACACAAAGGCCAAAGGAGTTAAAAGGTCAAGGAGGCCGAGTGGTCTCTGTCAACGCATAAGTTGAGTAAAATATCTAATTCCTCGAATACTGGGGCATGGTAAAATGTCAAATCTGAAATATACTGAATATTCATATTTCTGTCATATATACAGGGTGTAAGGGAAAATGCTTTCAAAGATTTAACCAACGATTCAGTTTTTATTGCACTGGAGTTTTAAGGTTTTATTGGTAAGTAAAATGTAATATTTTTAGACATTTATTTCGTACGATTCAATATAAATTTTAATGTCAAAGTTGAAATTACTAGCACTAATTTTTCACATTATGACACGTTTTAAACGATTCGCGTCACATTAAGAAACACATTATTAATTATTTTATTAAGTGTTCAATGTAATTATTAAGTGTTCACCATTCCATTCCTAATGAAGGAAGCTTCATTGGTTGATATAATATTAAACAAAATATGTGGATTCCTTTGGTTTTGGCCAATAAACCATGACAATATTTTTGTCTGTGAGAAAAATCAGCGGTGAGCGTGCTTGTATCATTTGTAGATGATAATGGAAAATACATTGCTCTTTTACTGTTCAATGTACAATTCAATGGGAAACTCAACTTGTAACACTCGTGTAACACTTCCAGTACTTCTGATAGAACCTTGTTCAAGAAGATATAAAACCCATTTCTTCTGGATCAATTTCCCGCTGCCACCCACATTCTTAGCATTTTGGAACCACATTATCTGTATCCAAAAGTTTTTGAAGAACTTGGCCAAATATTTGCCGAGCTGGAAGCAGTCCTTCTAGGTAACATTGCCCGTAAATATGCCTAGCCCGTTCGGAATTTTGGAGAGCTTCTCCGTAAATACAAAACATATCATTTTATTCGCGTACAGAATATACTTTGGGTTTTAAATCGAATATAAATTCACGCACTGGCCTAACTTAAGTAATAATGTGCAAATAACATTGTTTGCGACGTTAAAGCTGATTTTGCCGATCGATATTAGCTCATGTATGATGTGATTCCTAATTGTTTTAACAATGTTAATTAGTTTATTCGTTAAGCAATAACCAATTAATATTTGTCAAATATGCTTTTACACATATTTGCTTAAAATCTTAATTATTATCATAACTTTTCAATTGGTTATTTAGTAAGTTTCATTTTTTTTTCTCAGAAACCCTTAGGTTTTTTACCCTTATAAGCAACTTCTTTGTATAAAATACAAATAAAAAGGCATGTTGATAAAGTTCAGGCAACAAGACATATCCACCAATCGACTCGACATTGTCCCAAAATCCCAAAGTTCTTTTGCCATACATCAAGGAAGTCACCGATAAAATTTGCCAGGTATTTGGATCCCGTACTATCGAAACTATATTTACAACAGAAAGATATATTATCCAAGATATATTATCCAATTTCTTTAGGCCAGTGAAAGATAATATTCCACAAGAGTCGCATGGTGCCTATGATATTGTGTGCCTAGTGCCTAGTTCTGGCGGCTCCTATATACAAAATGGCGTATACGAGCATTCTTTCGCCGTCCGAAAATCGGATCTCTCAACTCTAGCAGAACATCAATCCATATGCGTCACAAAATGATTTCGACAGCTCTAAAGTAATCGCACCTATATATCACTACAAACACCGCATAATACGTGAAGCAATTAAGAGCGAAAAACGCCAAGGCTGAAGAATTGATGTTAGAGAAATTGCTAATATGATAAATATATCTGCCGAATGCGTACGGAACACCCTACACAAACATTTGAACATGAGAAGTTAACAACGCGGTAGGTGCCGCGTTCGTTTACTTTGGACGAAAAACACTATCAAGTGATCAACACATTAGTGTTTATACATATGTTTTGAAGGCGTAATTTGAAGGAATTTCAACGCTGATTCGTGACTGTTGATGACACTTGGATCCATCGCTACATACCAAAATAGAAGGAACAGTCAAAACAGTGGGTTTTAACTTTCGAACGTGAGCCGAAGAAAGCGAAGATTTTCCATCGGCCGGAAGGGTCATGGTTCATAGGATATTATCTTCATCGACTATTTGAAAAAGGGAAAAGGGATCATAGGAGAGTATGATGCTGCATTATTGATCAAATTTCACAAAGAGTTCATGCAGAACGCCCTTATTTGGTGTTTTGGCGCCTAAAAACTGGTGTTTCATCCATTCACCCAACATTGCAACAGCCAAATTATTCAATATGCGCTACGAATTGATGCCGCATCCACATATTCTCCGAACTTGATCTCCTTCAACTTCTTTCTATATCCGAATATGAAGAAATAACTGGCTGGAGAGAAATTGACATTAAATGAAGAGATATATTTTGCAGAGTTCGGCAAAAGTCGTACTTTTTGAAAATTGAAAAATTGTTGAGCGACCACATTGAAAAAGAAATTCTATCCAAGAAACAATATTTCATTAAAAAAGTATCTGACTTTTAACTTTACCCTCGTATTGCTTTGCACTCGGGGTACGGAGAATGGACGATGTGGTGAAATTGGATTCCTCGTCAATCGAAAGCTGAAGGACAGTGTAGTAAAATTTGAAAGTATATCTGACCGACTAGCCCAATGCGTCATTCATCCGAATGAAAAGTTTAAACTTCAAATCGTTAAAGCTTATGCACCAACTATAAGTTTTAGGGATGAGGAAATTAAGGGATTTTTTGATGATGTGGCCCAGCTTCTATACAAATGTAGGTAAAAAATCCTGATGGGGATTTGATAGCCAGAATTGAAACAGCAAGAACTGATGAAAATGCAACTGGCCCATATGGAACTAGTGAGCGGGACAATAGAGGTGACAGATTGGTTGATTTTGCTGAAGGACAAGAACATTATATTATGAATTCGTTCTATAAAAAATATATCAGTAGAAAATGGACATATTTTGAATTCGTTCTATAAGAAAGATATCAGTAGAAAATGGACACGGAAAAGTTCATCTGGACTCACAGGTGAAATTGATTACACCGTGACCAATGATAAAACAATATTTTGTAATTGTACTGTCCTTAATAATTTTAATGCTAGAAGTGACTACCGAATGGTACGTGTAAAAGTTAGGATCAATTGTCCAAGAGAGCGCTAAAGAATGGTATGGTCAAAGAAGGGCAAAATGTATTCTGGAAAATTGCTGGAAGGAGTAGTAATTTTGAGATTCCTTTGTCGAACCGCTTTGCTATGTTATAACACAAAGAGAAGATGGAAATAACAGTCCAATATAAAGAAATCACCAACAATGTGCTTGAAACGGCTGCTTCAATAGCACCAGAACAATAATGTTTCACACAGACAGAAATCTCCAGTGAGACCATTGATTTAATGAAAAAACGACGGACAATGAGAAATACAGGGAGTCCATTTGGCAGGGTCGAGTTTACTGAGTTCTGCAAATCTATAAGAAAACGTATTAGAGACGAGACGCGCCGGTTGAACATGCAGCTAGTGCAAAAAACTCTGGAAGAAAACAGGGGAATTAACAGGGCTAAACAGAAGCTGAGAAAGAAAAGAACGCAAATTTATGCCTTAATGCGTGAAGATGGCACAGTATGTACAGCGGCGTAAACCATCTTAGATTTGGAGATGTAATCGTTCTCTTCTCACAAGACCCAGAGTAGCTGCAAAGACGCATACAAGAGCTGTAAAGGGCTGGCGAACCATGTGGCCTAAAAATACACTTGAAAAAGAAGCAGGTTATATTCAATAAATTTACTGAGGAGAGAAGAATTTCAGTTTTAGGAAGGGATTTGAAGATTGTGGACCACTTTATATAGCTTTGGCACAGGATTTCAATGGAGGGTGATACCGCCCGGGAAGGAGAACGGCCTGTTAAATGTGGCTGGCAGGCTCAACATAGTGTTTAAGAGCAGCTTCCACTTTGCCTGAAAATAAAAGTCTTCCATCAGTGCGTCCTACCCGTTATGACACAGGGAAGTGAAACCTGGACACACCAATCACAATCAATTCAAAAACTTCGGGTAGCACAGAAGGGAATGGAAAGATGTATGCTTGGCATTACAAGAAGAGACAAAAAGCAAGAACTAAGGCTATCCTGGAGTGGATACCGTTTGATCGCAAACGTCCGCGAAGAAGACTGAAAATACGATGGAATGATGACATTATTAAGTATATCGGCCCAGGACCGTGAAAGTTGGAAGCATGCTGAAGAGGCCTTCATCCTGCAGTGGATCGACACGGGCTGATGATAATGATGAATGATTTAGGAACATTATCTAACATACGTGAAAATATTCGATCTGTTAAAATTTCTGGAGGTCATGTACTGGCAGATATTAGAAAATTCAACGAATTATACATTATTAACCTTATCACAAATAAAATAAAATTGTAGATATCTTTTCGAGGTATTTTTTAAAATTCTCCACTTTAATTAGTTTAGATTCAATGTTGCATATATAATTTACATATTAATAATAATATACAGATTATCAAATTGTCTGTTAATCCTTGATCTTTGCCATTATAAAAAACCGAATATAGTCGTAGCATTTTTTTTCTTTATTGCAAACTAGCTGTGGCCGGCCACGCGTTGCTGTGGCTCAGTCTGGTTAAATGGATAAGAAAGAAAAGAGAAAGCACACGTGTCCAATATGTTTAATTTCACATTGCTTGTAGCTATACAATAGTTTTTGTTGTTCCATGTGTCTGTGTAGATACAGAGATTGTCTGGTTTGCCGACTCTAGAACAGGTAACGTATAATTGTCCATGTGAGAAGCAATCCGTCTCTAGATCTAAACCGCAAACAATTCTAAATATTGGTCCTAAGCTTTGCTGATAGTGATTGCCGATGATAAAGTGCGATTGCCTGATAGTGATTTGATTAGTGATTATAATCTCTGAATTTATAATGGCATATCCGTTAGAATCATAAAAATGCTAGGAGTGAGGATATCAAGATTATTGCTTCTACGAGTTTGCTCGTTATTTTTTTCTTGCAAGCCGTGTGCCGTTGCAAAGCTTTGGCTGGTTGAGATTTCGCAACATGATAATTGGCACGCCGTGCCAATTGCAGTACGTGCGGTGGCTTCCCTGGCAGATCGAGTGAATTCAAAAATTCTGTTGGATAATTAATCGCTTCATCTGTTTCCACAACAGTGCCGACGGACTTGTATGTGACTGCCTCACTTTGAATGTTAGACTGAATAATATTGTTAAATTCGTAAACGTTTTTGTTCTTGGTGGCAAGATTGGTTTGAATATTGGGAAAAAAGTATAAATACATTTTCAACCAATTCTTCTTTTGACGTCACTAAATTGCTGAAGTTATGAGGCAATGAAATTCGTCCGGAGGTCAGATTAACCAGCATCTTTCCGTTCCCAATTTCAAGCAATTGATGTGAGAATATTTTAGCTGATCGATTCCTTTGCAGCTTCATACGCATATTTGTAGTTAATTTCAATTATCTTTACGTGTCGCGACAAAGTAGAGTATTTCAGGCAAGCATTTATTTCGTCCGCTGGTGTCGATAGAGGAATTACAGGTAATGTTTGCCCGAAATCTCCTGCAAGCAATATTAATGCGTTTCCAAATGGTCTGATGTTACCACGCAAATATTGCAATGATTAATCAAGAGCCCCGAGCGATTTTTTGTGTGCCATTGTGGATTCATGACAAACAATAAGTTTGCATTTCTGCAATAGTTTTCCCATGCTGCATGCTTAGGAAATGTTGCACGTGGAAGTTTCAGTGAATTATGTATTCAATGGCAATTTCAAAGTGGAATGAACAGTTCTTCCACCTGGTAGTAATGTCGCAGGTATTCTGGACGACGCAAAAGGTAAGTCTATGTCATTGTGGGATCGAAATGCTGCCAGAATCAATCTAATTCGGAACGTTTTGCCAGTTCCTCCTGGCGCATCTAAGAAGAAGATTTATTCTTATAAGAAGATTTCTACAACCACATTATTGACAGTTTGTATTATTTGATCGTAAATGCCTTTTTGCTCAAGCGTTAGCTTAGGAATATTTGATTACATACAGGACAAAAGATCTCCTATATTGTAATTTTGTTCCCGATGCAATTCTACATCGAACGAAGAAGCAGCAGATCGATTCGGTGATGGCATTCACAATTAATTGAGAACTTTGTTCGCGATTTCTAAGCACAAATCGTCAATCATTGTTCAACACATTTGAATTTTCCTTGCGTATTCGACGGAAAATATATTCAGTCAAGTTAACGTTCAATTCAATTCTAACGCAATGAGAAACGAAACATTTCAATCCACTCGAACAAATCACAATCAATTCAAATGAAAATCAATCGACACAGTTCAATTCCACCGCCAATTGCACTGAAAAATAAGAAAAACATTTAAAAAAACGAAATGAAAAAAAAGAAAAAAATAAACTATACTCCCGAAATGAACACGTGAATGGTAAACACAGCTCAATTCCAACGCAATGTCACACGAAATAATTAAATCAAAATAATAAAATCTATGAAAATTCAATTTAACAATCGGTGGCAGCTCGTGAGGGAAGGCGTTGGGGCGCCGCCCCTCCAGCATTTATCACAGTAAACATTTTTTCAGAGCAAAACACTATATTTTATTTTCGTTTAGTTTCTTTCCTTTAACTCATTTTAAGATATTGTTATAAATTAAAATCTCCAAATGTAAAAGAAAGTCTGTCGACCCGTCACACCAAATAATCCGGATAAAAATTCCAACCAATTTCTTTCCTTTAACTCATTTTCCTGGTTCACCTCCTGTATAGCAGGATATATATAATAGCAGGAAAAGTAAGAAGGAGGAAGGGGGAAGCAAAAATAAATCTTCAACAGCACTATTTTCTTCTACGCCCTCCCACTTTAAAAATCCACGAGACGTCACTGTTAACAATGTAATCGGAAACATTGAAAATGCTAAGTAACAGCAGCTGTCAAGAAGCACTCTGTCCGGTATGAGCGATGTTTAGTATTGCGTGTATTGCTGTAACGTTCAACAGATGGTGTTCCCATTGCCGCAAAATATTTAGTATAGCCTGTGTTGTTTTTACGTCCAACAGATGGCGCTGTTTTTCACAAAAATTATGTTTTTACCTGTCACAGGTGTGATATCTATATAATAGGCAATGAATGCAGATTTAAGATTTTGAACAAACGAACATTTACATTTTTATTTATATAATTATGTATTAATCATTCATTATTCTGAACTATTTTTCTAGTAACCAGATAAATTCTAATTAGAATATCAAATTATATAGAAAAAAATATTTATAATGCCACACTAAATTATAAAGGACAGAAAGTTGAAATGGAATTTTCCAATGTAATACTAAAGGCTAAGGTGAAAAATTTGTCATATCGCATTACTTGAAAAGTTCTAAACGTTGTCAACTTTGATTGGAAAATTAATTACAGATATTGTGAATAATCAAAATTGGCAAAGTACAATCCTCCATAGTGTAGTGTTTTGATAGATTGAAAGTATTGGATTAGCAAATAAGTTCGAGTGGTTCATTTTTTAATGCAGGTTGCTCCTATTCGCTCTTGTTTCTGTTCCTGTACTATTTCACATCTCAAAATCTAAGTGTTGCATAGTATGCATTATCATAGTATTTCGCTTTATTCTTTCTAAAAAGATATTAGTCTATACTACTATGTTGATTAATATTTATTTATTTGCGATTCATTTTATATGTACTATGCATCTACAATATGATAATTAAATAAACAAAACCTAAAACATTATAATTATATGCGTGATTGTAATTACAATTCACCCACTAATAGATGCTGCTCTTAGTATTTCTGAATTATAACTCTAACAGTCCCCTTCAAATATCTTATAATAGAAAACTTAAAATATTCCTAAACCATTACCAACCAAACCAAACAGGAACATTTGTATGTTTTACTCTTTGGAGTTTTTTCGGCAACAAATCAGCAATCATTTCGTTAGTTGGACTATACGTTAATTTAATTCCACTAATACTTTCAAATGCTTCTCTAATGAAATTATATTTTATAATTAATGTGTTTTATTTCATTATGGCAGACTAGAAAATTTTCTGAGTACTTTAATTATTACTACAGATTAAAATTTGATAATCAGTACCAAGTACTTATTTAAAAATACATCTAGTAAATGTAGCTTTTTTAGTGGTTTGTGTCTTATATTATCAATATATTTTACTTCACTTGATAAACTAACAATTTGTAACCTGTTCTTAGCCTCTCAAGAAACAATAACGGTATTTTACTACAATAACTCCGACAATAACGGTATTTTTTATTTGCTGTTTGAGCTGTTTTTAGATAACCAATTAAAGTTAAAATTAAAAGTGAATATTATGGTAGTTTACAAACCATATAATAAGTTAAAGAAGCCCTAGGTAAACCAAACAATAAAGTAGATCAACATGAAAAAGCGAATATTTATGAAATTAGTTAACAATATTGTGTTCGAAGGTACATTACAAATTTAAAGATTTAAAGGCAAACTTAAAGATTCATATTAACCAAATATAAAGCACACATTATCCGCATTATATATGGGAGACATAAAAAATCTCATGCACTCAAGCTCATAATTTATTCTAGATAATAATAACTTAAAACTTATTAAAAGTGTAAAAAACAATAAGGCTATTCAAATAGAGAAATTTAAGAAAACCATGTACCGAAATAAAGGACCTATTCAGTCAACTTTTAGAATAATTAATGTAACGCTTAGTTTATTTCGCGGTTCATGATTTTTACACACTTCAAGTTCAAGCAAGTACCGTTGTCATATAAATGGAATATAGTGTATCATTATAGATTAAAATTTGACTATCAGTACCAAGTAGTTCTTTTAAAATACCTTTAATAAACATAACTTTTTTAGTGATTTGTGTCATAGCAATATATTATATTTCACTTGATAAACTAACAGTTTGTTATTAGCCCTGTTTTTTTAGTCTCCCAAGAAAGTTAATCTAGAAGCATATATTGTATAAGATTTTTTGTCTCTTAGTCTATAAGCCCAATTTGCATCAAGGTCGCTACAAAATTAGTATTACCATTCTTTGATGCTAAATTTGTATTAACAGTGCCTTATAAATATCTTAAAGTTGACTTTGTATGTCGAAACTAAATATCTGCATAATAATTATTAAAGAATCAGACCTTGTATTAACAACTAAATACAATAATAAACCGATTAAATATCGTTAAGGAATATTCCCTCTCTCTCAATAGGTAGACATAAATTTACCACTAAACACCAAATCACTTTTTATTATTTCTCGACGTGAGTGTTGCTAACCATGTTAGCATTACCACAGGATGGTTCAATCTTGAACATAAATTAGAATCTAGGTGATGCTAACATGGTTAACGAAATGCACTCGAAAGTTAAAAAGGTAACAATAGAAGAATTGATTCATTCAATAGGGGTGATATTGTTTTTGCATTTAACATTCCAAACTCGTAAAATAACTTCAGTATATGTTTTGATTTACTTTTATTAAATCAGAACACTTTCATTCATTCTACATTTAAACCTAAATATTTCTTAACGGGGCTTAAATATTACATATATTCAGGGTGTAAGGGATTTAATATATTCAGGCGGATTCTTTGCAGATTTTTGAACAAAAAGTTTCCTTGTAACATGTGTTCAACATGAAACCATTTCCGCGGAAAACAGATTTAATTTTTAAGACACGTTTATTTTCGTCTTGTATATTTCGATCTATCGGAATTCAGTTTTTGTTGTATTCGCCTTTGAAGGTATTATTTCAAAATAAAATAAACTATTATTGTAGTAATTTATTCCATACGCTTCCACATTTGGTTTGTTTTGTTACAAAAAAAAAATAATGTGTTACACACGAATTTTAATGTTAAAGTTCAAACTAAAATTTTTCATATAATATTATTAAACACATATGTCACACTGATAAACATTAAACTAACTAAGGATGTAATAATTGCTCTTTTAGTGTTCTATATACAATCTACGTTTCCGATTGGGAAACTTCGTGCAACACTTCGAGTACATCTAGTGGAATCCTCTTCAACAAGATGTAAAATTTGTTCTTCGACTCCAGGACTGCTTTCTCACTGCCATCCAGATTCTTGAAATTTTTTACTTGAATGAATTTTGAATTTTGAATTTGATTTTTTTTTGACACTATCCAGAAGTGTTTTAGGAAGATTTTCAGATTTTACTATTTGTTTGCCGATCTGAAACCGCTATTTGGGTGATCGTTGCCCATAAATACGCTTAGCTCCTTTGGAATTTTGGAGAAGTTCTCCATAAATAAGAAGTACATCTTCACATTCGCGTACAGAATATATTTTTGAATTATAAATCTTAATGTTACTTAAATAATGTTTGTTGCAATTTTGATATAACAATCTCTTAAATAAAAAAATGTTTAAAAATTGTTCACTGGTTTATTTATAGCTTATTCGTTAAATAATAACAAATTAATATTTATCAAACAGGTTTTTTTTCATATATTTGCTTAAAATGTTAATTCTTATCATAGTTTTTTGATTGGTGATTTAGTAATTTTGCAATTTTTTTCTCGGGAAGCCTTAGGCTTTGGACCCTTGTTCAAAGGAACTTTTTTCTCTAAAATGACGTGAAAAATCATTGGTTAAATTTACGAAAGGACTTTCCCTTACACCCTGTAAAGTGTTAATCCGAAGTAATTTTATTTTTTTCTTTCTGAAAATCATCTACATATAAAAGCAATTATAACAATAGAATTACTCATTTTCGTTCGTTTATATAAAACTAACATTCAATGTTTTGGTTTTATAAACAGATGATTCATATTTAGATTTTTCATATCCCAAGTGAAATAATTTATTTTCAATTTATTTGTTCTATATTCTAGTTATGGATGTTTTAAACCGTAAATTGCTTTTGGGGTAATATGCAAATCTTATTTTTATTTTAATCAGAAATGTATTTTTAAGATTGAGACACGAAAATCGCCGTATCCAAATTACTATTACTATAAACGTGTAGTTCTGATCTGTAGATAAATGCATATTAGCAGCTAAACATAATGGCGTTTTTTTAACAGAATTCCCTACGACTGGTACAAAGATCTCAGTGAAGTCTTCTCCATAGTTTTTACTAAAAACACGTGCCATTAGCCTAACTATATATTTGATTTCACTATTCTCCTCACTCTTCATTTGAAATACCCACCTATGCCTACACTATGTTTTTGTTTTCTGGTCTATCCATAACAGTCCAACTCGTCATCGATATTCATCATTCATAGCCTTCTTCCATAGCTTCTTGAACAGTTGATTCGCCTAGTTTTCAGCAACGTGATACAGTAAATAAACTCGTTCTTTATTCTTTGTCTTTGAACGTATATTAATTGAAATAATAATAAAAACTACTACTACTACTACTACACTACCTTAGATTAAAAGGAGACTTAACTAGATTAAACTAATTATTAACCATCTACAATCTGATAATTGAATACAGAAAACTTACCAACAATATAGTTCTCTGCTAGATCGCCATACAATACACTTCTAATAAATATAGATAACAACGATTAATTTTATTATGGCATAAATTATTTTATTTTGAAAGAAATTCTATTTCATTAAATTCTAAAAAATTAACCGAACAATTTTCAATCTAATGCTATGCAATTTGGTCATTAAGATCACGAAATTAAATTGAATTCAAAAAATTCTTCAATGATTAGAACAAGTGGGATATGCATACATACTGACAAATCTTAACATGATTTAAGATCTAAACACTAGACCACTAAACAGCACATATTCTAAGCTAAGATCTTATGACTCTCTGAAATTTATATGGCAACCATACTTAATGAAGCGTCTAAAAATTATGAACCGTGAAGTTAACTAAGCGTTACATTAGTAGTCGAAGAAGTTGACTAAATGGAATAGATCCTTTTTCCCGGTTCATGGTTTTCTTACCTTCTTGTGTTTGAATGCTTTCATTCGTATCCAACGCCCTATTATTATTTACACCTTTAACAAATTTTAAATTACTAATATCTGTATCATGGTCATACTCGAAAGCATGTGGAGCAACACAAGATTTTTCATTTGTTCCATATCTAATGTAAGCAACGTGTTCTTTATACCTGGATGGATCTTTTACTTTGTCCAATATACTTTCAATCACAATCTTGACAACTAATTTTATAAATCTCCGATTTTTTTCTCTAGGCTAATCTACTTTATCCTTTGGATTACTTAGAGCTTTTCTTAATTTATGATATGATTTAGACCGCCTTAATGTCCACTCTTTTCAAAATCTTGTCTAGCCCTCATGTTAATTAGGCCTCAACCGGTATTTCTATGTATTCTAATTAATCTATTTTCTCTATTCTTATTATAACCATTCACTTTGGACACCTCCCTTAATAAATTTTAATTCTGTGTTATAATTATCTTTGTTTAAAGAACCATGAAATTTAAACTAGCCATCTATAAAAGCTATGATTCGAATCGCTAGAATGTATCTCGAAGTGGTGGTCTCAAAATATCAGAAACTAACCGATTTTTATTGTTCCTACTCACTAAACATCCAAAACTGATTATCATTGCTCTCGAGTTCATGTGTGAATTTGAATTTGAACTGAATTGAATTGAATGTGAATTTGCCCATGAAAAAGTTGGCTAAGAACGGTGGCAGAGGATTACACATTGCCTTTTCTTCCTGTTATTACTACATTTATTATTAAGCTGAAAATAAACTTGTTTCGTACATATTCCATGTCATCTTGTTAGCGAGATGTACTCTGAAACAATCTTATTGAAACCGTAGCTCAAGTAACTCCCTCAGATATTTCAGGGTATAAGGAATCGGCACTCGAAAACAATCATAATATGTTAAATGACACCTAGAGCTCACCTTCCTGTGGATGTGTGTTTTTGACTTTTCTTATGAAGTTGAGTTTACCAGAGAACAGGAAGGTAAATTGTTGAAGAATCAATAGCGGATACAATTGGTTTTATTGATTTTCCTTTCGTAAAACATATAGTCTTGGTACTTTCGAATTTGAAATATATAATTTATTCAGAGAAAAATAAATAAGGCTGCTACAAGATTTCAACTCTGACTCCATCTTTAACAGTGGATTCTTATTTAATCGATTTTATGGACCCTCTTGAATTAATTTTTCAACACATTCAAAATAATCAGAGTTATCCATTACTACAACGTTATTTTTCCGATCTGCTTTTAAATAAAAACAATCCTTCTCTTGCTGACGTTTGAGGATCTTGGAAACATTTGGCATATTTTGACTTTTATTTGAAATATGTTTTGCAATTTTGCCTTTACATTACTCTCTAATGAAAGCTTTGGAAGACTCTGGTAAGTGCTTAATACCAGCTACCTTATCTTCTAAAGTGTTGCGGAATTAAATATTTTTCTAAAGGTTTCCATATCCTATTTAACTAGAGCAATATTGATACAAATTAAGTAATGCATATAAAAATGAATCACATATAAAAACAAGTTTTACGCCACTCCGATAATTTGTATCACGATATACATACGTCAAAATATTCTTTTCCAGATTTGGTAATTAATAATTTTGATAAGATTTTTTATATACTGGTATCAAACCCGAACGCATATTCGTCGTTGTATTTCTAATTATTGAATATGAAGATATCAGTATTCTAAATAACGGTATTTTATATTTGCTTTTTTTACTTAATTAAAATTTTCTCTGTAATCATAAATATATGTAATTATAAATATATTTTAACCGAATTTTAACATCTCTATCAATGCATTTGCAGTTATTTCTTAAGATTTATGGCCCCATTAATTTGTAATTGAGATTAAATTGACGTTCACAAATATTTTGTCTTTTGAAAATTGTTTAACAAGAGGAAGGATGAATGAAGATCAAGAACTTTGACTCTGTTCTGGAACAAAATGTAAAGGTATTATTTCTGTGAAAATAATTTTTGTGAAATTAATTATTATTATAATGCAAAATTATTAGTACTAAGAATCATAATTTCAAAAACTTCTATTAAATATTTATTAACATTTCACATTGTTGTAATGGTCCATTGATCTGTAATTATAATTCTTTTTGTGCTCTTCTCAGTGGCGGCTCGTGGGTGTTTAAAGTGGGAGGGCGTAGAAGAAAATAGTGCTGCTGAAGATTTTTTTTGTTTTCCCCTTCCTCCTTTTTACTTTTCGTGCTACTGAAACTCTATATAGGAGGTGAACCACGAAAATGAGTTAAATGAAAGAAACTGAACGGAAATAAAATATGATCTTTTGCTCTGAAAAATGGTTTACTGTGATAATGAACGACCTCCCTCACGAGCCGCCACTGGCCCTTCTACAAAAGAATAGAACACAAAATATTCCACATGGCTCTTTGCTTTTCATTACCGTTGGTGTAGATATCCCATCTCATTGTTTTCTACACAGTTTAGAATAAGAAATTTCACCCCAATTCATTATTTTACTTATTCAGTTCCATATTAAATGAATATTAAATTCTATTATCTATATTAATTATAAATTCTAAGACAATATGTGGTTCATCAATTAATTACTGAACTCTAGCAATATTCCCTATGTTCGTAATAGATAGTATATACCGAAAATATTACAATAGTCAATTTTCAATGTTCTACCAATTTTTTACCAGGGTAACGTTTCCGTTCATATTTCCGTTTTTAAACAAAAAAAAAACACTTAAATTTCAGCCAACATATGAACTCTCTATTTACCTATTATAGCCTCCCTAAATTTTATCTATATATTTGACTGAAATTATGGAACTAATTTAGCGTAAATTTTAAGGACATCCCTGAAATGTTTTTTTCTATTTTTGGATTTTTCGCTACGATCTAAAACTCAAAAAATATCATAAATATCTGTTCTTATGTAAATAATCACTGGATAAAAAACAAAAAACCAAACGGAGACAAATTTCTCAGTGATTCTTTTCTGTAATAAATTTGCCTAAGGAACAAAATTTTAAAAATATAAATGTTCTAAAATAAATACAAACTTTTAAACGTAACGTTTCTGGAGGTTTTCTCCACCCGTTTTCAAAACGAATCTGAAAAAGAATTTATATTAATTTCTATATATAATGCAAAGATAGGAAGTAACTATATTTTTTTTGTGTATGTCAATGATACTTATATTGACAATAATCGTTTTAATGACAGTGATTGTTTACTGTACTGATTGTATATTGAAACACTGAAATGTTTTTAATTGTATTCTTTCGAATCAGGAACCATATTGAATTTAAATCTACCGAAGGCATAGCAATACAGTTATTTTTATTTAAATTAATTCACCCTTTCTAAAAAAAGGTTTTTATGTTCCTTTATTCTAACATCTAACGGCCTAGATGTTTCACCTATATAAAATTTGCCACATTCGCAGGGAATTTTATAAACCACATTTTTGGTATTCTGTTGTGTGTTGTTTGGTTTGGTTTTTGTTATTATAGATCTAAGAGTATTTTTGTTTTAAATGTCGTTCTTATGTATTTATTTCCTACTCTTTTAATTGTGTCAGAAATATCGCGGATGTAAGGAATTGTGAGGTTAATTGTTTGAGAGTTATTATTATTGTTATTAATAACTTGTCTGTTTTGTCTGGTATCAACATCTTCTTACCTTCTTAGAAAGGGTGATTTTAATAAATCTAGAATTTGTCACTACGCATGGGAATCTGGACATGAAATCAATTGGAATAATTCCAAAACGGTATTAAAAGAATCGGTAACAAAATACAGAAGATTAAAAGAAACCGCTATAATTAATTTAAATAAAAATAACTATGTTGCTATGCCTTCGGTAGATTTAAATTCAATATAGTTCCCGATTATAAAGAATACAATTAAAAACATTTAAGTATTTCAATATACAATCAATACAGTAAACAATCACACAGTAAACCTCATCTATATATTTTTTTTGCTAGTATGTCACTGTCATTAAAAACGATTATTATCAATGTGAGTATTATTGGCATACACAAAAAAATATATTTACTTCCTATCTTTGCATTATATATAGAAATTATTACAATTTATTTTTCAGATTCGTTTTGAAAACGGGGGCAGAAGACCTCCAGAAACGTTAAGGTTTAAAAGTTTCTATTTATTTTAGAACATTTTTATATTTTTAAAATTTTGGTCGTTAGGCAACTTTATTACAAAAAAGAATCACTGAGAAATTTGTCTACGTTTGGTACGTTTGGTTTTAGAAAACCCCAAAAAAAAGAAAAAAATATATGAACACGCCACAATCATTCAGACATTACTTATCCTTGAAATGGACTGCAAAAAGTGCCTCAAAGACTGGAAGACATCGTATTGCAATAGAAAAGTTTATTATAATTATGGGAAAAAATATAATTATTCCAGATATGTAAGTATATCAGAAGAATATATGAGAAAAGTTTTATAGAAAAGTATTAGTCTAGATTGCCACTTTATTATTACTATTTGTCGCGTTTCGCTAACACTGTAGCTTCTTCAGAACTAACTATTTTCGATGTTAAAATTGATATAAATACAAAAAGTTTCTACAATAAAATATACATTTTTTAAGAAATCAACACAAATGCTATTTATTGTCTGTACAAATTCAGTAAAGTGGATTTGTTCAGGTCTATTTGGTCATTTAGAACGGTTTTCACATTCATTGTCTAGAGATCCCACAGAGGCATATCAGACGAACATCAAACGTCAAATTGAGGCACCACCCAGTATAATACCCAATAAAATCAAATATACATTGACTTGCATGAATCCACAATCCCCACAACTTTATTCCTTAATTAAACTTCATAAATTAAATTAACCAATAAGACTAATTGTCTCTTATCTGTCTGCATTTGCTTACAAAGTATCATGATACCTAATAAATATCATTAAATCGTATTGCAAATTTCGACCTAACTATAGTGTTAAAAATTCACACGAGTTAGCAGACAAAATAAAAAACATTACAATCCCAACCAAGGCCAGATTAATATAATTTTATGTCCAGAATTAGCATTCTAGCCCTAGCATTCCGCCTCAAGACAAAATAACATTAGTAGAACAATTATTAATTGTTAAAGCATGGAAATCATAAATTTGCTAATTGTTTGCATGTCTCAAAAATACTTGTTATTTAATAACACCTTTTACAATAGTAAAAAGAATTTGAAAATGGGTAGCCCATTAAGCCACTTACTCGCGAAAATATTTATGGACAACGATAATCCACCACAGTGGACAACGGGTCGGTACCAAATTTACACTAAACTCAAAGAGATTTGCCAGTAAACACCGAATACATGTACATAACAAAGGCAAAAACTAAACCATCTAGAGAGTATAGAAATAAACCGTCTCAAAGATGCGAAAACCGTTCTAAATGACCAAAAAGACCTAAATAAATCCCCTTTACTAAATGTGTACAGACAATAAATAGTATATTTGTGGATTTCTTAGAAAATGTATATTTTATTGTAGAAACTTGTATTTATACCTATTTTAACATCGAAAATAGCCAGTTCTGAAGAAGCTACAGTGTTAGTGAAACGCGTCAAATAGTAATAATAAAGTGAAAATCTAGACAAAACAGTCTTTCATTAAACATTTATAATGAATTTCCATCAAGTAGAAGCCAACACAATCCAAAAAAAGTTTTAATAATAAAAATTTTTAAAAAGAATTAATATATAAATAATTTAGCAGATATAAAAGAATTCGAAATAATTTGTATTCTGATTAAAATTATTACATTTTAATATGTTGTTATGCAAACGTTAGATTTTCCGTGTAATTTTTAACCGGATGTGAATTAATTTCCCAAATGTTTTTTTATTAATGAAAGTTTTCCAACAAGAGTGTCAGAACTTTATAACGTAAAAGCGGCAACACTGTTTCAAATATAAATATCACTCATAGACTGCTGTGTTCAGTATATTGCGTTATTCCATTGTTGGAAGGCGACCACTACTTTGGAAATCTATTCCGACTAAGAGTAGTTCTGGCTTAATGGGTTTGTGAATAAACATAACTGTAGGACTTGGGCCGATAAAAATCCTCAGGTGATTCAGGAGTTACCTGTTCATCCTCAGCTGCTTTAAGCTGAACGAGTGATAGGATCTTTTAATTTTGAAGACGATAATGGAAGTTGTGTGACTGATAAAGCTGAACGCTCTATCTTTGGGCTGAACTGATAAATCTGAATATAAATAATGTTTTAATTCAACAAAACAGAGCGATTTGTCACACACAATGGTAATGTCAACTGGCCATCAAGGTCAAACGATCTCACGGCCTTGTATTATTTTTTGTGAAGTTATCTTAAATATCTGGTTTACAAAAATAAATCCCGAACAATTCTTGATTTGAAACGAAGCATTCAGGAAGCACTATTGAAAATATACCACGCGATATGTGTGAAAGAATAATAGATAATTGGGTCTCCAGAATGCACTCCAACAGAACAAGCTGAGGGATATTTTGAACGACACGATTATTTTCAAAACATAATGCCATTATTTGTTTTTCAGGATGAAATTAAAAATACGGTTTATTAATTATAGTTATCCATGTGCCTCATTTTAAAGTTCTGGCACTCTTATTGGAAAACCCTTTACTTCTTTAGAGAACGGCCTAGTTTGCAATATCATGTACATCAAAAATTATTACATCCGATACAAAATGTTCTGCTTAATAATAATTAATTTACAAAATATTATTGTAATATTGTTTTACAATGCTTTACAATTATTTTTGACCATTTTAGCCCTTGCAAACTGAAGTGGAATCTCCCAGACTCCGCCACTTAAATATTTGACGATCCTACTTAGACGTTCACTGCTAGGAGCTTCAGATGCTCAGTACCTGTTAAGCAGTTATCAGAGTAGGTATACATGAAAGAGCAGAGTTTTAGCACAATTGTAAAATAACATTGTCTTGGTAAAGGAAGGAGTCTGTGAGACTGCATATCAGTAACAGTGCGACATTTAATATGTTACGATTGTTTTCAATTTGCCTGTAAAACATGAGTTCTTGGCCCGGATTAACAAAACAATCAATAAATTATTTGGATGAAGACTTTGAAGAACGTGTTCTTCAATGATATAAAGCAGAAGATAGTGGTGGTTCGAATCACAGGGAGGATACAGATGAAATAGAAATGAAAGCGTTTTTAGGTTTGTTGACCTACACTGCGGTGTTCAAATATAATCACGAAGATTAAGGTCAAAATGAGTCGGGAGCATTTTAGTGTTTCAGTAGCAAGTCTTAGATTTGATAACCTGACCGTGACGAAAGAAAGAAAACAAATCCTGCAGCCGTAATTTCGCACATATTTGAAATATTTTTAAAAACTCACAATCATTGTATTCTTTAGGAGCTAATGCGTGTATTGACGAGATGCTGGTTGGATTTAGGGGCAGATGTAGCTTTAAAATGTATATGCGCCAAAAACCAACTAAATATGGTATAAAATTAATGTTGCTAACGGATACAAGAACTGCTTATGCATACAACGCATATATTTATTAACGAAAAAACAGCGATAGCCTTCAATTATCAAATAGCAGGTCCAAACTTAGTAAACTACTCAGGCAGTATTACGTTTAACGAAGCCTATTTATGAGATCAATCGCAACATCACAGAATTAAAAGAACATAAACTAACTTTCGTTTTCACCTTAACAAAGAACAAAAGAGAAATCTACCTCGCTAGAAAGACTACCTACCTCGCTAGAGAAAGCTATATCGGCAGCTCTTGCGTTCAAAACCTAAATCACAAGGAACAGCCATGTATGGATTTACTAAAGATATAATATTGCTCTCGTATGTACAGAAACAAAGTAGTATCTCTTCTTTCTTCAATGTACCTTGGAGAATCAAAGCATATGTTCGGCAAGCCAGAAATGATAGAGTATTATAACAATACTAAAAGAGGAGTTGATTCCTTAGACGAAAGATGTGCAATATACAGTTGTGGTCGTCGGACGCAGAGATGGACCTCTGACCGTTTTTTGTACAATACTTGATATGTCTACCATAAATGCATGAGTTATATAATTCTTACAAGAAAAATAAGCATTTATCAAGATCAGAATGTATAGAAAATTTGGCCAAATCACTTGTAAAGGCACATATGGAACGGAGGGCTAACAACAAAAGAATTTCGGTTGAGGTACGGATGATAATTGCAAGAATATTGAAAATTGGGGTAGAACGCTAAAAGAAGAACCTGATTTGTTCAATAAAAGAAGAAAGCCTAACCTTTGTCCCTCTAAACCACTCAGAAAAACAAAATATGTATGTATTGCCTGTAAAAGACCAATATGTTTAGAGTGTTCTAAAAAAAATATGTAAATCATGTGTTGAAAAAAGTGAATAATTTAACATGTGGTGTTTTTTTTATAAAAAATGGAACGGGAAGAAATGGAAGTTTTTACCAAGATAATATCTGAAAACATATTAAGGGCACTAAATCACTTACAACACAGAGAGCAAACAGGATTCAAAAGTGGATTCAGTAAAATAGATCATATTCAGGTTGTCTAACAGGCCATAGAAAGGTAAAATAATTGCACCATGCCACTGTGATTGGCTTTTATCGATTATGGAAAGGCATTTGACTCTATATTAAAGCAAGCCACTATGGGTGCATTGCTTAACCAAGAAATAGACAGAGCCTATGTGAACCTAATGGGATCCACGTATGATAAATCAGAGACAGTTCAGATGTATTATGTTGAGATGTATTAATAAGTTGAAATAAATGTAGAACATGGTGCACGGCAGGGTAACACAATATCGCCTGTTCTTTTCTCAGTCTACCTTGAAGAGGTTTTCCGTACTCTGGATTGGGGAACAAGATGAAATAAAAATCATGACTGCATATTTAAGCTATCTTAAATTCGCAGATGATCTCGTTCTCCTGTCACAAGTACCTGATAAACTACAAAAATACATAGAAGAGCTGCAAAGGACGGGAGAACCATTTGGCTTAAGAAGAAACCTGAAAAAGAGTCAGGTCATGTTCAATAAGTTAGGATAGAAGCCGAGGATAGAAGAATTTCTGCTTTAGAGAGGAATTTAGATGTGTGGCTCACTACATATATCTTGGAATCACTATCACCTCATAATCACAATCATCATCGTCATCAGCCCGTGTCGATCCACCGCAGGATGAAGGCTCCTTCAGCATGCATCTTACTTGCGCAGTCCTGAGCTTTCCTCTACCATTCGGGTCCAATATACTTAATGATGGCATAAGTCCATCGCCTTTTCAGTCTTCTTTGTGGACGCTTGTTATCAGGTTGTACCACTCCAGGATTGCCTTGGTGCATCTCTCCTCACATCGCCGATTTATATGGCCTGCCCACCTCAATTTCAATTAATTTACTCTTCCAATCACTTTTGTTTGTTCTCTGATCCATGTACAGGTTTTTCTGTCCCGCTTTGTAATGCCATCTTTCCATTTCCCCCTGTGTTACCAGAAGTTTTTGAATAATTGTGATGTGAGTGTTCAGGTTTTACTTCCGTATATCGTAATGGGTAGAACACACTGATCAAAGACTTTTCTCTTCAAACAAAATGGGAGTTTGTTCTCAAACACCATGTTGAGCCTACCAAATGCCTGCCAGCCACACTTAACACTTAACCTCTCCATAGAAATACTTTACACAAGGTATATGTAGTGATCCACAACATCCAAATCCTGTCCATAAATAGAAACTTTGCTATCCTCGGCAAGTTTATTGAATATGACCTGTCTCTTTTTCAGGTTTATTTTCAATTCAAATGATTCTTCAGCCCTTTACAGCTCTTGTATGTGTATTTGTAGCTCCTCTAGATCTTATTAAAAAAAACAATATCATCTGCGTATCTAAGATGACTTAGATATGCACATTGATCTTTATTCCCTCTTGTTCCAAATCCTGGTTCGAATCGTTAGGTCTGTATTTCGAAGTGGTGGTGGCTTTTTCTAAAAGTATCAAAATCTAAAATATAAGTGCTGATTATTATAGTGCTCAGCTTGATAATCTAGACATGGCTTTGACTCAAAAACGTCCAAATCTGATTAATCGAACAGATGACAATGCCAGGCCTAATAGTGCCAGAATCACCCAAGAAAAAAATCAAAGAGCTAGACTAGGATATACTTGCATCAACCATTATATTCTCCTGATACTGCACCGTCTTATCCAAATTAACTAATCATCTGTACAGATCTATGGACATTTTTTTGTGAGATAGGCAATAATCAATAACAATGGAGATTATATTATAGATTAAAACTGTATCAACTCTTAAATAAGATAAAATTTTGTACAGTATGAGATAACGACATTAATTATGGATATACTTAATAATATACCAACATATTTCAAAAACTGTTTTATATAAGTGTTTGAGTATTTCTATTTATGACATTTTTGGTACACGTTGCAAGCGTGTGAGTATTAGAATTTATTTATACAAATCTACACTAAGAAAAACACCGAATACTAAGAAAACGAGAATTATTATGCATGTATTAACTTAGTTTTATAATGAATTTAATAGCACAGGTCGACATGACTTTTGTAACACTGAAGAGAATGCTGTTTTTGCGTTTCATTTAGATAGCTATTAAAACACCGTTTCACAGAAATGGCCTAGAACGTTCCATTTTCAAATACCTGCTTTTCTTTTATATCATAGGGTATTTGAAATTATTTGTACCTGACTTTGGACTGCACAATGTAGAAATTACCACAAGACCGTAGAGGGGGTATTTCCACAGTATTCTACGAACCTTTAAGGGCAGTTTTATTGTTTTCTATAGTTTAGTTTGTTTCTGTCTCGTTTACAGTACAGTCAATTGTTTAAGTCGATTTTATATAAAATGGCAAGTTCTAGTCGTCGATTTTGCAAAAATCTAGCGGATAAGTTTTGTTATATATGCGGGCGATTTATTTAAAAGTCGCAAGCTAGATCTATCTCCGAGGAAGTCAAAAAATCTATCTGTTATATTTTAAGTGCCCAATTGGAGATCAACATAAAAGTTGGGCTTCTCATGTTTGAGGGGTGAGTTGTCACGTAAATTTAGTTTAGTCGCAAAAAATATATGCTGTTTGCTATTCCTATGGTATGGAGAAAAACTACTGACCATGCAAGTGATTGCTACTTTTGTATCACTAAAACAGAAGGAATTTCAAAAAAGCAAAGGGGCAAATTCAGTATCCAAATTTACCTTCTGCGCTTGGGCCAATTCCTCATAGCCAACAACTACCGGTACCGATTGCACCTTTAAATCTAAACAACATGTTTCCCGAATTCTTCAGCAAGATCTGATCCACAACTTTCTGAGGACAGCAATTGTGACCCAACACTTTTAACAACTACCAGTTGTTCAATTCAGTTAATATCTCAGAATGAATAAAATAATTTGATACGTGACCTGAGATTGTCAAAACAAAATCGGAACTTCTTGATTCCAGACTTCAACAGTGGAACCTGTTATATAAAAATGCAAGTATTTCACTTTACCAAAAACGGAATGTAACATTTTTAAGTTTTTATAATATGAAAGGATCGCTATGTGTCTGATGTCATATTGATGGTTTAATCAATGAGCTTAATATGGAACATGTACCTTCCGAGTGGCGTATTTTCATAGATTCGTCGAAATTCGTCGAAGCCAACAAGCAGTCTTGCTTCATAATGGAAACAAAAACCCATCTATTCCTTTAGCCCGTTCAATGACAATGAAAGGAACCTATGACAACTTAGCAACCATACTAAATTGCGTTAAATATAAATATTATCAGTGGAATATTTGTGGGGATTAAAAAGTGATAGGTATATTCCTAGGACTCCAAGAGGGTTTTAAACGTATTGCTATTTTTTGGGTCTATGGGACAGTAGACCAACAAAAGATCATTACAATAAAAAAAATTGGCCTCATAGAACTTCCTTTGAACGTGATACTTCAAACATAAAATATGCCCCCCCAAATAACCCAAAAAAGATGCTTCTTCCGCCTCTCCACATTGGACTAATGAAAAACTTTGTCAAAACCATGTACAAAGAAGGTAATGGTTTCAAGTACCTGAAAGAAATAATTCCTCAATGAATGAGCTTAATATGGAACATGTGCCTTCTGAGTGGCGTATTTTCATAAATTCGTCGAAATACAGCCTAAAAGCAGTCTTGCTTCATAATGGAAACAAAAACCCATCTATTTCTTTAGCCCATTCAGTGACAATGTGAAAGAAACCTATGACAACTTAGCAACCATACTAAATCACGCTAAATATGAACAGTACCAGTGGGATATGTATGCGGATTTAAAAGTGATAGCTATATTGCTAGCATTTCAAGGGAGTTTTACAAAGTACTGCTGTTTTTTGTGTCTATGGGTCAGGGCAATAAAAGAACATTACCGTAAGAAAGGTTGGCCTCATAGAACTTCTTTTGAAGCTGATGCTCCAAACATAAAATATGCCCCCCCCCCCCCCCCCCTTTTGTTAACCCAGAAAAGGTACTTGGACTTATGAAAAACTTTGCCAAAGCCATGGGCAAAGAAAGTAATGGTTTCAAGTACCTAAAGTAAATATTTCCTCAATTAAGTGATGCAAAACTAAAAGAAGGTTTATTTATTGGACCTCGAATAAGGAAGATTTTAGGTGATTTCCGTTTTCAAGAAAAATTAAATGAAAAGGAATTGGCTGCTTGGAAGTGTTTTGTAAGTGCAGTGAAAGCATTTCTAGGCAACAAGAAAAATGAAAACTATAAAAACCTCATAGATGAACTTTTGAGAGCTTGATATCTTGAGAGCCTATGGAATATTAGGGTGTCGCATGTCTTTAAAAATGCATTTTTTACATTCTCATTTTGATTTTTATCCAGAAAGTTTGGGTGTAGTAAGCACCGAACAAGGAGAGAGGTTTCACCAGGTTATCAGGACGAAGGAAGCAAGACACCAGAGATGCAGGAACCCATCTATGTTGGATGACTACTGCTAATTTTCGATTTAATTATGCATAGATTTAATTTTACATGTTTATATTAAATAAATATTAGATTGTAAAAATATGTCGTCTTCTTCTTTTTCCCACAACCGACCCACTGTAACAAAAAACCTGCACGTGTTGCAGTAATTAGCTTATCATTTTCGGATTTAGGACTACAAAATACTTCATATATACCTATTTTCATCAATGTTACCTCAAAAATGTTTAAATTTGTTGACCTGTGTAATTATTGCTTTTTGTATAAAGTATTGAAAGATTTTATTTAATACATATGGTACTAAAATTGACAATGTAATAATTTTCTTAAAAAATGAATATAAGCATTAATATATAAAAATGGAATAATAACTCAGAATTACTTCAGAATATTGGTGTAAAAAATAGAGCAATGAGAGTTCACAGTTCAAGGCTTTCATATACACAAATAATTACAGTATTCATCAAAAATGGCCTTGGCCTATACAATGGCTTTTACTCACAAAATTTCTTTTGTTTCTGTTTGTCTCCTATTATCAAAAATTACTAATAATTCCAGTGATTAGTAATTTTGAGTCCAAGTCAATCAAAATTAATAACTAATTAAAACATAAACAATATCCGTTAAGTAAACACAATGTTCGTTTAATAACGTTTTCTTTCATAATCGTAATATGATTAAATCGTAATAAGAATCATTTTTATGAGCTTAATTAAGTTAACACTTGAAGTGGTAATTTTAGAATCAGTCTGTCTATATACATTTATTAATATAATATCAGTATAATACTATAATCATCCATTAAAACGTAAACGTTTGACATTCATTATTTTGAAAAATTAGTTATTCACTAAGCTCTGTTTAAATAATATTTTCTATTAATCTTCTATAAAAAAGCAATAATAGCAAAAGTATAAGTAAAGAATCTAAAGTTAGAGCCGCATCAGCATCAGATGCTATTTGGCAACTGGACGTACAGCTTAATATGAACTGTGAACCATGGCCATCAACTATCGATTAACCTCGGTCGACACTCCCTTCGGATTATCATCCCATGATTTATACTTTACCATTAATCACTAGAAAATCATAGCAATAAACGAATGTATAACGTAATAGACCACTCAAAGGCATCCAGCCTTCGCTAGTCTGGTTGTTCGCGTGACTGATGAGCGATTTTTTTATCAAATCTTACCATCTTTATTGGTGAGCACCACTGGTATTCCGATATGGCTTCCAATTCTAACCACCATCGTTATTCAAATTAAGCAAATTTAAATATATACATAACGAGCAGAAGTTGAACCCATACCACCGTTGTACTGCCAGCACATTATACACAGCACACATATAATAATAAAATTACAGCCTCATAATAATCAAATGCACACAAATTATCTGTTGTATGGTATAATCACTAACTTTCTTACTTTTTCGATCATTGTTATTACTTCTACACTTGAGTATACTTACTTTTTCATTATTATTACAATTGTATACTTAATTTTGATATAAGGTGTCACAAATAATTAAATATTTTTGTCATTATAAAGCATTCAGTTAATACGCATTAACAGTTCTCGACCTCCTATACTATAAATCTCGGTCTACCCCCAACCGTTTTTAAATATTTATGTTTCTTATCTGTTGTCTCTTCGCCAAGTTATATAATTATTAGTTGTCGTATAAACGGATATTGAGTTTATCGTTAACGCTAAATATAACATCTGGGATAAATTACAAATTTTAAAAAATATATTGACATCAATATTAATTTAAGGTATAAATTATTTGATGTTATGTATGATTTTATTTGAAGTTATTTTAATGACATTGACCTTGACACAGGTCTAATATATTTTTGTGTTTCTTAACATTTGAGAAAGTGTATGATTGCCATTTACAGAAATGACGTATCATAGAATTGAGCAGCATCTACAATTTGTTCAATGTTACTGTAAAAATAGTTGTTTTTGAGAAAATTGTTAATTACTGTCATTGCTAAAAACTAAGTTACCAATATGGATGGAAAAATTAAAAACTGCATTGTGTAGTATGGTTAGGTGTATGGTTTATGATCCGGGCCATGCGAATAGCCATTATATCGGCTATTTGTAAAAGAAACTATGATATAGGAAGGTATCAAGCAACTTTGTTATGGATTTTAATTTGTTGTTATGTTGTTATTTAATTCTTTGTTGTGCAATTTAATTATGGATCATTTTTCGACGGAAGAACGTGTTAGAATTGTGCTAACTTACTAGGAAAATTCCCGTTCTTGTGTAAAAACTATTCGTAAACTTCTTGTAATTTATGGGCGTAATCATATCCCAAATGACAATGCAGTTCGATTCGAAGTGAAAATCCTCGAGTGATTGTAGAAAAATATTTACATCCTCTTTGAGTAACAGTAGGGTGTGTCGGTCCGGATAGATCCGTAATTTTTCGAAAATAAGGTTAGGAAAGCAGTTGTCATTTAACAGGTCTTTCAAATAGAACGATGTTTTTAACTCTTGAATGAAACACAGATGGCATTGTGAATTTGCCTAGGTCAAAGATAATAATAAGAAGATATCATAATCCTGATCTATGATTGATAATTTTGATCCTGTAACGGATGATGAGAAATATGTCAAGCGGTGGCGTTACCCACCACAAGGGTGCCCGAGGCATCAATTTAAACTTTTTATGGTGGTCCAACTTTTTATTATAATAATGGCGAAGATTTGAACCCCAAATTGTATAATATCATACACAATAACGCATTCAAATTGTTGAATTATTTTATGAAAATGGGCGTTCAGTGAAAAATGTTTTTAGAAAATTACATGATATTTACGTTTTGCACAATCGTTCATATGAAAGAACTATCAATCAAATTGTTCAACAATTTTAAGAAACTGGTTAGGTAGAAGATAAAAGAAGAACAATATATAGTCATAGTGATTTGTTTTTCAGTCACATTTGTTTTTCAGAAATTTCAGTCGACGTTCACAACAATTTGGACCAGTGGCAGCTCGTGAGGGCGGGCATTGAGGCGCCACCCCTCCAGCATTTATTACAGTAAACAATTTTTCGGGGCAAAACACTATATTTTATGTCCGTTCAGTTTCTTTCCTTTAACTCATTTTCCTGGTTCACCTCCTGTATAGGGTTTCGATACCCCAAAAAGTAAAGGGAAAAGCAAAAAAAAATTCTCAGTATTCCCATCTTGTATTCGTCCTCTCTGATATTCATTTAGCTTCCACATTTCAGAGCCATATATCAATGTTGGGGTGCATAGTGCATTATGTAGTCTAATCTTAACCTCTGTTTTCATTTCTCTCTTGTTAAATACTTTTTTAATTCTCGCCAGTTTCAGTTTTGTTTTAATTCCTACATATTTCTTTCTACGATCAAAATCATCTGAGAATTTTTGCACTAAATGCGGTTGGTAAAGATAAAGTTTAAACTGTTTTAATATCCACCCTTCTGATTCTTATGATATATATTGCTTCCCATGAAGTAAATATTGATTCGCATGGATGTTTCTAAATCGTTTAATATAATATCAATATCAACTATCATTACTTGCTGTTTTGACGATATTTTGAATATTTTTTGATATCTTGAAGATATTGACGATATTTTACACTTTTTATCACTAAATTGTTCTTGATAGTGTTAAGCTAATATTTACAGGTATGTTTCTATTGAAATACATGACAAACTTCCGATTGAACCATGTTGCGATTACTGATCAATCAATTCGGTATCAATACTTCAATACGTTCGATTTTCGTTAACTTCATTTTATTTTAAACATTGCAATTTGACAATTATTCGAAACGTTATTGCTATAGTATTATTGGGGAAACTAGACCTTGTTTGATGAGATTAAATGAAATATAAGATATCTGTAAAAGAAAACCTAGTTGATAATAGAATGAACACTAACAATATTTTTATTATTGATTTTATTTGTTTCACTGTTATAAAGTAAAAAAAAAATGTTTTATTCGGTTTAAAAATGAACTATCACAAAGTAACGGACAAATCAATCAATAATATGCTTAACTGTTTTATTAAATTAAATATTCAAAATGTCCACCACTTAAGTCTATGCAATGAATTTTGGCACTTTTTTAATCACGTTTCGCAAACATATTGAAAAAGTTCTGGCGTAATTCTAATCTGGTCGGCAGCAGTAAAAATTCGTTCGTCTTAATACGAGCTTATCCGTAAATATGCAGCATATCATGATATTCGCGTACATAATATATTTTTGGTTTTAACTAGAACTAAATTCACGAACTGACGTATAACACTCAAATAATTTTTGTCGCCATTTTGAAACATCATTCTTTTCCATGGAGATGTAGCGACGTTATCACTTCATTTTTAGAGTATATTTCTTAATTAAAAAAAATATTTTAACAGTGTTCATTAGTTTATTCGTTAGATAATAACAAATTAATCTTTGCCAAATATGAATTTACACATATTTGCTTAAAATGTTAATTGTGATCAGTTTTTCAGTTAGTGAATAATTTTGGATTTTTTTTTTGTGAGAAACGCTGTAACGTACTTTTTATTTCAAATGATCGGGATGAATCGTTCGTTAAATTTACAAAAGTTATTTCCCTTACACCCTATATATATATATATATTTTGCATCTTGATATTTGAGAAACTAAATGCTTGCTATTTGTAGGAATAGCATCTCATAGAACAGACTGCATAAATTGTTCAATAAAAATGGTTTTTCTGTGAAAATTGTTGATTATTGTTATTGTAAAAATAAAATTATATAATAAAATTGCCATATATAGATAAAAAAATTCAAAACAAAATATTGAAATATCATTGCATCCTTTAAAAGTCACTGTTTGGTATGCTTTATAATTCGAAGAAGTTATTGGTCGTAATTTTGCGAAAATGAGGTTAGCAAGGCAGTTACCACCAAAAAAATCAATAAAAATGTTACCATTGGTAAAGTAGCAAGGGACGGACATTTTATTGAAATTAATTTGAATTTATAAAGCGGAATAACAAGGGCAAATTTTGAATTAAATAAAAAAAAATTATAAAAACATTTTGTTTAAAAAAAACGTATTTATAGATTTTAATATTCTCTATCATAAACCTTATTAGAAGCAATTTCGATACTTATAGTCTAACAGTCCGTGAATACCAAACCTTCATTATTGTATAAAAGCTGAAGTTTTTCAGCGCATGCTTCCAACACAGGTAGGAACGATGGGCTACTATGAAGTTTGGGTTATCGTGGCTTTTGCAGGTAACAGGTAGCAAAGGTGTATAAAATACCAACTTAAATTTATGAAATAATAAAGCGTAATATTCTTATATTTTAAAGTAAAGTGTTTGGGTTAGAGGCGCATCAGCAACTGGGCTATTTAGCGACTGGACTTACAGCTTAACGTGGGTTCCGAACCACGGTCATCAGCTTCCGACAAACCCAGGCCAGCACCCCCCTCGGGCTATAAACCCTTGGTTATGTGCCTACCCATAAGTCTATCAGGAAACCTACCGACTGGCGAGTGACCAACGTAGAACACTTCTCAGAAGGCATCCGGCCTTACCCAGCCTTTAACTGGCGTGACTGAGGGGTAATTCGTAGTCGGATTTTACACTCTTGCCTAGAAACAATCACAAACATTTAGGAAAGATAAACGGACAGAAGAAAGAAAAATAACCATCCGAGCGCTGGAATCGAACCAGCTACCGCTCCAGCGCGGATTCGGCAAAGCAGACGCTCTTACCGCCGCACCAACGCGATCGGCTCTTATATTTTGTTCGGAATAATATTAGAAATCACGTCATCCATTGCCAGACACTTAATATCGTGGCAACCCCTTACCACACACCCTTAAACATTAATAAATTGTAACTGTACTTACGTTATAGAATACAAACTGAATTTTATACATGTTACTTGGGTAACTATTAGAAGATGTTTCCTCAGTAACCAGACAGTTTCGACAGTTCTAACCCCTGGCCAGAAAAATATAGGTAAACATTGTAGGTAGCGAGCGCGAGGCAATATACCAGGTGTGCCATTAAGGATTATACTAAAACTGACCGTGAGAAATTCACCAAAAATATTTTTAAGCTTCTAAAACGACCGCAAGAGGGCGTGACGAGCTAAACAGTTTTAAAAATCATTTTTTTGTGTATTTTCAAGTATTAACCGAGTAAGAAAAATTCTCAGTTATAATTAGCAAACTGTCTCCTACAACTTTGTTTTATGACATTTTGTCGTAACTTCGGGAATAAAGAAGTGGGGGGGAGTTTTACCTATTTAGATAAAAAGTCGCCTAATGTCCGTTTGCCTAAACCGATTTTCCTCTATTTGGATTCATTTAAAAGGCAATTACTGGGACAATCAGATAATCTGGGAGATAAATTATTTAGTTTATAAATGAAACCGCGAGGTGGCGTTACATTCAACAATAGCTTTTTTGAAGTTTTGTTCAGTTTTTTCAAATAGAATAGTACAGCTTTTATTACATGGTTAGAAAGGTAATTTAAAGAGGAATCATCCAAAAACCCGAAATCGATATCTCTGACATGTCAAGAGATATTTCGATTTTTCTGAAAAAATCAGTTAGTTTTAATTTTTACCGTAAAATTAAGTTAAAAATTGGTCTTAATATGGGACAGCTTTTATTACATGGCTAGAAAGGTAATTTAAAGAGGAATCATCCGGTGAAAACCCGAAATCGATATCTCTGACATGTCAAGAGATATTTCGATTGCGGTCGTTTTAGAAGCTTAAAAATATTTTTGGTGAATTTCTCACTGTCAGTTTTAGTATAATATTTTTTCCGCAAAGCTGTTGGATAAATAGTTTTCAAGATACGGCCGCGATCCATCCTTAATGGGACACCTGGTACATCCGAGTAGGTGCGAGTGAGATAGTGAGTTAGGGCTTCTGCGACCCTTCTGACAGTACACGTTTTATTATTTGTTTCTGCAGTTTACAAAATAAATGTGATTCAGTTTTTATAAAGTATCATCATAGGAGGCGTATTAATTTGTGTTATTTGTAAAAATAGTAGTGGCAAAATAATATTGTTTTCTGAAAAGACATTGAAAAAATGTCAATCAATTTTGAGACTGCGAAAAATACATAACCTCAAATACAAGGACATTATTTTACCTAGTGAATATACGGACAGTGGGAGTGTTATCGGACGGACTGTACGGACGGACGGTCGGACGGAGTGTACGGACAGTGTGTGTGACAGTGGGAGTCACAGGGAGTGTTATAAATCATTTACAGGACCCATGAAAAAATATTTCACCTCTTAATCTACAAGTTCTAAAAAAAACATAACAAGTTGAAACATAGAAAGAAAAAGAAACAGAGAACGAAGCAAGTATACCTAGAGACAATTCATCTCCAGCTACATCGTTTTTACCTGAGTTGACCGTAGAACCATCTCATTCACAGCCTTCACTTACAGAATCTTTAGCAGCATCACAACCACCCTTAGCTCCTCAATCCATAGAACCTCAACCTTCGGCTTCTCAGGAATATGTGAATATATATGAATAAACAATCAAATTTTAATGAAATGTCGAATTTTGAATTAAACTAAATTTTAAAAATAAAGTTCATGAAACTCCAATTATTTGGTTTATTTTTTAATAATTTATCAATATGAAAATTATAATAAATAACTTTTTAAATCGATTGATTTTGATTTTTAGTCAATGATTTTTTAATCATAAAAACTACATAATAAAATTATTCGATCGATCCAAATAACTATCTCATTCGCACCTACTCGGATGTATATTGCCTCGCGCTCGCACCTACAGCTACCCTATATGTTTGTCCGGCCAGGAGTTAGAACTATCGAAACTGTCTGGCTACTGAGGAAACATCTTCTAATAGTTACCCAAGTAATATTATAAAATTCAGTTTTTATACCATAACATAAGTACAGTTACAATTTATTAAAGTTTAAGGGTGTCTGGCAAGGGGTTGCCACGATATTAAGTGTTTGACAATTGATGACGTGATTTCTAATATTATTCCGAAGAAAATATAAGAAAATTACGCTTTATTATTTGATAAATTTTTAGTTCTTATTTTATACACTTTTGCTTCCTATTACCTGCCAAAGCCACGATGACCCAAACTTTATAACAGCCCATCGTTCCTACCTATATTGGAAGCATTCGCTGCAAAACTTTCAGCTTTTATAAAATAACGAAGGTCTGGCATTCCCGGGCTCTTGCTCTATTATTTGTATCATTAATATATAAATCCAGGAATATGTTTTAAACATTTCGTTAGATTTTTCATACAAATAATTAAACCCTCTGTTATTTATTTAAGCGTATATATTGATATGTAATGCAAATTCTTATTTAAAATATTAAATATGCAAAAAGTCACCGATCGATAGACCCCCGATATCATATCAGTAGTAGCCGACTATTAAAATGCGATAAAATATTTGAAAAAAATTATATTCCAGTGCCAGCAGCTTATGTTTTGCTCTTCATCGCCCCATCTTAAGTTGAACTTCAATCCATCAGTCATCTTTATCGGATCATAAACAAGTCGAATTATTCTAGTCAAAATCTGTACATGCTCGAACAATGTGGTTATGACCGGATTTAATCAATGGTGAAAAACATTTTCCAATAGTTCTTTTTGTTTTAAAATTATTTTCTTCTGTGTATAAGTGCCAAAAGAAAATCCCTAACTGAAGAAGGCTACATACAAGCAATTAATCTCTGAAAATGGAAGAGTAATTAAAAAAATGGTTATAATAGACGTATGCTCACTTTTAAAATAATTGTCGACCTTGTTAGGAGAATTAGGACAATGTTATTGGTAAGTATACCATCATTATTCAGATCAGTTTTTGAGATGAAGTGGGTTTTTTTCTTAAGCTGTTATAAACTAACGCTATTATTTACTACTTTATTTTATGAATGGTATTATTTGCTTTTTTTCTATAATATATTTTCTAAATAACCTTATGTACATTCATAGTTTATTTTTAACTATTGCGCAGATTTTTACTGTTTTTATTCTATATTTTGTAATTTTAAATCATTTGCTTTATCCAAATGGGCTTTGTTGATGTATTTTTAAGTATTTTTGTTGACGAACATTGGTGCAATAAAATCAATATAAGATTAGAATTCCTTGTATTTTGGCATGTTCTTAACATTTATTTTAACTTTAATTATTTATATTACATATCGTATCTTTAAACAGTTAATTCTACCAATTGATATTTGCTTATATACTATTTAACTAAGGTAACTGATACTTGATAAAAATGCATTTTAAATAGATTAAATAAAATTTATATCTAAATTTTCACTATATTAAACTTTTAAATATAGTGGAAATTGTGAAATGAAAGTGGAATGAAATATTCTAAATATACGAGGGCTGTATGATAAGTGCCTGACCAGACATGGCCAAAGATGCCCCTACTAAATTAAATTACTTGTAAATGGCAGCCATTTAAATAGAACAACTTTTGTGATTTTACAAGAATAAAAAAACGGTATATCGAGGAGTGATAAAATGCTTGTTTTTAATAAAGAAAACAAATGATTTAGCGGAGATTAAAGCGGAGCCTAACTTTTTAATATTTCGACGTAAACCAACCAACGTAAACTACTACTAGAAACTACTACTAGAAAACATTCGAGCAAACTCATCATCGAAGTGATACGACTGAACGACGAGTCATATTTTTTTACACTTGCATATTAAAATAAATATACACAACCCTGGTCTTTCCTTGGTCATCCATCCAAGCACTAACCGAAACCTTATACGAGATTCCAGCTCTTGAAAGTCAGCTCTGAAAGTCGAAAATATATAAGATATTCTTTGATAAAATTGTTTATTTATACGAAATATGATACTGCAGTGGTGTAAGGTTAAAAATGAATATTGGGTATTTCACAAAATTCTTTGTCACATTCTTCAGTCACGGTAGTTTTATTTTCAAAAATATTCTGATAATCAGTCCTTTTCATTGGAATTTTGACTTTTAAGAACATAAAATTAAAGAGAAGAACAGAATAGAAAGAATTGTAAAGCATTTTTCAAAAGCTGATAAACAGACATGCTCTTATGAATAGAGTATATAGGTTAGAGTGAAAAGTCGGATACTTTTCCGATAGATGGTGGTGTGATAGATCGTAAATGTGATTGCATTGCTGAAAAGTGACTGCCGTTTAGTAATGCTTCATACATTTCAAGCCGATATGATATTTATTTTTGTTTTGAATTTTGTGTGTTGATCTAATCCTTTTTTTTGCCTGAAAAAAGCATTGCGCAAAACAAAGAAAAGTTGAATAAATATTAGAGGGACTATACTACTTTACATTTCATAGTTCATATTATAGTTTACCGAGTTTCGATATTATCGAACAAGCACGAGTGATACTCCGCACTCAGGATGTTCTATTGAGGTTAGTACTGAGCAAATGATTCACAAAATCGGTGATATCTGATCGCAGAGTGAAAGTTAGTGAGATTGTTGAGATAATCTACATCTCAGTTGAACGCGTACGGAACGTCCTACAGGGCTTGAGAAAGCTATTAGCGCAATTGTTGCTGCGTTTACTCACTGAGGGCTAAAAAGGCAATCGACTGACCACTTCATAGCGGTTTTTTGACATGTATAAGGGCAATTCGAAGGAATTTCTGCGGCGATTCGTGGCTCTTAATGAAACTTGGATTCGTCACTATACACCAGATACAGAGGAACAATCTAAAAATCATTCGTTTCTTTCATTCATCGAATTCTACAATGATTGGAATAAGTAGATGAATATGGAAGATAAAGTAAACCTCTGCTAAGAAGTAATTGTATCTGGTATATGGCTAATAATGTAGGGGTTATAGTACTGTCAGGGTGAAAGCTGGGCCTGACTATAACTTCTTATTATAACTTCTTTGGATAACATCTCACCTTCGATTTTAATTGCTCATGTTATTCCTCATCAGCTCTAACATACTATGTTATAGAATATGAAGTTAAAGAACATTTATATGAGAAATTTTATTATCAAAACTGTTTAAGAATTAAGTGAAATATATATTATACTCAATTTTGTTTTACACTTTTCGTCATCCCATGATTCAGTGAGGATCAGTCCATTATCAATATTGAGCTACAAATGACTCGAATTGTTTCATTCAAAGTGTGGATATGGTTCGTTAACATGGTTGAATTTTACCGAATTACATAAACGCCCTAACAACTATTGAAGTATGTTACAATTGATGTAAAATTTCTAAATACTTCATAATAACTTCTATTCTTAGTTTAAAATGACGACACCATTTTTTAATGTATCCACGGAAAACAGAACTTAAAAAAAAGCACAAATATTTATTTTTCGACAAAAATCATTATTTTTATTCAAAATAGTTTCCTTCCGCGTTAATGCAATGTTTTGCATGGCTAATTAGGCTGACGAATGAATTTTTGAACCCACCAAAGATATGTCCTTCAGGATGGCGGTCGAGGCTTTCTCAATGTTGGCATAACTCTGTCCTTTCATAGGCAAATGAAGTTTTTCGAAGAGGTATAAGTCGCAGGGAACCAAATCAGGTAAGTATGATGATTGATTGATGGTTTAAATGCCATTTTTGGTAAAAAAATCAGTGATGAGCGTCGAGCGATGGGACGGAGCTTAAACGCGCAATAATCGTTCCAGTTGCCGTGTTGACAGTATTGTAGCCGCACACGACGAGTACGCGACGATAGACGCTTCATAACACCAAGATTAAACACAGCATTGATCGTTTGATCAGGTGGAACGAATTTCTTGTGCAAAATTCTTTTGTGCACAATTTTTGACTTCCCGAGACGGCTTTTTTTCGGTTTTAGCTCGCTCGGGAGCTTCCATTCGGCACTTTGACGCTTGTTTTCAGGACACCACGTCTAATTACCAGTACCAATACTGTACTTGCAGTTTTGTCCTTTTTCAATTGTAATTAAGTCATTTCAATGTTGGAGCAATTTTTGGTTGTCAGTCAATTTGTATGGAACATTTGTATGAAACCTTCCAAAGTCCCATATCACCGATCAAAATGCGATGAATTGAATTTTTGGGCATATTCAATTCCATTTTCATGTATCGCAATGAAAAATTTGGCTAATTTTTTATATATTCACGCCCCATTTCAATTTTACTTTGAGTAACCATGGAATTTTTCAGATCAGGATGTTCGTCGTCCTTGATTGAATCGTTTAAACCACTCGTGGACTCTGCCATGGGAGAAACAATCCTCACCATACACTTGTTTCCTTAATTGAAACATTTCGGTGAATAGCTTGCTAAGTTTAAAATAAAACTTAATATTCGCTTTGTTCAATTTTAATTTTTCGACCGATTGTATAAACACACTAACACTGTGCGGGATAACTTGGCTATTAATGATTCGAATATAATGAACTTTTGTTAGAACGTCACTAAAAGGTACACCTTTCCAAAGCTTATAGCCATCAAAAGATGGCACTATTAGAAATAGCTATTTTTAAAAAGTCCTGTTTTCCGTGAGACCACCCCTATCGATCTCCTCTTTATGAATTTTGTACCATTATATTCTGTTTGCGCAGATACTTTATGACTCTGAATCTCTCACCTCAATTTAATCAATGTTTGAATAAACACCGCTACAGATTAAATTTTATAAATTATAAAGAAAACAAGACTGAGACTTGATGTCAAATCATATGATTTTTTAAAATTAATCCATTGAAGGTTAATCAAGGACGATAATGTGTCTATCAAAGAAAAATGTTTCGTATTTTCTAATTAGAGTTAGAATATTAGAAACCAACATTTATACGAAACTGAATTTTAGAAAAAGGTTTTTTTTGTGAAATTAAGTTTACTACATCTTCCAAATTTTGTATTAATAAAAAATCTGAAAACGTAGACGAAATTTTTGTTAATATAAAATAAGTTTATAAAAATAATTAAATAATGTTAAAATTAGGCTGACATAAAGTAAGCTTGATATTGTAAATTTGGTTTAATCTGTTGTCAGCATACATAGTTTAAAAACGTTTATTATAATCGAATTTAATGAATTAATAATAAATATATATATGTATGTATATATATATATATATATATATATATATATATATATATATATATATATATATATATATATATATATATATATATATATTCAATATCATACATACAATTCAAAACAATCTAAATTAATATAAAGCTAACATCATACATATACATAAAATCATATCAAATATATATTCAATATCATACATACAATTCAAAACAATCTAAATTAATATAAAGCTTATATTATAATTAAAAAACGAATGTTTAATTACCATAATTTATAATTTTGAACAAGGAAATAGAATAACGCATAATATTATTAAAGCATTATGTTAAAGTGAATGTATCGCTTGCAGTGGCTACAAAGGAGATTTTAATACAATCTAGTCGAAAGCATTTCAAATAGAGATGATTCTAATTATTAAAAAATCGAGGTCCCTGCAGAATTAGAGGTTAACTTATCAAATAGAACCTTAATTGGAGGTCAACCTTAAATTAATTTTACAAACTAAGCTCTCTTCCACCAGAGCTCTCTTAAATTGCATAAATGTATTTCTAATCTACTAGCAGCACCTTTAGTAAGCAGGTTTTGATATATGGAAGTGGACACCAGTCTCATGAGTATATTTACACACATCTTAGACACTTTAAAATGTCAGGTGAAGGCACCAAAGCGTTAGGTGAAGAATATCAGTATTTATAGTATCAGTATATCTAGCATGTATATGTATAGTAAACAACAGTTGATATTACTTACATACAAAGGGAAGGAATTCTAAACGACTAAAGGTCCCGTCAGTATTGTTATTATACCTTAACGTTTATTCTAGTTTTCTTATGCTAATCTTTTGATGTTCTTAATACTGTTAGAGAAAGGCTCGTCGAGAAATAGACAAGTAATTTGGGGGTATGCGTTAAAATTACTACAATTAGAGTTAAAGAAAAAAAAACTACGAGGGTTGTTATTTGTGTATCAGAAATTTAGATTTATTAAAAACATATATTTGTCATTGAGAATGGTTTTATTGTTTTTCAAAATATTCTCCGCGATTATCGATATACTTTTGCATACGTTTGAACCAATTTTCATAGCACTTTTCCATTTCGATTGAGGTATCTCCAAAACATGTATTTTGAACGGCTCCACTTCTTCTGGCATCGAGAAACGTTGACCACGTAGTTTATTCTTCATGGATGGGAACAAAAAGAAATCATTGGGTGCCAAATCAGAACTCTACGGCGAATGACCCATCAATTCGATGTTTTGACCGGTCAAATATTGAGTTGTTTGGTCCGATGTGTGAGAGCTCGCGTTGTCGTGGTGAAGAATGATCCTACGTCGCTGGTTGTTTTTGCTTATTTCTTCAAAGATTTCTGGCAAACAAATGATTGTGTACCATTCAGAATTGACCATTCTACGATTCTATAGTAGCACTGTAGTTACATGCCCATTTGTCCCAAAATAAACAGGCGGCCATTTGCTTCGAAGTGAGCGAACAACTTTTGTTAAGTTTGGCTCATTTTGAAAGACCCATACAATCGACTGCTGTTTACTTTCGGGCTCATACGCACAGATATAAGATTCATCACCTGTGTAGATGTTATACATGGTTTTTGATGCACCACGATTGTATTTTTGAGCATTTCTTTGCACCAATCGACACGAGCCTTTTGCTGAGCTATTTTCAAATTATGCGGAATCAAACGCGCACAAATCTCTTCACAGCTAAATGTTCATGTAAAATCTTGTGTATGCTAGTCATAGTAATGACCAGAGATGCCTCAACCTCACGGTATTTCACATTGCGATCTTGCTTTATCAGTTCATGCACAGTATCGATGTTTTCTGGCACAACAACCGATTTTGGACGACCCTCTTTAAATAATTAAATCATTGATATACAATTGTTTTAGATACTGCTTTAGCGCAAAAAGTCGAAATTAGTTGATCGGTGCACTGTTGTTGAGATAATCCACGTTGAAAGTCGTAGTAAATCATCGTATGAATATTTTCACGAGCTAATTCCATTTTTTGACTGAGCTAAAATTTTCAAGTCACTAAAAAACACAAATAGCTCCGTATGACAAAAACGTTCTGAGTACGTATACAGTCAACAATGTCAAACTTTACGTGAGCAACACCGGCGCCCAGCAACACCATTGTAGCCAATTCCGGATGCATAAATAGTAACCCTCGTATTATTTATTACTCTAAAATTTTCAAGTTTTCTTTTTTTATCCTCAATATCTTATATAAATCTAATTATAATTATATAAAAGAATGCAAAATAAAAACAATAATATTTCAAATCTGAATAAATGATGAATGCATTTCTATGGTGGTTTTAATATCACAATTTAAAAGTGGTAGAAATACGTTACTCTTTGAATGTAATATTCAACTCCAAAGGTTCCTTTAAAAGAATTGATCGACATATCAAATAATTGTTTTAGAAAATCTGAAAATATTAAATTTAGAATTAAATATACCAGAGTATTTAGAAGAATGTTATGATAACTTATGATGTTAATTATTTAACATCATAAGTTATCATATCATATAAATACAAAATTTGCCGAATTTTTTATAAAATTTTTCGCCATTATATCGCCTAACATCAGAAATGTGTAAAAAGAAATCCTTATCTCTTGAAACTTACTTGCCTCAATCAAACGTTTATCTTTAGACAACAATCTGACCATTCTAAAATAGCAAAGCTAAATTTGAATGTACCATAAGCGAATTTGAAAGCTATGTATATGAAAATTTTATGAAATAATTTGTTTTTAGCCCTTTGATTAGCATTTTTCTAAAATGAAATTAAAAAAAATATAACTAAATCTAATCACCAATCTTTTTTCACCAACACAATTATTATTTAGCGTTTAAATAGTACAGCTTGGAGTTAATCCTGCAGTAACACTGAGCACATTTCAATAAACATGCTTAGGCAAAGTTTTTTTATCTAAATTATATTAAATTATATTTATATATATATATATATATATATATATATATATATATATATATATATATATATATATATATATATATATATATATATATATATATATATCTGCTCTAAGAGCTCGTGACAGCGCAATAAGTATATGATCATATATGCTGGACCATGTCACGCTATTCTACTCAGTCTTCGGCCGTTCATTTACAGTGATATTCAGAGACATTTGTCAGCCTTCAGATTTGGTTGTTCTTCTTCGAAGCCTTTTTCCTTCTATTTTTCCCTGCACAACTTTTATTTAACTCTATTATAACTCTGCTTCTCAAGGGAATCATTCTCTCTTCGCATGAGGTGGCCGAAATACTTCAGAACGCATTTTTGAATTGTTCGTTTGAATGAGTCTTTCAGTGATATTGAGTTCAACAAAAATCGATTCATTAGTGTGTTTATCGGTCCCCGCAATCCCGAACATATATATATATATATATATATATATATATATATATATATATATATATATATATATATATATATATATATATATATATATGCCTCCATCTGAACATTTCGAAGGCATGAATCAATAAGCTTTCTACACGATTTTTGTATTGACACGAACCCCGTTTCGATTGACACGCAACCCCCCCGCAACTTATTCACTATCATTATCTTAGTTTTTGTGCCGTCCCAATCGTAAGTTGCTTTTCGGAAGATCTACTCCTCATACTCTCAATACAGATTGAATAGTATAAGCGAGAGAATGCATCGTTGTTGCAATCCTCTATACACCCCAAAACGATAGCTCAACTGGTTCTGTATTCTTACTTATGCTTCAACTAATCTGTACAGATTAACAACAAAATGACTAAGGTGTTGTGGTATCCCCATTTCCCCCACGAACCCCCACCCATCCCTTCATTGGAGGGCACATATTTCGTCTCTTGATTCAAAGAGATTTACCACTAAATCAACCCCTGATGCATCATCAGGAGATGATTTAAATCATCCCAATGATTTAAATCATTTTAATCAATCCCAGTTAGTACTGTATTTACTAACATTGTCATTCTTTCACTTTACAATCAGATTTTAATTTAGTAAGTGATTACAATTTGTGTGTTGCGGCGATTTCCGAAATGGTTATTATTTTCTACAATTTCTAAAGGCGCCTTAAAAAAACATACACAGAGCGCCCAACAGCTTTTTCAAAAACTCGGGGAAAAAGGTCACATCTCAAACAATAAGGAATGTTCTCCATGACAAAGGTATTTGAGGTAGGCGACCTGTAAAGAAGCCCTTCCTTAATGAAATAGACGAAAAATACTAGAGTTTACATAAAACTATAAAAACAAGCCTCTAGATTTTTAGAAGCAAAATATTTTTTTCGACGAGAATAAATTTGAACTTTTTAAGCTAGCCAACGTTATGGCGGAGAAATAATACTAGGCTTAATAGGGAGTGGTAGTAGTAGCCCAACAAACAAATGTAATCACAGCACGAGATTAAGAAAATGCAAGAAAGATAATAAAATTAGCTTTATATCCTCAAAACTCTTTTCTAAGAGACTTATCCTGTATGAGAATTTGTGATTGAACACCTTTGAGTATAACGTTTGAATAATGAACAGGGCTAACACGATATGTAATCACCGATTATTATTGAGGACAAAGCTAGAAAATACCTCTAAAGACTCGACGCAAAACGATTATTAGAAAGGACTGTCCTAAAATTCATTAAAAAACGTAAAAAGCGATTTCAAAGCCATCAAACAAATCCTTTTTATCCATCACATACACCAAAAGGGAAATTGTAGCTAGAATATAGCTGTAGATCTAAATTTCGATGTACGATCATTAGCTGTCGATCAATTTCGGTCAGCATAACTCATTGGACTATTAATTCTACGTTTGTGTTTAACTTTTAATTTTGGTACACTTTTCGTATTCCTTGTCGAATTTTCCCCTGAAAAACTTGAACAAACTTGAAAAACAAACACAAACACACAAACAAATCCCTAACTTATATGGCATAAATCGAAATTAATCACCTTCATACCACTTTAGAGCCCTAAGCCTTAGAGCTCTAAGAATCTCCTACGAAAAGGTCATAGTAAGAGCTCCTACGAATCTCAGCGAACAACACATTTAAAGCCAAATGTCTAGCTTTACTTTGTTACTTTTAATGAATAAAACAATCTGCGCATTGTTTGATTTTATTAAAGAAACATGCATATATGGCAACGTATTGTGACTTAAAGTCAAGCAGTTGTTACATTCATTGTTCATATAAAATTGGCTAAATAGGGTAATACTTCGTAACTGACGTCAAAGATTTTTTAATTTTCAGTATTCACCTCAAATAATATTGTTAAGCAGTAAATTGTAGACTAGGAACAAACCAGATGTACCTGAAATATACTTAAAAATTATAGGATTTCGCATTAATTTTCATTTGTAGGTCATTTTTAACTGTGAACAATAAGGTAGGTCAGTGTAAAAAAAATATGAAGAACCATTTAAAGATAAATTTACCACTCACACTGACAGTATCAAATAAATTCAGTTCAACGAAGAAAAATAGTGCGAACAGAGAGGCTCATAATTACTAAAAGATCGAGGTCCCTACAGCTAGAGGTCAGCCAAAACACTTCCGCACGGTATAAAACCATATCCGACAAGTATTACCGATTTAGTATCACGCGTTTTCTTTAACGATACTCGAATCGAGAGCAGGACAAAAAAACCAAGTTTATTTTATTGGCAAATGACCAGTTTCGATAACATGTTACCGCATACCAACTCCGAAATCTCCAAAGAGACAGTGAATTTGGGTTTGATAAAAAAACAGCTTACTTTAGCAGAGACATTAGCGAAGGTTAGTTTATTAACCACTCCAGCGGCTAAAAGGCGTTTAGCTGCAAGAAGTTTGGAATTAAAATTCGGGTCGGTGAGTGAAGCTGGAGAATTCATACCACCGAAGGAGTTACTTCTTTATTTAGTTAGGTAAGAAAGATATAATAGTATTTAGCAATAATTTGTCAAATCAAGAAGTCCAAAAGTGTTAAGGTCACTCCATATTATATTAAACTAAAACTACTGTTTCCTTTTTAATAATTTTGTACTTTATACTTTATAGTATCATCAAGCGTTTTTCTAATATGACCATTTATAACTTGCCCACACTAATTATTTTTTTTGGAGAACATAGAAAAACTAATTATATTGAATAATTTTGCTATTTTCGTTTTTTTGAATCGTCGCGTCGTCCGCATTTTTCGAGATCGTTGAAAACTCAAAGAACATTCCGTGGATATTTATAAATTTGTCATTATTTTGACGTTGCTGTATTTTATAAGATAATACATTCCTATGCACGAGATCTAGAATACAAATCTCTTGTAAGCAATTAATGGCATTATTTTCCTTAAAATAATGTTGTAAAAACATATATAGTATTTTTTTATTTTTACGATTACTTGTGTAGGATAATTTTCATTAAACGTCAGCATTATTACGCGGCTCTCCTAACAAATCGTATAATTTTTCATTTAAGTAATTAATCATAATAATTTCATTTAAGAACATTTTAGTAAAATTCAGTTAACCAAAGTGATCTTTCTTCTCCTATGACTGAGGTTGCTATCGATGTATTTACTTCTAAATCACCTTTATGACAACGGCAAAGAAATGTATGTTATCGCGTTTTCACAAAAAATCCATATTCAGTTTTTATAATCGATTACGGGTGCAGGCTGAAAAGTCAAATATCGAATTTAAAAATTGGAAAATTATCGGAAAACGATTAATTTTTCAAGATACGATTTATGTATCCGGAATAATAAATAAAAATAAATATTTATCATTGAAAATGGTTTTACTGTTTTTCAAAATATTCTCCGCGATGATCCATATACTATTGTATACGTTTGAACCAATTTTCATAACACTTTTCCGATTAAGGTATCTCCAAGACATATATTTTGAATGCATCAACAGCTTCTTGTTACTTCGAAAATCGTTGACCACGTAGTTTATTCTTCACGGACGTGCACAAAATAAATCATTGGGTCATAAATCAGGATCAACGGATGACCCATCAATTCGATGTTTTGAACGGCAAATATTGAGTTGTTCGGACCGATGTGTGAGAACTCACGTTACCATGGTGAAGAATGATCCTGCGTTGCTGATTGTTTTTTTTATTTCTTCAAAGATTTCTGATAAAAAAAATGATTATGTACCATTTAGAATTGCCCTTTCTACGATTCTCTAGTAGCAATATAGCCCCAAAACATTTTTATCCCGAACAGGCGACCATTTGCTTCGAAGTGCTTCTTCCGCGAACAACTTTTGTTGAGTTTGACACATTTTCAGAGACCCATACAGTCGACTGCTGTTTACTTTCGGATTCATACGCATAGATCCAAGATTCGTCACTCTGTAGTTGTTATTCTCAGCTTTTGACACACCACGACTATATTTTTTGAGCATTTCTTTGCACCTATCGACACGAGCCTTTTTTGAGCGATTGGCAATAAAATATTGACAATAAATGACAATGAAATATTTTTCACGGCTAAATGTGAATGTAATGTAAAATCTTGTGTCTGCTTACCACACTAATGCCCAAAAATGCCGCAATCTCACGGCATATCACATGATGATCTTGTTTTATCGGTTCGCGCACAGTATCGATGTTTTGTGGCGCAACAACGATTTTGGACGACATTCTTTAAATTCATCGGTGAGCCAACAACGACCACGGTTGAATTAACTAAACCAGTGATATACAGTGATTTTAGATGAAACTTCATCGTCAAAAGTCGAAGTTAGTTGGTCGATGCATTGTTGTTAAGATAATCCACGTCGAAAGTCGTAGTAAATCATCGCATGGAAACTCTAACGAGTTAATCTCATTTTTTGACTGAGATGAAATTTTCCAGTCACTAAACAACACAAATAGCGTCCGTATGACAAAACGTTCTGAGTATGTATACAGTCTATAATGTCAAACTTTACTATGTATATGTCAGATGGCCTAGCAATATCATTAGTGCTAATTCCGGATACATAAATAGCAACCCTCGTAATATCATTTTAGCTCACTGTACTTCGCACAACGATTTTCCAACTTTTTATGCCTTCCAAAAAATACGACTTTTCGAACTCTACAAAATATGTTTTGACGATGATCTCTTCATTTGATGCGAATTTGTCTCCGGCCAGCCATTTTTTTATGGTTTAAAGAGAAATAAGTCGGAGGGGGTCAAGCACAGAGAATAAGGTGGGCGCGACATCAATTCCCAATTCATATTTCAAATAGTACAGATCTCTTCGCCAAATGAGGATATTTTATTAACTCTTCGTAAAATTTGCTCATTAGTACAACATAACACTCTCCTGTTACATTCTTTCCCTTTTTCAAATAATTGATGAAGATAATGCTTTATCATGCCCAAGATGTTCTATACACGTTCATCTGATGAGATGTTTATCATCTCAAGGATCTCTCTAACTTTCACTCTAGGATAGGCCAACATGATGTTATTGATTTTATTGACAATTTCCTTAATAGTGACATAAACGGGGTGTCCTGAACATGAAGCGTCACTCGTGCTTATTCGACCTCATCTAAACTCAGTAAAATACTTGCAGAAGCTATTTACTAAATGTGAAGAAGCAGATAATACTTTTTCAATTTTTCTTCGGTTTGTGTGACAATTTTTTGACGGAAAGGGTAATGATTAATCAACACACGAATTTCGAAATAACAAAAATATCGAACTCTAAATGTCATATCGGCTTAAAATTTAATATAGCGTTACTCTAAAAGAAGCTAGTTTGTAGAAATGCTATCATCATTGAGGGTGCACTGCCTCTATCGGAACATTATTGGACTTTTTAGTCTATACTCGTAAATCGGTTACGGTGTAAAACGTTTAAACAGGAACTAAATAACTTGCAAACTCAATTATAATAGCTCAATAAGCCACTATTATCAAATATGTTAACCTATCAGGTATACAGGGTGTCCCATAACTTATCCACCATAGAACTACTGTGTTGGCAAATGTTGACAAATCCGAATTTGGTACTAGCTTGAGCTAATTCCTAAAAGGCGCTTGCTACCTTGCTTACTTTACTATGAATTAACTCGCTAAGTTTTTACCCTATAAAGCTGGGCATATTTTGGTTTCAGAATAGAGAAGAGTCATAATTTCCACGTAAAAAAGGTACCCTTGATCAATATCGATATCTCGCGCCGTTTGCGAGATATTCGTGTTCGAATATTCCATTGCACATATATGCAAAAATATGCAATTCACAAAGTGTGCCTTGAATGTTGTGTACAAATTATTATGTCTTGATGGCAACTATCATTGTTTTCAATCTCTCCTATTAAACGAAGGTGGAAACAAGCTTCTCCAATCTTGAGTTGGTATTAAATAATTTGAAAAAAATGCCCACATTTAATCAGTTTCCTAACCGTGATTTAAGGGATATGATCTGCCTTTATGCACAAATAAATTACAATAGTCGCGCTGCAGTTAGAATGTATGAAGAGCTCTACACCGCCAGAATCATCCCAGATCGACAAATGTTTCTAATAATTCTCAACCAGTTAGGCGAAACAGGTTCGTTTTATTACAACAATCCTGGTGAACGAGCGAAACGTATAACGACAGATCAAGGAGAGGACATTTTGGTTAGTATCGCGAAAAATCCTGAACTAAGCACTAGGCGTTTGGAGGCATCTACAGAAATTAGCAAATCTACCGTTTCAAGGGTTCTCCATAAAGAAAAATTGTTTCCCTAACATTTTTTGCCTGTTCAAAATTTATTACCACAAGATTTGCCGGCTAGATCAGAATTTTGTCAAAATCTACTACATAAAAAAACGAAGACCCCCATATTCCTGAAAAAAATGACGTCCTGGAGAATCCACACCTACCAAGAGAGCCAGATTTTCAGCACGAATTTTCAATTAACATTTGGTACGGTATTATCAACATTTTTTTAATCGGCCCATTTCAGTTTCCACAAATTCTGAATGGAGCTCAATATGTGCAGTTTTTAGAAAATGATTTATTAAACCTTTTGGCCGATATACCTCTAAACTTAAGACAAGATATGTGGTTCATGCAAAATGGGGTGCCATCGCATTTTACTGTTGCAGTGCGAAATCATTTGAATCTACATTTTCCACATCAATGGATTGAGCGGTGGTGATTTTCCTTGTCCACCTCGTAGCTGGCTACCCAGACATTAACCCGTTAGACTTTTATTTGTGGGGTCATATGAAGGCTTCACCATGATGAAATCAATACAAAAGACGAACTTATTCAAAACATTCAACAAGCGGCTAATGTTAATTGGCCCAATGTAAATTAAAAATGTAAATTACCAAATGTAAACCCAATGTAAATTAAAAATGAAGAAAATATTTTGTCAAATGTGGGGCGCCACTTAATAAAGAGCCTTCGAAAGTGTATGGAGGTAAACGGTGGACACTTTCAACATCTATTGAAGTAAATTTTAAAAGAATGTTATTTTAAATGAAGTCCGTTGTATTTTTGACATGTTAATGCTTAATGCAGAGTTTGTGAATTGCAAATTTTTCACCCATCGACAAGATGTGCAATAGAATATTCGAACACGAATATCTCGCAAACGGCGTGAGATATCGATATTCACCAAGGGTACCTTTTTTACTTGGGAAATACGATTCTTCTCTATTTTAAAGTGAAAATTTTCCCAGCTTTATAGATTTAAAAAATATGAGCGAGTTAATTCGCCACAAAGTAGGTAGCAAGCACTCTCTAGAAACTAGGCTCAAAATAGTACCAAGATAGTACCATAGATTTGTCGCCTTTGAAAACCCAACTACTCCGATTTTGAACCTGATATCTTTAATCGTTTTTAAATTATCTCAAGTTTTCGAAAATTTAGTGTCACTTTCAACACACTGTATCTTTTTAATAACTAATATTTGCCAACACATTTATTGACTAAATCCTCTTATTTTGATATCTACTAACACGAGTTGCTCTTTGGCGGATAGGTTATAAAACACACTGTATAAGTTGTTCGGATTAGAGGTTCTTCACCTAGAGGTACAAAGGTATGGATACTTACAATTCAGAAAAAAAACAATAAAAATTTTACTCAAATTCGATACAGCATTTAAAACAAACATATATCAAAACATATATGTAATTAAGATTTTTATGATCTAGAAATGTATATAATGTATATTAATTATAAAATTATATCTTAATATTAGCATTTGGAGTCCAGGTTCCACCGGCTACAAGGGTCAGTCCATGGTCCTTTATACAATCAAGCACAATGCACCATTATGAAGTAATTAAATTATAAATTCAATAATTTATTATTAGTAAGGTATCGCCAATCGGATATTTCCAACATTATTTTTAATTCCAAGCAAAATTCAAATTAATATTTAAAACATACACATTATTTTATAAAGATAAAATAATGTAAGTATTTTATCTTTATTAAATAATGCTTAAAATAAATAAAACTTTTATGCATTCTCTCTCCGCGTTCCCCTAGTAATATTAACATTATCAATATAAGATTAAATCTAATTCTAGCACCAGTCAGTCTATTTAGGTGCGGGATCTAACTAACGAAGCATGTGTGAATATTAATTGTTTAAACGTTTAAATTGAAAAACCACTAAAACCGCTAAAAAGCAAATTAATAGATAATATATAAACATGAAAATAAATAAGCTGATTGTGCTAATTTCGAACTAAATTATATACAGTAATCTCTCGTCAGTCGCGGGGGTTCCGTTCCGGATAGAAGGCCGCGGTTGGCAAAACTGCGGTTGGCGAGGAATTTTCTGGGGTTACACTTGAAAACAGAAAAATATAAAATATGTACATATAATAGTGTGTGAATAATTAAGACAATTTATATATGTATGTATGTATGAATTCTGTATAATAAATATGTAGGTACATATTAATTTTGTTATAAAGGTAACACTTATTTTCGAAAATAATGCAAAATTATTGATTGTTTCATTTTTTGTGAGCTTCTTTTGGGTCTCCCTATAAGGTTATTTGAAAAGTTTAGGGTTCTTTCTAATAAAGGATCTTCATCATAGACCAAATCTTGCAACTGTTGTGCGGTTAATTACATTTTTTGTAAACTACTTAACGTTAGAAATGTAGTAATCATTTTAGTAGTCGTTGCCTCGTCAGTGATCTCATGATCTGTATTGCCTTCCACATCCGATATATTTTCCAGAATTGTAAGCAGTTCTGATTCTGATAGTTCATTGTAGTGAAAAGCTATAACTTCTTCAACGTCACTGGGTTGCAACTCGTCGAATCCATCGCCATGAATTTGGTGTAAGATTCTTACAATGTCTTCAATTTCTGTGGCTTTGTCAGGAACTGATGACGTATCGGCCACAACCTCTGGCCATAATTTTCTCCAACAGGAATTCAATGTTGATGAACATAACTCATACACTTCGCCTTTAATAAATATGGACGATGTTAAAAGCTTTCCAAGTAAAGTCTCAGTAACAGTGAGAACAGGATGTTTCCCATGATATTCAATACATAACTGAAAGTTTACTTGATATAATATCTTTTAAACGCTGCTAATATTCCCTGATCTAATGTTTGTATCAGTGATGTAGTGTTAGGAGGTAGAAAGCAAACTTCTGTGTTTGGATCAGCAAACTTTAGGGATTCAGAATGGCCAGGAGCATTATCAATAAGAAGTAAAGCTTTGAATGGTAATGATTTTGAAGTCAAATATTACCTAACATTGGGAAGAGGGAAGAGTAACCCTATCCTTTGCAACTTTAAATTCTGGTGCGGATCTTTCGATTTAAGACACATGTTCGAGCAGGCATCCTCTTCCAAAATAAACCTGTCTCATCGGCGTTAAATACCTGATCTGGTTAATAATTCTTGCTTTCAATCAATTGTTTGAATTCAGTCGGATACCGATTAGCCGCCTCGTGATCTGCAGAAGCCCACTTCCCAGTAATGTTTACATTGCGTAGCAAAAATTTTCAAACCAATCCTTACTGGCTTGCAAGCTTAGATTTTCCTCATCTGACTTTAGATTCTTAAAAATATGTCTAGCTTTTTTTTAATAATTCGGCTGCTAAGAGGCATTATTCTTTTTGTTTGATCTTCGATCAAAATTCCGAGCGCTTTTTCCATCTTTTCCATCATTAGAGATCGCGAGGAACACCTAACTTTATTGCTGGTTAGTACATGCTGGTAGTTTCATGCGGTACTAGTGTATCGCATGAAACAGTGGCCCGAATGGATTACTCACTTATTTTTATTGTTCTTACTGTGGATTCATTCACTTTAAACTTTTTCGCGGCACTCGCATACCTTTCACCTGCAGGACAGTCTAACAATTGAATTTTTGTATCAAGTGTCATTACATTTCGCTTCCTTTTAACAAAATCATGGCCTGTGGACGCCATTAGATTTTAAAATTAGGACATGTATATATAACTACGTAATTAAACTCGCGAAAATGACAAGATTATCCCTAATCACTTCGTTTGAATAATCAATCGTTTGAAATCACTTCAACTTCGTTTGAATAATGATACATATAAACTATGTAAATGCGTAACCAACGGCCGGAAAATTTAGTCTAGGCGGTTTCGCAAGACAAAACTGCGGTTGACGAGGAATTAATGCATTAGATATAGTGCGCCAAACATTCAGTAAAGAAAAAGAAAAATTCAATACATGTCTATTTCATCTCTAAATTTTTCACCGGATATCATTTCTGTTCCAGCTGTTCTCTATTGAACTGTTCTTTAATAGCATTTTTTTATTTAAGATAGGAGTGTTGAAGCTTAAATGCAAAAAAATCTCATTTGAATTTCTTGTATATACCTATTTATATATTGAGACTATTCAGTTGATTAATTTTTAAACTCAAAGAGATTTACCACTAAACACCAAATCATTTTATTATTTTGCTCGACGCGCGTTTCGATAACCATGTTAACATCATCAAGAGCTATTTCAGTCTAATTCTATAAGTAAACTATGTTCTGATAATGTAAAGATAATAAACTGTGTTTAGTTAATTAGTAAAAAGTTAACTAAGCGTTACATCAATAATTAAAAAAGTTGACTGAATGGAATAGGTCGTTTATCCCGGCTTAAGCTTATCTGCTTATAAATAAAAACAATCCTTCTCTCGCAGACGCTTGGCGTTCTTTTGAAATATTTTGAAAAATTTTGACTTTGATTTGAAATATTTTTTTGCAATTGCGCCTTTACATAACTTATTGATAATAGCTTTGAAAGAGTCCAGTTGCAGTACCAGTTACCATATCCACCAAAACTTTGCGGGATACCAGTCATTCAAAATTAAAACCTTTATTTAAGAGTTTTAGTTCTACGATGTTGATACTCTTTTTAGGAACACGTCCTTCTGATTGCTTAATTTTGTGCTTTTTGAATTTTTTATTTAAATATGATCTTTTTTTTTATAAATTTCATATTCTCTACTGTGAACATATTTCTTTGAAAAATACACCAACATTCGTGTTCTAGAGTGTGGAGAGTGTGGAGATTAGGAGTAAATATAGTACGCCTGAATTTCAAGCATACCCCGTTTAAGATTTTAAAATTTTAACTTTACTAACATTGGAAAATATTTTTTTACTTTTGCATAATTTAAGAAACCAAAAATCTGCTAAAATAAATTTAATTTTGATGGTGTACTTACGATAAAAATTTAATACCGCTGACCGTGAAACCATCCTAGATTAATTCTTCTATTGAAATCTTCGGTGTGAAACATTAAACTTGAAGAGGTTTACCATTAAACAGCAAATCACTTTTTTAAACTTCTCGACGCGTGTTTCGATAACCATGTTACCATAATCAAAGGATGATTCAATGTAATTCCAAAACTAAATTGTGTTCTATTTATATGACAACCATACATAATAAAGCATGTAAAAAAGCATGAACCATGAGGTTAGCTAAGCGTTACATTAATGATTGAAAATTTTGACTGAATGGAATTGGTCTTTTATCACGATTCGTGGGATTTTTTGCATTTTTCTATTTGAATGGTTTGAGAAACATCCAAAGCCCTATTATTACTTACACTTACACTTTTTTCCATTTTTGTTTCATATTAATTTCCTCTCTCAGGAGATTAGCATTTAAGTTTTTGTTGAAATAATTAAAATAGTCTTCAGGGCTGTTCTAGAGAGTTAATAGACACCTCGAACCAACATATCAATCTTTTGTATGTTATTAAAAAGAAATGAGGCACCAGCTTCACAGCAATTCGGAGTTTTTTTGTAATTTTGTCTATCTTTTTTAGAAACAACAGCCTAGTTATTTTTACAAAAATCTCAATTATATGAAATATTACTACAAGATGGTGTGTCCAGCTGATCTAGAGTGACATCAAGTTTATTTGCAATTTTCATTCAGAAAATGGTAAATGTGTTTTCACTAAACTGGAACTTTCACTAAATAGTTGAGCTGGTAAATTTTTAAAAACTAAGTTTTAAATAGTGTTTGAGAGTGTAACATTTTTTTACAAATCTATAGTCACACAAAATTAAAAAATAAAGTTATTTTACTTGAAACTGCGTAGTTTGTAATGCTAATATGAGTACTAAAATTCCACCTTCTTTTAATTTGATGGCAATGAGCAGTATACGAATTGACATTAGAATAATGCAACTCATTATTTGGCTCGTATATAGTTTTGCAGTAGACTGAAATATAAAAGGTATACAACTTTGCTCCTGCTGTTTATTTTTTCCAAAATCAAAGCTTAATTGTAAAAAATTTGTTATGCATTTATGATGCAAAGTATTGTCCATTGTTGACAACTACTTTCTTCCATCTTTTAGGCAGCATTCGAATCCCGCGTTGAAAAAACTGGTCAGCCAGGCCGTGTGCCATCGATCAAAACAGGTGATAGTTAGAGGGAGCAACGTCTGGATAATACAGCGGGTGGGGTAGGACTCCCATTTCAACGTTTCCAAGTATGTTTTGACCACTTTTGCAACATGGAGCTGAGAATTGTCATGCAAAATCACTTTATCTGTCACTGTATTGTCGCCGTTTGTCTTTCAATGGTGGGCTCAAATGCATTAATTGCGTTCGATAACGATCCCCTGTAATTATTTCAGATGGTTTCAACAGCTCATAATATATTACACCGAGCTGGTCCCACTAGATACAGAGCATGACCTTGGAACCGTGAATATTCGGTTTGGCCATCGGCATGGCCCGGATATCTCCATGATCTTCGACGCTTGGGATTATCATAATAAACCCATTTTTTGTTCCCAGTCACAATGCGATGCAGAAATCCCTTCCGTTTTTGTCTTCCAAGCAACTGTTCATAAACAAACAAACGGCGTTCAACATCTCTCGGTTTGAATTCGTATGGCACCCAATATCCTTGCTTTTGGGTCATTCCCAGGTCTTTGAGGCGTTTTGAAATTGCTTGTTGAGTCACTTCCAATCATGTTCCCAACTCTTCTTGAGTTTGACACGAGTCTTCATTAAGCAATGCCTCTAATTCTTCATCTTCGAAAACTTTCGTTGTTCCACCGCTGTGCCGATCTTCGACGTGAGAATCATCGCTTTTGAAGCGTTGAAACCACTCACGACATGGTCATAGCGGCCTCACCATAAGTATTTGAGAGCATTCGGTGAGCCTCAGCCGCAGATTTTTTCATATTAAAGAAATAAATTAACACCTCCCGCAAATGACGCGAATTTGGCTCATAAAATGACATTTTTAATCGCGAATAACTTTATGATGTAAACACAAATCGACTAATGCTGCTATGGGGTTACTCATTATAAGATACTCACTCAGGTATTGCATGACGTCTATGATGTATTTATTTCGACGCGTCCTTACCGTTAACGCCATCTATAGGAAAATGGCGGGAGCTAAATTTTATATATTTTAAGTACTATATTGTAACTCCTACTAAATATGTCAGATAGCCATGATTCATCAAATTCTTGATATGTTGGCAAATCAAATTTCAAGCATTAAATAATCAATACATTCTCTATGTCTATTCATATTTAAGTGTGTTGATTGCAAATACTTTCAAAAATTATAATATCATTGTTATATTTCTATAGTATTGACCCCTACGTAAAATTGTACTAACACCTACGCGAAATAGCCCGTAAACTAGTTGTTTTATGTATGCTGAATCTGAATGCTGCAATCCTTCATGTTTCTTTCTAACAAGTTTTTTATTATAATATGCAGTAACAATTATTTGTTGATTGACAATTAGAATTGATAAGAAGCAATAATTTATATTTTCTCTTGGAATAGCACGAATTATTGATTAAACATCATGAATTAATTTTGAAGTATATATTAAGGTACCTGCGGCATATAAGGCCCACCACATCCGAAAAATTTTAAAAAAAGTTTCACCAAATCCATTATTTAAAAAAATATTTTGGGTTTTTTTAAACCGTTTCCGTGGGCCTTATTAAACTACCGTATTGTAATAAGGCCCTAAAACAAAAATAGGCTTTCTAAAAAACTAATCATCGGAATATTTCCTTTTAGATTTGCTTAAACTAAGAAAATAAACAAAATTAGATATATTTTAATAAAAATCCAATTAAACTGTACTTGCCCTTTTTTATGATCTTGGATAAGGCCACTCAACAAGTTCAGTTATAAATTTCGTAATTAGAATAGAGTAAACTAAAACAATCTTCATTCTTTGTAAAAAAAAATAAAATAACAATCCTAATACTATTTAGGAACATTAGTTTCGTTGAGATCATTTGTACTCTAATGACTAAGTCTAAGTAGTCTAATCACAATGAGGGCAAAAAAACACTTCTTTATATCCTTTTGTTAGTCCCACACACTCCTCATGGTACCATTTACCACATTTGCCACACCGTTTCATGTGCCGCATAAATGCATAAACGTTCTTTCTTGATAATCTCAAGCAGCTTCTACCGAGATTTTAGCCGTCTTCCATTTTCCTTTACCTTTATAAAATCCCTGTAATTTATTTAAATCTTTAATATTCTTTTTTGCACCTTTGTAATCAGTTTTTCCTGTTATCTTTGTTTTTTTTATTTTCTATCGCTTTTTCTTCAGCCTCAAATATGTAGTAATTCTTTGGCGTTTGTAAATAAATGCCTTTCTTCTTGGTTTCCATAGTTAGATATCGGTAAAAGAATAGGCTCTAAGAAGATTGACCAGGTTGTCTGCTAGCACAACACTATGATTCTAGAAAACCGTAACCATGAGTTTTTCTAGAGATGGAACAGTTTTCGATTTCTTTGGAGTACTTTCATCTATTCCTAGCCACTGTTTGCTCCGTTCCTTCCGCCCTCTGTAAATCCGCTGTTGTTTCATCAATTGTTATAAAACAGAGAACCGCGTTATAAATCAAAGAAACAGAACCACGTTTATATAACTCTAAATAGTCTTGAGAAGTGTTTATTAGAATGCTTCTTTGGTTGATTTTGAAAACTTTATGTAAAATAAAGTGTAGACCTTCAGTCGGCTATTATGTAATTCCGCATTGTGGATTTATTAATTTACTACATTATCGATTTGTAGCGGTTTTTGGGCGTCCCGATTATTCGCGATGTTTAACTGATGCACAACCACAAAGCTCTTTTAAAATGAAAATATTTTTATGGCTGTCGAGGTTAAACACCAAAAGACAGTGTACTTTATAATAGCTTCAGCTTTAATTTTTTTCATTTTTCTGAAAATTTCAAAACTTGTTTTCTTCTAATCGCCACAAACAAGATACTAAACATACACAATCATACTTGACAACATTATAGTCATTTGGTGATTTGCTCCATCTCTGTGCCAGACCGAGAACTTTTTGGATAGCTTCCGTACTACAACAGAATAGTTTATATGTGAAGGGATCCTAAATATCCAATGTCAATACATTTATTTTGAGCATAATATCTATAAGAAATAAAATAAAGGCGAAAAAAACATAAAATAATTTATATTTGTCCATTTGTTGATATTTTTTGAATGAGTTAATCTGAAGCAAAACATTCGATTTCGAACTTCAGATGTTTTTTTTTAATATTATTTTAGCCAACCAAACAAAATGACTGAAATTTGTGAAATAAAACTTGGTACAGGTTTTAATGAATGCAATAATAAATATATCAGAATCTTGATAAATCTTGATAAATCAGAATCTTGCTAATTGAAAAAAAAGACGATAAAACATATCACTGTTAGACCTACTGAAAATATAATTTTTAGAAAGAATATGTAGGTCATTTTGTCCATATGTAATATGTCATTTTGTCCATAGCATATGATCATCAGTTACTGATGGATTTTGGCTGATCTCAGCTAAACTAAGAATTTTTTTTTTTCTTATTTTTATCCAATGAATGTTTATTAGCTTCAATAAATAAAGAACCAAAGATGATTGGTGTAGAATATGACAATGCTGTGTATTACTAATAAAGTGACCCAAAAATAAAATCACATGTCATTTTGTACATACAAGGTGGGTCTCATGGAAAATAGGACTTTTTAAACAAGTTATTTCTAGTACCGCAATATTTTAACAGAGGTAACCCTTGGAAAGGGTTACCATCTTTTAAGCGATAACAGGTAACATCTTTTAAGCGATCAATTTTTCTATTGACACCTTCGGTGTGAAACAATAAATTCGAAAAGATTTACAACTAAATACCAACTCACTCTTTTAAACTTCCCGACGCGCATTTCGCTAACCATACTAGCATCATCAGGAGATGATTCAATCAAATTCTAAAACTAAACTTTTAGTGTGTTCTATTTATACGACAACTGTATCTAATAAAGTGTGTAGAAATCATGAACAGTGAAGTTAACTAAGCGTTACATTAATAATTGAAAAAGTAGACTGAACTGAATAGGTCCTTTATTCCAGTTCATGGTTTTCTTTTTGTTGCTTTCATATGCACTTGAATGCTTTCGGGCGCATTTAAAGCCCCAATATTATTAACACTTTTATAAGCCTATATATTATGGTCACGATCAAGTGCATGTCAAGGTAAGATTTTTCATTTCTCTCATATCTAATGTAGGCAATATGGTTTTTAATCTGGTTAATATGGATCTTATAGTTTACGCAATATACTTTCCATTACAATCTTATAAAAACTTATTTCATAAATTCCTGATTTTTCATATTGATCTACATTATCTTTGGATTATCCAGGACTTCTCTTAATTTATTATATGGTTTGGGGACTCGCTTAATGTCCACTTTTTTTCAAAATTTTGTCTCGCCCTCGTCTTAATTTGGCCTCAAATAATATTACAATGAGCATACTTTTATATTGTTCCTTTTGAAAAGTCGAAGATTCTTTCAATAATTGTCTAAATTATTTTTTTCTAATTAATCTATCTACAATCTTATTAAAAACATTCACTTCGACCACCTCTCACTTCACACCTTATCACCTATCTCAAACTGGTTGTGTTTTTTCTAAAAATATCAAAATCTAACCTATTTTTATTGTTCCCACTCACTAAAACATCCAAATATATACCTTCGTTCGTCCATTTCAGATTGAATTGGTTTAAAAAAAACAAGATAAATAATACAATTTATTATACCAAATATGTTATTAATCAATAAGAACAATGATAATTTCTTCCGATTAATTATATAGGTTGCTGACAGCAGGTTAAAAACCTCATGTGTACTCATATTCTTATCATTATAGTATTACTATATGTGTATATCTATATTTTCTGAACTTCTGAAAAGTCAAGATCGTTTTATTTTTTTTGTGTTTTTATAAATGATGAGTAATGTTTCATTATACTGGGATTTCCTATAGTATTACTATCTAAAACGATAATGCATATTGTTCATAAAATCTTGAAAAATTACTCAATATGTCTCCATTTCTTTTATATTTTTCTCCAAATAATTCTTCACTAATGCCATACTTATCTCTGCCAGTAGTATTTTAACCACATTTACTAGATATTGTTTTTTGATATTTGGATATTGGTTTTTGATTAAATGTGCGAGAATACGGCAAGTTTTTTTCATATGTAAATGTTCATGTAAGATATTTCCCATTCTGTTGAAATGAATGCAATATTAGCTAGATTTATCACCAAAAACATAATTGGGACCCATTTAAATTAGCCGATCCTAAAACCAAATGTTTTTTTGAAAGGGATACCGAAAATATTATTTGTGATGACAAAAAAATATTGTGAAAGTTAGAGCCCTTAATACTTATATTAAGTAGTGATCATCGCGACTTTCGTTTTTTTAATAGCAATCGCATCTTTCGTCCAAAACTCCTAAACCATCAATTTGAAAAGTTTTAGCAATACACATTCTTGAAGGGAATTGAATTCTTTACAAAAAAGGTCTCGTTATAAATGTACGTTAAACAAGCCGTTTCCATGTAATCGTGCCTTGAACATTGATCTGTTTTTACAATTTTACTTTTCAAATTTGAAATTTTGTAACTAATGAACGAATCTATACAATCATATTCTTAAAGGAAATTAAATGCGCTACAAAAAAAAGTATCTTAACATTTTTCGTTAAATTCACTAATTATATATTATAATTAGTGAATTAATATTAGTGAATTAATATTATAATTTATGGATTTGTTTGCGTTATACCTTTATTTTTTTTACTTGATTAAAAAATTTAAGGTTTGATATTAAAAATACTTTTTTTTCAGTACAATCACTAATTTTTTTCAAAATTCATAATATTTTTATTATTAAATTTGATTTTGCTTAAAGAGTTGTTTATCTACGAAAATTCATTTCTCTGTATTTAACTAACTCTAACAGTAAAAAAATGCGGCTTTTTATTTATAAATAATTTATCTTTGATATTATATGCTTTTAGGTATGAACTTGCATTTCCAAGCTTCCCTCCGCTATTATTTGTTAGTAATTAGAAATTTATGTTTTTTTTTTATAAAATATGAATTACAAATAAACACGCAATGATTTTTCTGTCTACTTCATTAATGCTATTCATTTCTAATTCAAAATTCGATTTTTTATACATATAAAATACATATAAAATTGTTATTAAAAAACCGAAAGTCGCGATGATACATTTCTTAATATAAGTATTAAGAGCTCTAATTTTCACAATATTTTTTTTTGTCATCACAAATAATATTTCGGTATCCATTTAAAAAAAAAATAGTCGATTTTTTTGGCCTAGTCTAATATATACGATCTATAGACACGTCTTTCTCATATAGGTTACCAGCAAGCCTTCAAAATAGGAATAATACATTGCGTTACAAATATATTACTAATGTTTGTATTCTTCACAAAATGCATAAAACACAATAATAAATTCCAATTTTCTCTATAAAAGATAATGTTTTTGAAATAAAACACTACTAGCTCGTTACAGCTATATTTTAACATAATAGACACCACTAGAATAGGGAATAATACAAAACATAATATATGTTCTGTAACACAGGCCAACAGTTGTTTTGGTGCAGGGGTATTTGGAACTGAATTCAAAAATGACATTAATTTTTGCCTAGGAACTCAAATTTCTAAGATATAACACTTAGTGAAATATACGTTACACTATTTTAAGTTAAATCCATAGATCAAATAAAAAACTGAACACGGAATTTGTATTGTTATATTATACAGATATTATTATATACAAAGATAAAGGAAAAAGTCATCGATGAAATCAATTAGTCACTGAACAATTCAGAAGCTTCTATTCCTTGACATTTTTAAATGTATTTTGTAACAATTCCTTTTAAACTCCAGCAGTAATTTGCCATCATGTGCGGGTCCCATCTTCCTTGGTAGCTGTCCTCTATAGTTTTAATAGCCTGGTAAAATTTTTGATTTTGTTCCTCACTGGTGTCTCCTAAATTTTGGGGAAAACGGTCCAAGTAGCTGTGTAAATAGTGCACCTTAATGCTCATATTACACCCAAGGGATTTGAAACTGTTGTATCTTCTTTACCACTTCAACCTAGTTTTCAGCTTTACGTTTGCGCAGAAAATTTCCGACAAATGCAACAAATTAAGTCCAGGCTTTTGGCTCAGCCTCATCGAATTTACAAAGGCAAGAACCTTAATGAGTTGTCTTATTTGTGGGCCGTCAAATATTCCTGCTTTAATTTTTTCCATCCCCAACTGAGGCATTTTTCCCTATATATTTCCCTTATTGAGAGCATTTAGAAACTGCTTCATTAGGCCCAGCTTGATATACAGTGGAGGAAAGGTTATTTTCTCTCGTCCAACTAAAAGGTTGTTAATTACTTTCATTTCCCCAATGTCCATGTTTTCTCTCTTTTCTAAAACAGTGGTGTGTTTTGTTTCTACAATCGCAGAGGCATAAGAAGCTAAGATATTTGGTGTACAGTCTAGTATGGGCCTTGACTGTATTAAATTAAAAAAAAAACATTGATAGATAAGTGAATGTATCTAAAAAAGTAGGGAATATAGAAAAAAACTGATTTCATATTTGGATTTAGCACCCCAAATATAGCTAAAATCAGTTCTAAAATCCTAGGCATCAAAAAATGTACACTTTTAAGAATAAAAAATTGCGCTCGTATTTGATCTGTAGAAAAGTATAAAAAAATCTAACGCTGGAATGAGAAGCATTTAAAGTTATACACTAGCAAATATGTCTCCTCTGTCTAAGATTAAGTACTTTTACATAAAAGGTATATTGTATGCTAAAATCAAATTTTCTTCTTCGTTTTTCAATATATAAATTTCTAACATATAGCGCTTTAATTGCTGAGTAAAACAAAGATTACTTTAAATTTAAAGTAATGTTTAAGTTGGAAATAAACGGACTTTTTATTGATTTTATTATTCGATTTTTATTGAGTATTGAAGTACACTCTCTGATAAATTGTTAATAATGATTAATTTGTTTTGTAGATCTGGTATAGACCTGGTTGAATTTCAGATAACCAAAAGAAGTTGTAAGGTGCTAAATTATAAAATATTGCTGTCCAATTGATTTTAGCAGTTCGTGAAATTGTTAATTTAGAAAATCAATCATTGTTATTGCTTGTATGACAGGTGGCACCAGTCAAAAAAAAACCCCTAACCCCCATCACAGTTATCGGATTTCTAGACTCATTTTAGAATAAAATGGCCACTCAAACCGCCTGCCCAAATACATCATACATCAAAACCTACACACATAACAATGCAATACAATGTCAAGATTTTTCTAGTCTTTGATGAGGCCATCATGACCAGTGCCACACTATATCATTATAATCAACCAATTTATTATGCTTATTTTGATTTATACTTGAGTTATATCTTTCATAAATACCTTTAGATAGATTGCCTTTTTTAAAACAAAATAAAAATATATAGCGAATGTTATCCCCTTTAATTTTACCACATAAATCAGCTGTTAACTAAATATGCTTACACACTTAAGGAAAGATTATCCGAAATCAAATATTCCTATATACCATCGTTACTCAACTTTTTTAGTGTCGCGACCCACTAAATAGCTAAAAAGTTAAGCAAAAAATGTTGCGACTCCCTCACTACAATATGATAATTTGTAAGTTTAAGATTTCATCGGCCGGTTAACACGGCGACTATTCGTCCTTTTTTCAGTATTGTAATTTATGAAGAATTGTTTTTATTTTTAAATAGGTTATAAACTCATACGAACTTATTCACACACTTAGGAATCGTGAAAATAACGAATCATCAATTTGTCTTTCTATTAAATGACGAATCGTCAATGACGGATGTATGTGTGAATAGGCCGTTATACTTATACCGAAATACCGCACATAGCCACAAATACCAAACAACAAGGCTTTTCTTATATTACTTTTAACAATTACTTTTAACAACCTGTGCCCTGCACTTGCACGTACTTGTAAAATGACCCGCGCATGGATGACAGATCATTCCAGAGAACGCTTAGGCAAGTTCGCACAACCTGCAAGCACAAAGGAACGAAACGAAGTGTTTCATTGTTTATTACGTTTTTATGAAAACAAGTACTACGATTTCTTCTCTCATTCGGTGTTAAATAAATTAATAACAGTGTGGTAATAAAATAAATTAATAACTTAAATAAAATAAATAAATTTGTGATAAAACGAATTATACCGTCTATATCTGGTGAAACAGTAAAGAAAATGACCAGATTATACAATGAAACATATTTAAAATATGGATTCATTGCCGTGTTTGATAAGCCGCAATGTGTTGTTTGTTACCAAGTTATGTTCGCGGAGCATGAATCCTTCAAAATTAGTCCGGCATCTCGACACAAAATATCCGTCTTTTTAAAATAAAAAATTATAATTTGTCGAGCGTAAATCACTCGTCAAAATCAACAAATAGCTATAAACAAATCTAGCCGTAATGAGAGAGCAGCACTTCAAGCATCCTATTTAGATGTATTATGACTGGCCAGAGAGTCTAGACCCCATACGATTGCAGAAAAGCTCATTTTACCCGCTGCCATCGATATGGTCAAAGTGATATATATCTGGATAAGTTCAGAAGATCAATTCTTCTATCGGAACCTTTGGTGTGAAACACTAAACTTGAAGAGATTTACCACTAAACACCAAATCACTTTTTTTGAACTGCTCGACGCACGTTTCGCTAACCATTTTAGCATCATCAGAAGATGATTTAATCTGAATTTAAAGTCCAGAAGAAAAAAAAAGTTGAAAACTGTAGCACTTTCAAATGACACATTATCGAGACGTATTAATGAAATGACCAATGGTGTTCACAATCAAATAATTGAAAAGGTTAAATTAAATACATTTTTTGCTATTCAATTTGACGAGTCAACAGACGCGGTATATACTGATGGCGCGACAACAATAACGGGGAAGAACAGTGGTGTGAAAGTAAAATTAAAAGTCATTATGCCACATATGGAATTGACTCTTTCCTTTCTTCACAGAAATGTGCTTGCTAGAAAAAAGAGGCCTGATAATTTACAGAATGTTTTATCAGAAGCCGTAAAGTTGTTAATTTTATTAAAAGCCCACCATTGCAGATTAGATTGCTTTGCACATTTTGCGAAGAAATGGTTGCCAAATACGGCTCACTGCTTTTCCATGCTGAAGTCAGGTGGTTGTCGCGAGAAAAAGTTCTTATGAGGCTTTTTGAATTAGGAGATGAATTGAAAATCTTTTTTTACAGATAAAAATAACTCATTTTCTTACAAGATGGAAAAACTTTATTAAATCTTGGCTTATCATCATTGGTTTACTTGAGTGATATATTTTCACATTTGAATGACTTGAATACGAGTTTACCGTAAGTAATACGAGTAAGACCGTAACAAAAACGTTTTACTAATGACAGACAAAGTTAATGCCTTCATCGAGAAGTTTGATATTTGGATTATACGTCCTGAAAAACGCAATTTTGATGCATCCACTTTAACTTCGGATTATATTACGAAAAATATAGATTTAGAAAATTCTATTTTTGATCGCATTTTGGAGAGCATGAAAACGCATTTACGTTTACGGAATATTTTCCAGATAGCAACGATGATTTGTCGAAAAGATGGGCTCAATCCGTTTGATGAAAATGTTGTTGCAGCTGCTGAATTATCTGTTAAGATTCATAACCAACTTATCGAAATATTCCTGACAAAACTCTACAACTAGAATTTTTAATCCAATATTTAGATAAGTTTTGGCTTGACCGAAGATGTGCATACATACGGAAATCTAGTAACGGAAGCTTTGAAAACATTGATTCCTTCGCTACTTCATACTTATGCGAAAAAAGTTTCTCGTCTATGGTGGCTTTAAAAACTAAATGTAGAAATCGTCTATTATCACTGGAAAATAATTTGCTTATGTGTGTTTGCAATGATGATTGATTTATAGAAAAACGTTTGAGTGAAAAACAAAATCAACCGTCGCATTAAATTATTATTTCAAACAACTTTGGATTGTACTTTATTTTTTATTTTATTATGTTGTTATTACCTGGTAATAATTTAACACATTTTGACCCCCTGTATTCCTGAAGGTGTCCCCCCTAGTGGTTGCGACCCCAGATTAAGAAACGATGCTATATAAAATAGCGTAGAGAAAAACAAAGCCAATCCGAACGAAACAACCAATAACTAAGTCGAGTGAATTTACATCGCAACCCAAGCCAATTAATGCACAATATCAATAGCTTTTTGATAACAAATATTTAAACTATGTTACACCTTTAATTATCTCTTAATTCTTTTTCTCCTTGATGGTATTATTGAATTTATCTAATAAGCTACAGAATATATTTGAATTAATCACTCGGTAGTTCAGTAAAATAATGGTTAATTTCTCCGTTCCAAATTAAACATGTAACTTTCTTTCGATTTGTTTTGAGCTTACTATTTGTTATTATTACTAAAAATCTATTTTAAGAGTTGTGATTTAGTTTAGAAATTAATCTGATTTAATTCTCACGTTTGAGACACGCTTCTTATACACCTGGCAGATATTTCTACTTGTACAGCAGTCAACTAAAATTAAATCTGGAATATCCAGAAAAGATATATATCAGTTCCAGTCCAATTTTAAATATCTTTCCCTCGAATATTATATATTTGTTTCCAACATTTTTTCTTATCCTTACTCACACTTCTTATAAATAGATTACTTTTTATAGAACCTTTTCTGTTTTCAGTTCTCTTTAATCTAGATGTGTGTGAAACATGCATGACGTTCAATATGTCAAAATTCAGATTGCTGGTTCTAAATTTAACTAAGATTTCATTCGATAGTTTATAAAATCTCTAATAAAATAAAAAAATATCAATTTTACAAAAAATATTGTTTCTGTTTGAATTATCAATAACTAATTTTTTGCAATTTTTTAGTGTCCGTTTGCACTTTTGCAAGTTTTTTAGTTAGATTACAAATGTTTCTCAGTCTATTCGAAATACACTGATTAAATGTAAAAGTTCTTCAGAAAAAACTATTTCAAGACGTAGGGGACGGTTGGATAATACCGTGCCCTTAAGGGATATAGCTATTATATTCTTCAGGTATGAAACAGAACGACTCAAACTTGATAATTTAGACAGTTTACCTGGCAACCAACTTCTAATGCAATCTGTAATTCTTACAGCACCCATGTGAAAATGTAGGAAGCAAAAAAAAATTGGAAAGCGCGGCATTGTCAAGCTAGTCTGAGAATAACGTGTCTCGGTTTGATAATACCCTGCTTTATAAATAATATCTGATTTACGAGTCAATCAACATTTATCTCTGAATAAGCATATTATTATTATTATTAATTTTAACAGTAGTAGAAAATGAAATTTTCAGCAGTGTCTTTACCACTGCATTTTTTATGGATCCAGCTGGAACAACTGCAACAACGAAACCATAGTTCCTTGTCCCGGCCGAATTCTGCACATATAGTGCAAAGATCATTAACAGCATCAACATTATCATTTTCTTTGTCTGTGTCCATGTCATCGTAATCGTCATCATTGCATAATTGTACTAGAAGAACTTCGTCATATCTGCTGGAAATTAACACTTTTCTCTTGATAGTTTTTCTATTTGCTAAGGCATTTCCTTTTTTATTATTGTTGCCTTTATTCTTTTTTAAACTTGTATTCCCGTCTTTTTTTTCTAACTCTGCCTTTAAGGGAGTGGCAGTCAATATTTGAGAGTGTTGTTTCTTAGAGCGTCTTTAAATTTGTTGAATTTTTTGGGGCACTGGACTTAAGATTTGCAAAATACTACGTAAAGAACTACCAATAGCTTCGGGTTCATTCGTAACATGTGTGGCACTAAATGATGCGTTTGCTATGTCATTATTCTTTAAAGTTTGATTTCGAGAAGTCTTCAATAATAGGAACTGATATAAAGTCACCGTCACCAAATAAAGAGGGATTTAAGGGATAAATGCCAGTTACTTCGAATCCCTTTACTGATATGTCCATTCAAGCTACTCTCAAATATGCATTATTGAAAATTGAAGCCAAAACGTCATGAGTTATTTTTTCATACGGATGGTTGTTTATATAAATCGCAATCTCTGTGATAAGCTGTCTTCAATGGGACATAAAAAGTGACGTCCAGTTGCTGCATCATATGGGAAGTATACGGAGGTAATAATACTTTATTAATACTTAATAACATATAATAATACTTAATAATACGGAGGTAATAATAATTTTAATCTGTCTCTTATAGGAAATTCTGGAAGCGTAAATGATCTTTTCTGTTCTTTCTGATCTTTGTTTTTTGATTTTTCTGATCTTTGATTGTGTTTTCTGATCTTTTATGTTCCTTCCAGCGTATACATCTTCTAAAGCAGCCTGCATTTGAAGCATTTTCTTTTTGCTTTTTGTTGCACATTTAGTCATCTCTAAGAGAAGAAACAAAACTAAAATACATCATTGACAATACGCGCAATTGTTAGACTACGTTATTTTGTTTTGACACCACGTCAATATCCACCACGAATAAGATTTCAGCCATAAAAACTCATTTCTACCATATCTAATACAAAGTTATGCTTCAAAGCTTATTACTACAATATGGTTTCTCATGAAAAAAATGGAACATGCCTGGATCCGTTAATTATACAAAAAGTATAAGAAGTGCGCGTGAAAGTTCTTAGTGACAGGTGACGTTTTAATCACAGCTCGTCGGCTACTGCCGCGTAGAGGGAGGTTTGTCATTGTCAAATAGACATGTTTTATTATAGGCAGATTTGTAGTTATGTGGGGATGTGCTATCATCGACCGCGCGCAATTACCTAACTCTCCGCTAAGCTTTTCAACACTATGCTGAAATACGAACATTTACTATCAGTACAAAATGACTTCATTGCAATAAATACTTAAGAACAGTTTCATGATTCATAGCGCACCAGCAGAAGAAACTATTTAGCTGTTGAACCTACAACTTTACACAGTGTTAGAACCACGCTTCTGAACTTTGGTACATTGAGACTGTACATGACAATGAGACTTGTACACCCTGTAGATTATATTAGTAATATAATGACGATAGCAATTACTAGCCATTTATTTTATTATACTACATCGGGATTAATTTAATAAAGATCTCTACAAAATAAAACCGGGTTATTAAATTAATATTATTGCTATCAAAACAAAACTGGTTTTGTAATTAAAATATTTTGATGTTTTTTTTGTAATTTTCACGTCATCAATGACTTAAAAAATACAACTTTTTTGATAAACTCATATAACATTTTTAACATACAGTAGGGTTCTATAAATAAACGTTGTCTGTCTTACATTGTTAAATTATTAAAAAATGATAATGTTTATGATCGCTCGTTTCAAAAATGAGAATTTTAGATTAACATCCACAAAAAAATAATTTAACTGAACTTTGATTCGGTTTTATATGCTATTCAGCATAATGTAGCAATTTCTTGGAAATTATTCTCTTAAATTATATTCAATATCTTGTTTACAGTATTAAATTTTATTAGTCATTATGCGAAATTATTTAAAATAATATTATACTACCAATGATAAACCGGCGCACACGCCAATTTATAAAACTGCTTTATTGCTTTGAAAATAGACCATTTTAAACTATTGGTTTTCTTTTATTCTATTTTAATTTGAGAATCTATTTTTCAAAATAAGCACCCAATGAGTTAATATAACGCTGGAAATGGCCGTTAGATTTTTTGAAGCATTCCTGAAACTTTTTTTTGAAATTGTTTTCAAGAAAAATCTTTCCTATCGCGTATAATCTTGCTTCGCTATGAACTTCCTCAGTGAACCCGCCAGATACGCAAGGATCATTTCAAAAAAAATTTGTTTCAAAATGTTTCCGTTTGAGATTATTTTACCAAAAAGATTCTGAGTAATTTTAATTTTTACCCAACCTAAAATAAAACTTAAAATTTAGCACATTAACTGGCTTTTCGACCAATGCTCAATGTGTACTGTCAAGTCTTATGCCATTACGAATGATGAGATATTACCTCGTCTTCTAATTTCTAATAATGAAAGATAAAACATGTCATTTTATAATCCGTGGGTTTATTTAAAGACGCATTACTTGTCAAGTGAAGATTGAACCAATCACCTTTTCCGTTATATTGCTTCACAATGGAATTAAGAATGCTAATGAGTTCCTCAGTGAACCCGGCAGGTGCACAAGGATCATTTCAAAAAATTGAGCCTTGTTTCAAAATATTTCCGTTCGAGATGTTCTTTATTTTACCAAAAACGTTCTGAGTAATTTTTATTTTTACTCAAACTAAAATTAAATTTAGCACATTAACTGCTGTTTCGACTAATACTCAATGTGTACTGTCAAGTTTTATGCCATTACTAAGATAATATATAAGAAGGTATTATACAAGAAACGATGGGAAATGTATCAAGCGGTGGCATCATCTCAAATGTGTCCAAGGCATCAATTTAGTTTTTATGGCGTGCCGACAGATTGGGGTTCAAATCCTGACTATTGTTATATTTTTTGTATTCAAAAATAGTATTAATAATATTATTAGTAATATTAACATTTTAAAGTCGTTATATAAACATGATACAACAGTCTTGTAGAAGCCTTTAAAACTTAATAATAAATTACTAAATTGGCCTGAAGCACGTTTTTTAAACACTATTTCTAAATAAAGAGATGCGTTTTTTAATGCTTACCATAAAAAATATTTGTTTTTACATGAATCTTTAATGAAATATTAACATATTTAATTTTCAGACATAAGTATTCTTCAAAAAGCAGTAGTGTTTTTTAATGGTCGGACACAGAAGGTCGGAAATAAATTTTTAATTACATATTGGGTCAATGCATTAATAAAATATGTTATGAAAATATAATTTATTAAAAAAGTAGAAAATGCAGCGAAAATTTATCATACAACATTTTATTAGATATAAAATCAAATTTGTTTTCAAAATTGGTCTAAATTAATGAAATCTTAATGATGATAGAAAACGTAAATATTCATGGTATTAAATTTTATAAATTGGCTGACTCAGTACTATCGTGGATCAGATAAGTAGATATTGTGTTGTGATCTATAGCCCTTAAATAAGAGCAAATAAATAAGTTTGATGAATTCAGGAAATGTACGTAAGTGTTTTAAGGAATGATCATCAAAAAGATACAAAAATAACGCCGCATTTTAAAGTGTTTTCAGTAATACAATAATAAACACATAATGCAGCCAAGTTGCTTTTCGGCATGCTATTGAAATTGTGCCAAAAACTAATCGGATAGTTTTTATTGCACTATTCATATACCAGAGGATAGTTAAATTCATTGGGCTTTTAATATGAACCTATTTTTTTTTATTGTACAGTGATTGTGTTGTACCTATAATATTACTCTGATCTGCTATAACTAATTAATAAATTGTACTTGAATAGAGTGCCTTTTTTCAACGTGAAGTATGAAATGTGGTTCAGAAATATTTATTTATACTTTTTTCAGAGGAAATTTTATTTTTCTTCGGTTGTGAATATTTTCACAACAGTTTAGTTTATACGAGGGTTACTATTTATGTATCCGGGTTAATAAATCAAAACAAATATTTATCATTGAAAATGGTTTTATTTTTTTTCCAAATATTCTTCGCGATGATTGATACACTTTTGCATAAGTTTGAATCAATTTTCATAATACTTTTTCCATTCAAATTGAGGTATTTCCAAAACATGCATTTTGAGCGAATCAAGCGCTTCTTCCGGCGTCAAAAATCGCTGACTACGTAGATTATTCTTCACGGACGGGGACAAAAAGAAATCATTGGGTGCCAAATCAGGACTGTATGGTGGATGACTCATCAGTTTGATGTTTTGATCGATCAAATATTGAGTTGTTCAGTCTGATGTGTGAGAGCTGGCATTGTCATGGTGAAAAATCCTCCAACCATCCTGCCTCGATGGTTGTTTTTTCTTATTTCGTCAAAGATTTCTGGCAAACCAATGGTTGTGTACCATTCAGAATTTACCATTCTACGATTTTCTAGTGATACTGTAGCCACCTGCCTAGTTATTCCAAAAAAACAGGTTACCATTTGCTTTGAAATAAGCAAATCCGCGAACAACTTTATTTGGATTGGCTCATTTTGAAAGACTAATACAGTCAACTGCTGTTTATTTTCGAACTCATACGCATAGATCCAAGATTCGTCACCTATTTAAAAGTTATACAAGGCTTTTGACGCTTTTTTTGACGATTATCAAATTATGCGGAACCCAACGAGCAGAAATCTTTTTTACGGCTAAATGTTCATATAAAATCTTGATTAGGGTTGTCATACTAATGCCCAGGGATGCCTCAACCTCACGGTATATCACATGACAATCTTGCTCTATCAATTCCCGACAGTATCGAATGTATTCTGGTACAACAACCGATTTTAGACGACCTTCTTTAAATTCGTCGGTGAGCGAACGACGTCCACGATTAAATTCACTAAATCAGTGATATACCATGATTTTACATCGCCAAAAGTCGAAGTGAGTTGATCGATGCACTGTTGTTTTAGATAATTCCCATCTAAAGTCGTAGAAAATCATCGTACGAAAATTCTCAAGAGTTAATTCTATTTTTGGACTGAGATTAAATTTTCAAGTCACTAAACAACACAAATAGCGTCAGTATGACAAAATGTTCTCAGTACGTATACAGTAATACAATGTCAAACTTTACAATGTGCACATTAGAGGGCACCTAGCAACACTATTGTTGCCAATTCCGGATTAATGCAAGGGTTATTTTCTATCCTAAAAATTATGCAAAACGACGATCTAAACTGGTAGTTATAGAATACTTAAATAAATATCAGGAAAACTAAAATTTATAGTGATCTCACTAAACTATTTCCGTTATAGGGGCAACAGCATTGAAGACTATGTCGTCTCAGTTACCGGATCTCAAATCGAAATAGTTTTTTTATAAACAGTTAGATTGACAAGTGTAATTAAGAACATTTTTCTATTAAGAAGTTACAAAAATTATTAAGTAACCTGCTGCCACAATTAAAAATATTGATAGGTATACTGAAGATAAAAGCATAAATTATTAAAAATATAATACTTTTTAAATTCTTGTTATTGTACTAATTGTTGAAATAATGTCATTGTAATACTTCCCAATCTTATTTTATTTCTTAATATTTTTTGTTGAAATATGCACGTTGCTTAAAATTTATCGACAGCAGTCTACATACTTTCTCTAAAACCTTGGTAATAACCGACCATCCACGAGAACTGCGCTTGATACACTGCTGCCAATAAAATTACTCAGGGAATTCTGTGACGTCATTAATTAATTTCGTCTAGGAAACTTGAAAGTATCGCTTTAACGACATGATAGATTTTATCGTGCGTCAGGTCGGTCATCTATAACAAAAAGGCGGAAAGACAATGTGTACTAGTTGTAGCGTATTTGTGTGTGAAGTTGATACGGCTACTTGAGTGTTTTATTATTGACTGATATACAATAATCAAAGAATGATAGAGTAGATTACGTACGTATACGTCATTATACGTGATTAGCATTAATTACATCGCATTGAATCATTTCATTATAAAATGTCTACAAGGTTATTCATAATATATTTGTAAAATATTTGAGAAATACAAGAAATGACAAGAATTCCTTAGTGGAAATAATCATTGTGAACATATAAAGAATAAATACATATTTTAAAACTTGCATCTTTTAAACTTTGCATCTTGCTACTATTTAAAATTTAAAAGCAGATTCAACATTAAAAAAATCAATGTAGCTTTATTCATTTAGGAGTATTGAATATGTTAATTGATAATTTTTGACTTTAATGGGACGTTCTATGGATTTTTAACATTTAGAATAAAATATTGTCTAGGTTTTCTTCCAAATTGCTATTGAGATAATCAGTAATGATTTTTTTCTACAACAAATTATTATACTACATAATTATTTTTTTCTAAAAGAAAATTGTTTGAATTGTTGAAATCTTATTTTTTCACTCAATTTATTCGTCGAATATTTATTGCATATTTATTGGAAACATTGTTGATATAAATACTGCTTTGACGTATACATCTGATGTATATTTCATGTTAATTTAAATTCATATTTCTTATTTCGAATTACTGATTACATTTTCACTTTGTCCAATATTCATTTTTAGAAATGCATGAGGGTAATTTGAAAAGTTTTAGGCCAAAAAATACATCTCAATCATAATTTGGATTATCGTTCAGTTAATCTGAAACACGTTTATCTGTGTGTCATTAATGGTAACCAACCGGTGTAGCAGCTAGCTAAATTGTATTATTTAAATCAGAACATTTGTTCATATAAAGTATCTTTAACATTGTATACTTGATTGTTGATTGGATGTTTTGGAGATTCTGAAAAATTGAGAAAAAATGTCATATAATTCCAGCAGTTCATTTCATCACACTAGAAAATAATACTGATGGTCTTTAAAAATAGGAGTCTCAATTCGTTTTACATTAACTGAACTAAAATTAAATGATTCATGATTGATATTTGATTGCATACATTTTAGGGATAATATAAAAAAAAATGTTGACGTCAATAATCACATGATGTTTCAGTTATCTAATGTGCACTAGTTCTGTGCAAGTTATAATTTTTTCAACCTCTCATAACATAAATTGATAAAGTTTAACAGTGGAGATACTGTAAATATTTAAAAAATAAATCTTAGCGTAAAACAGAATGAAATGGGACATATAATTATCTTTCAATTGAAGAAATAGTAACAGAACGTACAATAAATTTATCAAATAAATATCCTGTTAGAAATTCGGTAAATAATAAACTATATATATATATATATATATATATATATATATATATATATATATATATATATATATATATATATATATATATATATATATATATAAAATATAAACAAAATCGTTCCTTCCTTTAAACGTTATAATACTATCTTGTAGTTAATACTTGTATATTAAAAGTTCTACTTTGGGGTAAAAGCATTTTGAATGCCAAATTTGGTTTTACTAGTTGCCTAACAACAAATTACTAAATCGCATTTATAATTTTAGAATGTAACTATTCTGAATAAACCGAAATGAATTTGTTTTCTCAATTTAGTTTTCAGTTTATACTAGTACTACTATACTTACTATGCTATCTACTTTCAGTTAAAAAAAAACTACAATTTTTGTAAATTTTAAATATTTCAAGTGTTTAAATTAATTTAACATGTTAATTTGCTAATCGCTAACATATTAATTATTTGGTACTATTTAATTAAGTCTAATAATAATAATTTATACCTTAAGCCTTTTCTACATTAATAATAATTTCTATTAATAATTAATTCTAATTAATTAATTAATTATTCTAATTAATAATAAATTCTATGGAGAATTAACGTTTTCCGGTCGTTCATATAAAATTCAGTTTCAAAGGTGTTGAACCAAATTTTAATAATCCATTCAATGTTTTTGTGCCAGGTAGACCCTTTCAGACAACTATCTTTGTCTCCCGACCGCCTTTGAATCAACTAAATTTGCGAAACTTGATGGCATTAGCAATCATACCCATACATTTTTGTATTCTAAAATTTTGTAAACGTATTGTTAGCTCATTATCCGTCGCTCTTTTTCGATGACGATTACAAAGTATCCGTTTCATTTCATGTCACACAAAATCCTACTGTGTACGATCTAAGTAGTTAGCACGACTAGTATCATTTCTACAGATATGTAATTTTATAGTACAGTTTTTCAAATGAAATCCCTTTGAAAGTGTAAACCTGAAGAAAACGGCTATAAGAAGCTGACAAGCAAAACTTTCGTCGCTATTTTCAGTTATGTATGATCGTGTCAAAATTGATGCTACATAAATTGTTAGTAGGAGTGAATACTGGTTATTAGTGGCGCGTTTAAATAAACATGAAAGTTACGCCAAAGAAATAATTTTACTAAACTTTATAATGTACAATTTATCGTTGTAATAATATGTGTATATTAAGGTCTTTCGCTTTATACAACTTCACCCAATTTTTTCTCTCCTTGGTTATCTCAGTTCATTTCAAGGGTTGTCTCTTCCTCCCAATCGGTAGTTGTCTAATTTCCTGTTTTCAGATTTTTCTTGGCCTCCCTCTGTTTTTCTTTCTATCACATTCCGAATCCCATATTTCTTTTACTGAATTCCCCTCCTTCATTCAACCTTCAATAATATATCGGGTTGTCCGGAAAGTTCGTAAAGATTTTTCAAGAGAAAGAGAAACGCAAATAATGTATGTAAATATTTATTTAGCCTATTATAAAATCACTATAGACCGGTTATAAAAGATAAGTGAATAAATCGTTTCATCCAATGGCGAGCTCCGGCATTTCAATTTATGAGAATATGTATATTGCCAACATTTTTATTAATTCATTGCAATTATTTTTTGTGAGTACATTGGACTGTTTCGTATTTTCTATGACCGAGATCGAACAAGGTCACTGCTTATCAGTGTATTTAGTCGTAGTCGTACTACTCCAGACTCGTTCTATAGAAATATTAATTAATACTAATTTTAGCTTTATCATTGTGTTTCGTACTGATACTTTTTTACCATACAACATAAAAAATGAAACAATAAAAAAAAATAATTGAAATGAATTTATAAACATTTTAGCAATATAGATATATACATAAATTGAAGTAATGGCGCAAGTCATTGTATGAAACGATTTATTGACATCATCACCAAAAAATGTCAACAGATTGTTTTCCACCGTTTCTTTCGTTTTCCCATTTATACAATTGTGAGGGAAGCGGAATAGATGATAGTCCGAATGTACAATATCCGTTGAGTAAGGTGGATGGGCCAAAAATTCTAATTGAAGCTCAACAATTATTGCTGGATCCTGATTGAATCGTGTGGTTGTGCATTGTCATGATGAAATATGACGCTTTTCCTGTTTGTTAATTCTGGCCGTACTTGATCAATGTTCGAGGTTGATATTGATGGCTGCATAAAAGAAGCTCAAAGTGTATGAATCCTCGCAATCCTACCAAATGCAAAGCATAATTATCTTCGGATGAAGGTCATCTTTCGCTGTACTTAAAACCCCTTACCAGGACAATCCCCATGATTTTTTCATTACCAGTTGCTATACAATTCAATTTCATCACCAGTTACCATCCGCTTTAGAAATGGAACCTCCGGATTTTTTTCAGCAAAAGATCATACAAAGAGGTTCGGTCCAGCCGATTTCGATCACTAAGTTCGTGAGAGACCCACACATCGTATCGGCCGACATACCCACTTTTTTTCATATGATCCAAAACGGTCGATTTGCCAATATTTAACTTATTTGCTCTCTCACGGGCGGTGATGTGTGGATCTTCGGCTATATGGCCTCTATTTCTTCGGAATCAATACTTGAAAGACGACCAGAAGGATGCCGATTTTCCATGTCAAAATCTCCGCCTCTGAATCGACCAAACCACTTTTGCACGCTAGTTTTTCCACCAGAATTTTCTTTGTAAACGGCACAAATCTTGTGTTTTGTTTGAACAGCGCTCTTGCCCTTTTTGAAATAAATTTAAATAATCGATCGATATTTTAAATTTCACTTGACTAACTGAAGGCCAATCAAAGTGAATCTAAACGTAAACATTGTAAATACTGCAGGAATTAATAATACATGTAAACATAAATAATAAAAAACAGATTCGTTGTTTACAAGCGTTAAAAGAATGAAAGGAAAAATCCCTACGAATATTTTATTTATTTCAAGATTTCTTTTAAGTACATAATAACAATTACAATTATTATAAAGGAGGTATAACACTTTTGCATTATATATACAAGGTATCGCATTTTTGATTGTTTAAACTTTTCGTTAATACGAGGGTTCCTATTTATATATCAGTGGCGGCCCTTGGGTTTTTAAAGTGAGAGGGCGTAGAAGAAAATAATGCTGCTGAAGATTTGTTTTAGCTTTCCCGTTCCTCCTTTTGACTTTTCGTGCTATTGAAACCATATTCAGGAGGTGAATCAGGAAAATGAGTTAAAGGAAAGAAACTGAACGGAAATAAAATATGGTGTTTTGCTCAGAAAACTTGTTTACTGTGATAAATGTTGGAGGGGAGGCGCCCCAACGCCCTCCCTCACGAACCGCCATTGTTATGTATCCAGAATTATCAACAACGCTATCTGGCTATACATCGTAACGTTCAACATCGTTGACTGTATACGTACACAGAACTCATCTTAGTCAAGAAATGGAATTAACTGATAATTTTCGTGAGATGATTTACTACGACTTTCGACATGACTTTTGGCTCTAAAGCACGATCTAAAACTACTGTATGTCATTGGTTTAGTGAATTGAATCGTAGCCGTCGTTCACTCACTGACGAATTTAAAGAAGGTCGTCCAAAATCATTTGTTGTGCCAGAAAACCGAGATGGTGTGCACGAACTGATAAAGCAGGTGAGATTGAGGCATCCCTGAGTATTAGTATGACAAGCATACACAATATTTTACATAAACATTTAGCCGTGAAAAAGATTTGTTCGCGTTGAATTCCGCAATAATTTGACAATCGCTCAAAAAAGGTTCGATTGGTGCAAAGAAATGCTCAAAAAATACAATCGTAGTGCGTTAAAAGACTTGTATAACATCAACACGGGTGACGAATCTTGGATCTATGCATATGAGCCCGAAAGTAAACAGTAGTCAACTGTAAACTGTAGTCAACTGTATGGGTCTTTCAAAATGAGCCAAACCCAACAAAATTGTTCGCGCAAGATGCACTTCGAAGCAAATGGTAGCCTGTTTTTTTTTTGGAATGAATGGACATGTGGCTACAGTGCCATTAGAGTATCGTAAAACGCTCAATTTTGAATGGTACATAATCGTTTGTTTGCCAAAGGTCTTTGAAGAAATAAGAAAAAAAAACGGCAGGATCATTCTTCACCATGACAACGCCAGCTCTCACACATCGAACCGAATAACTCAATATTTGACCGGTCATAACATTGAATTGATGGATCATCCGCCGTACAGTCCTGATTAGGCACCCAATGATTTCTTTTTGTCTCCGTCCGTGAAGAATAAACCACGCGGTCAACGGTTTTCGACGCCAGAAGAAGCGGTTGAATGCATTATTATTCCGGATACATAAATAGCAACCCTCGTATCACCGTTGTAAAATTTTATTTTTTCTGTGATACATAGAACTAGCATATTAAAATAACGCCAAGCAGTTTCGTTGACATAGCACCAAAAAAATTGGTGTCCGATAAACCTATAGGCAACAAAACCTATACTTATTCGAATGAGCTTGAAACAAAATATTTACACTGGTCAACAGTGACTTTGTTATCCTGGATACGGAAATAGTTCTAGGATGATTTTATACTGACAATTAAGAAACTACAAATGGTCTTCCGAAATTTGCTCCAGTTTTTCAAATAATCGTAGTTTTCGTATTACACAAAAATAGAGCAGTAGGTATGATATATAAATAAAAAAGATATAAAAAATAAAGAGATATAAAAAATAAAGAGATATATAAATTTTTGTTTTTAATGTTCATAGTTTATTGAAAATCAGTTAATTATTCTATTAAAGTATTTATTTTAATTATATAAAAGTAAAAAGGTAATATAAATAAAAAAACTCAGAAAAACACCTCTTATACGACTTCCTCATGGGATTCTTGAGAATAATCTCTTTGTGAAGACCAACAGTAATCTGCCATTATATGTTAATCCCATCTGCCCTGATATCTCTCCTCCGTGACTTTTATATCCTGGTAAAAGCACTCTCCCTGCTCCTCGCTAAAATCTCCCAGGTTATCGGCAAATCTGTCCAGGTGACTGTGGAGATAATGTATTTTTATGCTCATATTTACCTCTAAAACCCATAAGCTTTCTAACATCGTTTTGACAATATCTTCATAATTTGACGCTCTGTGGTTACAAAGAAAATTACTTATAACCTATAAGAAACTTTTCCATGCTTCAGCTTCCACAGCAGTCATGACTTTTATAAACTTTGCATCTTTAACTAATATTCGTTGGGGTATAACGGAGTCTCCGAGTTGTGACTGTAGTGCACTGAAGCAATCCATCAGACATATTAGTGGAGAGTGCTCCCTACGATTTTATCAGGGCAGCTGGAACGATTTCATGAGGGCCGACGTTGCAGCGATGGAATCGATTTAAAAGCTAGATATTAATGTTTAGTTCATCTGAGTATTTTGTGTGCACTGTTTGTTTTTGTTTCTTCTTTTCTATCCTTTTTTTTGTATGCACTTACTGTACTATATGTTTATATGTTGCATGATGCCATACGAATAAATAAATTCGAATTTGAGGGCCGTCAAAAATTCCAGCTTTTAGCTTTTTCATACTTAATTTAGGCAAAAGGTTTTTATCCAATGCTTTGACAAACTGTTTCATGATACCCAACTTAATGTGATATGGCGGAAGTATTATTTTGTCCCTATTCAGTAGTAGCTTATTTACGATATTAGCTTTACCTACAGTTAGGATTCTCTCAAAGGTTTTCTCAAAAATTTTCAAAAAGAACTTTTGTTCCCAGTAATTTTGTTTTACTCGACTGTCCCAAAGACAAATCAAGCAAGGGTATTTTGTGTATCCACTTTGCTGATCAAATAAGAAATTTACCATTTATAAATCCACCTCAAACTGACCATTTATGTTCGTAGTAATTCATTTTTTTAAGAACTAATTTAATATTCTCGTATTCTTCTTTCAGTTTGGCTGAATGGGTAATCGAGAAGCATATCGACTTCTAATGTGCAATAACACATTTTAAATTTATTTTCGAGCTATATAAAAAGAGCAGCTAATATGTAGGTTTATGTTCAAATAAACCCATATCTAGAAGTGACTTTACAATGTTGTTACAATAGACAAGATCTTCGTCCTCACTAAAATATGGTAAAATCTTTTTTCCCTAGTTCTATAAGCTCTTATTAATAGTTCTGGCTGCATTAAATTATTTTCCTTTAGCCTCCAGATCATAGGAATACCGAAATGTAACCTTAGGCGTTCTCATATCTTCTACAAGCGCAAAGATTCAACACAGCATATATAAACCATATACAAACCTTGTGAGGAACCCATGGCTTTTCCAGTTTTTCCTCCTTCACGAAGTCGGTGATATTTTGTATCTTTTTTACTGTTGCATACACACCGCAGATGTAATAAGACACATCAAGTTGATATCGGTGTTTTCTTCGCGAGGAACTCTTCATTCTATGGACAATATGTATTGTAATATTGTACAATTTATAAAAATCGATAATCAAAATATAAATTAAATTTTATACATAATGCATCAGTAACTATGTAACGTCCATCAACCTTGTCAAAAATTAAATACTTAAGCCTGTCACACGGGGTGGGGGGCGTAAGGAAAACTAAGGTTACGTGGACATCCGAGTGATGCGCAGATGTGCGAAATTAATATGCATTAATCGCATTCTAACTTGTGGCTAGGGTAATAAATTTGAATATTGTTACGACTTTCATTAACATAAAAATTAGAGCGAATCTGATACATTTATGATTTAAGCCTTAAATTGTTTTCAATAACTATTCTAAAGTACGAGAATTCACAAAGATAGCAAGGGCAACAAAATGTTTTTGTTTTTTTTATAGAGTTGTGTAATCCATTTTTTTGACTTTCTAATTTCAGCCAAAATTTGTTTGTTCAAGCAGTGTTTCAAAAAACATGAAAGCATCGTTTATTGATATTTTTAACCATGTGGCCACTGTAGATTTAGAACTGAATTGACATTACTGTCAATGATAGATATACTGCAATTTATATGCCTAATCAGTGAATTTAGTAAAAATAATTGAAATCATCCTTTATGATAATGTCTTAATCTCTCACACACAGTCACTTAACCTTCTGTCGGGCGCAACCGATCTGACAGATACAGTACTAACATATTAAGTTTTTCTGTTTGTGTCTTCAGAGACAGAAATCCCTAATCTCAAGTAGCCCTATATTTATGTGCCATTATGTGCCACATGTTGCGATTTGATAATTCAGTCGCCGAAGATCCATATGTCTAATAACGAGCATTTTATTCTGTAAGATACATTGCGCTTGAGTTCGTGATTATTATAAATTCTTAAAATAATGCAATTTTGCGAAAGTAAGTATATGTAAAGTTTATTTGTTTTCTATAAAATACACATAACTTTAGTATCATATGTTGCGAAGAAATCAAAAACGTGTATACTACCAAACCAGCGGAAGCTAAAAACGGTTCGAATACTTTTTGAATTGCAACAACGACTAAAAAATTTAAACCAAACATATATGAAGAAAGGAAACTGCAAATGAAGGGAAAATAAAAAAAAAGTTGTGTATTATGTACTTCAGAGACCGGTCGCAGGTGGCTTTCAATGAAAAATGTGCATGCAAACACTTTATTTGGAACATGCAAATTTTGGGTGCAATTCGTACTTGAATAATGGCGCAGAAACAGGTGAGGTTGTCTAATAATATTGTTCTTCGTATTATCTCTTCTTCTCTTCAAATTCTTCCTAAGAGAATAGTCGCAGCCTATGAATGCTCATTCCATTTGCGTACCCTTCAGGCTACTTGTGACCAGTATTCTCAATTTCTGGTTGCATATTGAACAATTAGGTCTTTAATTTATATACGCGGAGATCTGCCGCGTGTTCTAGACCCCTCCATCCGTCCATATACTACCAGATTTTCCAGGTTATTGCCGTCCCTGCGTTCAATGTGCCCAAAGACTCTTAATACTTGTTCATGCATAATTTGAGCTAGCTTTATGTGTATATCAATTTCTTGAATAATGGATGAGTTTGTTCGTCTGGCAGTCCACTGAGTGCGAAGGACCCGTCCCCAGCACCAAAGTTCAACCAAAGATCAGTTTTTGGGCGACCTTGCAAGAAATGTATTGTCATCGGCATATCTTAAGTTATTTAATGCCGCCAATACTGACACCACCCTTCGAATGCTCGAGAGCTCTACGCATGATATATTCACCATAAATGTTAAATAGAATTGGCGACAGAATGCATATTTCCCTGTTCCTTTATTGGCACATCTAATTATTCGTATTTACGTTTTTCATATTCATATGTACAAATCTTTAAGAAAAGAGATACATTTAAGTTGCCTATATAAAGCTCGTTTGGGATTGTATTGCTTCAAGAAATAAAATCGGATAGTATTTGCTTGTGTTTGTGTCCGTTTCGACTGGACTGGATTTCGAAGATGGAAGTGTACAACACTTGAAAATGCCAAATGCGATTTTGGCGAAACGTAGTGATTCTTCACAGAATCAACGGATCGACACCCGGAATGATTTAGAAACATATATATATATATATATATATATATATATATATATATATATATATATATATATATATATATATATATATATATACAAACAAATACTACTCTTTATCCGATTTTATTTCTTGAAGCAATACAATCCCAATATATTATCACCTTCAATATACAGTCCTCCTCTATCCCACAACGCGCCATCTTCCATTATTAGAAACAGTGCTGGAAGTCTTCTTCTGTGAGCTCCTTCAGAATGCGTGCTATTCGCTTCAACGGACTCAAATCTTGTTCCTTTTAATGCAGATTTCACTTTAGGAAATAGATACAAGTCGCACGGCAAAAGATCCGGCGAATAAGGCGGATGGTGTAACATTGGGATTTTGTAGATCGTTCATTTTTAACAACTGATCTACCCATTGAAGCCTCTGTAAATAAGATTTTTAAGATCCGCACTTTTGAGTGACACAAATGTCATTTGTACCTGTACCATGTATGTTTCTGTTTGTAAAAACTGTTGTAGAGATTATTGCTGAATCCTAAGTATAGACCTAAGACATAAAATCCTACATTTAAAATACTTAAAAAATGTACAATAAAATCATAAACTCAAGTTAATACAGATTCCTTATATATCTATTTGTAATAATTAAATAAAGAAGGTTTACATTACATATAATTATTACTTTAATAAAAATGTGGTTCTCATTATATTAACGAAAGAATCTCGAAAACCTTTGAATTTACCAAGATTAATTATTAAAATTTCCTAATCTTTTTTGCCTTGTTATATAACTTTATGTTATACTCCTTATTGTAAAATAAAATAAAATATTTTTATTTCTTATATACATTTAGTTTTTTATAATATTAATAAGGATTAACTGAATACAATTATATAAGAAAATGAGTTCTACTATCATCGTACGAACTTATACATCTAGTTTTATGCAAACTGTTCAAAATGAGTTATGAATAATATATAAATGTGTAAGTACACGGGGCACACAAAATAGACAGAACGTGAGACTATATACTAGAGTGTAACAAAAGTCTTTGAGTTTTTCATACAGGATTATACTACACCTCTCAAAGGTGTAATCCGATTTCATTTTTTTTCTTATTGATTCCTCTGCTCAATATCTACGGTCGGCGGTTTTTAACAAAAACTTAAAATGAGTCAAATAAGTCTCGAAATTAGGTCAATTTTAAAATATAAAATAGGCGTCAAAGCGAATGACGCCGCCCTTCAGATTTGTGAACTTGATGAGGAAGGTGTCATGTAATTCCACACCACTCAGCTCTGGTTCAAAAAGTTCCGGGAGGCAAACATGAGTCCTGAAGATAGAAAGAAATCAGGTTGTCTACGGTCTCTCGATATTGCAGATATAGCTGCAAATTCTAGAACCCGCACTAGGAAACTTTAAAGGGAATTAGAAGTATCTCACATTACCGTTAGCCGGTATTTGAAAGATATAGGAATGATGCAAAGGGATGTAGAATCATCCCTCATGAACTGTAGTAAGCCACACATCGGGTTGAACAGTATAAAACTATCGCTAAAAACACCTGTTACCTGCGATGAAAACTGGGTTTATTTCGAAAATCCTAGCGACATAAAGTAATGGGTTATGCCTCCTGGGCAACCAACTCTTCAGGTTCCAAGGCGAGAAGGATTTGTCAAACAGTCATACTGTGATTGTTTGGTAAAATTTTGAAGGAATAATTCGCTTTGAGTTGGTTTCTGATGGTAAAGCGATACATTCAGAACTCTACTCAGCTCAACTTGAGAGAGTACACACTATTCTGATCGAAATATCTCGAGCTTTGGCCAACCATAAAATATCGTCCTGCAGCAAGACAATACAAGGCCACACACTTCATATCTAATCACCTCAAAAATTAACGAATTGAATTTTGAACTTCTCCCTCACCCAGCATATAACCCCGACTTCGCTCCGTCGGATTGCCGCTTGTTCCGGTCCATGGCGGGGAGGAATAGAGTTACTAGCTCAAAAATGGGTTGAGGTCATCAAAAATAGCGGCCTATATTTCGAAGAATAACCTAGAGGTATATTTTTTTTAAACAATGAATTATTAAATATCTTAAAAACACAATATAACGGAATGTCGCAACTATTGATATTGCAAGAACAAAACTTTTTAGGCAACCTGTATAGATCAAGTTCTATTAACTTTTTTTTAATTATCACGATAAAGGAACATTTTTAATTTTCATACCACAAAATTATTTCGGTGCTATATATTTTGTACTGTTATTTGTTTCTTGAATTAATCTTTAGTGTAATAATATTATTGTAAGCTTATAGTAGATCAATTATTTTATTCAAATCTCCAGTGTGAAACATTAAACTCGAGGAGATTTACCGCTAAACACCAAATCACTTAACTTCTCGACGCGCGTTTCACTAACCATAATAGCGTCATCAGGAGACGGGAAGTTAAATAAAGTGATTTCATGTTTAGTGGTAAATCTGTTCAAGTTTTGATTGTAGTAAATTGTTAGCCACAATCACAAAATAGTATATCTTTGATTTCAGTGATATGGATTAATTCCTTTAAATTTTTTACCACTTTGTAAACTATATTTAAACTATTTTTCTTCTTCCTTAATACAATTAAAAGTGATATTTCTCAACCCGCCCTATAAAATAGTTTAACACATTATCGCCATTTTTAAAAGAGAAATAATTGTATATACTATAAAATAATGAGCAACCCAAATAGAAAATATTAAAATTCACAAAATTTTTTTTGTTTTGCAGTCCGTAACTTTAGGTTAGTTTAGGTTTTTGAGGTTACAGACAACTGACTGGTTAAATACCAACTGGCATGCTATTTAGCCACTGGATCTACAGCTTAACGGGGGTTCCGAACCACAGTCATCAGCCACTGGCAACCCTGGTCAGCACCCCCCTCAGACTATCAACTCTTGGTTTGTGCTTAATCATAAGTCTATCGAGAAGCCTATCGACTGGGGAGTGAACAACGTAGAACAACTCACAGAAGGCATCCGGCCTTACCCAGACTTGAACTGGCGTGACTGAGGGGTAATTCATTGTCGGATTTAACACTCTTGCCTCCAAACATATACAAACATTTAAATTTATGTGTGTGAGTGTGTGTGTGCGTGTGTAAATGTGTGTGGGGTAGCCAACAACACAAACAAACATCTGAGCAAAGGAATCGAACCTGCTACCGCGCCAACTGCAACTGCTGGTTTCGGCAAAGCGGCGACGACCCACTGCTTTACCGTCGCAGCTAACGCGGCTGGCAGTCGGTAACTTTAATACTAACTTTTTTTTTATAATAACTTTGTAACTTAAGATTACTCCAATTAAAAAATATTGAACAATATATGAAAGAATAGCCTGTCATTATTGCTAAAACATTTCAAATTCGGTGCAAATTGAGCGATGAGACACATTTTTAACTCTAAAGTTTCATAAACAAACCAGATTGTCGCTTTAGGAACTTGGACAATTCTTGGATAGTTTATGATCAGCAAATGCATCTTCAACAAGTCACTAGGCCCATATTTTTAGAAAATGAAGATCAACTGTGAATGACGATCGATCCCCGTAACATGATAACGGAGTTTTTTTTTTCATCAACTAGATTATCTGAACCACGAGTAAATGTGGTTCTAGCAGAATGGCGTCATCGGCCACACAACACGAGCAACAATTGATTTTCTGCACCAATAATTTCCTATACCTGTCATTTTCCGAAGTGGCAAAATCAATTTGCGACTTCATTTCGTAGGGTTATCTGAAATCGAAGGTCTATGCCAGCAATTCACAAATAGTTGACGATCTCAAATACGAAATCCAACATGTTATCCAAAAGTTTGTGAAAAAAACGAGAAAGACATGCAGCCGAAGCCGTAGCGGCCACTTGTCTGACATAGTTTTTCCTTAAACTCGAAGAGATATACCACTAAACACCAAATCACTTTTTAAACTTCTCGACGTGCGTTTCGCTAACCATGTTAGCATCATCGGGAGATGATTTAATTTTCGATTAAATCATCTCCTGATTATGCTTACATGGTTACCGAAACACGCGTTAAGAAGTTTAAAAAATGATTTGGTGTTTCATGGTAAATCTCTTCGAGTTTAGTGTTTCGCACCGAATATATTAAATCGAAGAGTGTATACTTCAGTAACCAATAAAAATCAAATCATAAAATTAATACCGGCCGCGGTGGTCTGGTGGGTTAGTCGCCTGCCTGGCAATCCAAAGGTAGCTGGTTCGATTCCAGCGCTCGGATGGGTGTTTCCCTTTAATTCTTCTGTCCGTCTTACTTCCTACTCTACACACACACTTATATACACTCACATTACACAATACATATCTACACCTAAATGTTTGTGATTGTTTCTAGGCAAGAGTGTAAAATCCGACAAAGAATTACCCCTCAGTCACGCCACTTAGAGGCTGGGTAAAGCCGGATGCCTTCTGAGAAGTGTTCTACGTTGGTCACTCGCCAGTCGATAGGTTTCCTGATAGACTTATGGGTAGGCACATAACCAAGGGGGTGCTGGCCTGGGTTTGTCGGTAGCTGATGACCGTGGTTCGGAACCCACTTTAAACTGTAGGTTCAGTCGCTAAATAGCCTAAGATGCTGATGCGCTTCTAACCGTAAACTCTTTCTTTCTTTTCATAAAATTAATAAAGAAGTTGTTTTATTTCCAATTTTAATACGATGGTTAATCTGGAATACCCATTATTATAAAGTTAATTCGTATAAAACACATTTTTTAAACATTGTACCAATTGTCGTACTATTTAAATGTTGGTTAGGTTAATAAATTAATAAAGCAAACATCAATTTATAGTTTCAAAGCAGTAAATATTTTCATATTATGTATTGCAATCAAACAATTTACATTACAAGCTAGCATATTTTAAAGCGAGTCTGTATTGAATACTTTATGTGTATTTTTTGTTATCTATTGAGTGTTTTACATTTTATTTAATGTAATTTTTTTTTTCAGTGATTTCTAGGATTTATTAGTTTGTATTGGAATCATTAATTTCATAAAGGAAACATTAAATTCTAAACCTACGACAGACATTTTAAGCAGAATTTTTAGATTAAACATGCATCTTGTTTTAAAATATTTTTTATGGCCATATTACTTGTATTTCTCAGATATTACATTTTTTACGTTTTAACCGGTGTTGACAAAGTTTCAATATATCTAAATAATTAAAAAAAAAAGATACGTTCAATTTATTTAATAATTAAACTATTCACATTTAGGAAAAAAACACACTTTACCATTTCATTGCAACAAAGCATGACACTAAATGTTTTTTTTTGTTGTATATAGGGCAACGCTTTGAATGCCATTGTGAAAAGCTGACGCACCCGAAATATGCATCCATTATGCAAACAATATGACGATGCACAATAACAAATGTTGTAAAAGACGCTATAGACTCTAGTATGCCTAATTTATACCACGTGTATCCGCAACAATAGTGGCGAGACTGTCAGTGCTAAAATCATTAATACAGTTTCGTATTTGTCGTATAGATAATGGCATCCAGACGCATATTATCTATATCAAGGAGGAGATTTGAAAGACTGTTAACTTCGTTTCCAAGGTAAACATTTGAATTTTGTTTGTTTTTAAGGTTGTACAAACACAATACAAAAATTTTCCATATTTTATTATTCTTACTTTAATCGATACCCAATATATATATATATATATATATATATATATATATATATATATATATATATATATATATATATATATATATATATATATATATATATATATATATATATATTCAAGAAATAAAATTTCTTGGGTTTCTTAAAATATAATGCTAAAAAAAATAATCGCAAATAAAATAAATTCGAAAATGTCATTTAAAAACAATATGGTCAAAAAATAAGAATGTTGAAGTATATTGGCGATTTTGGTTCACATTTTATCGGAAATTGTTTTTTATTGTTTCTTTGGCGTTGTTAGTGTAAGTTGTATGTGTACACTAACATTTTAAAAACAATGGGTCGTATTAAACATTGAAGTGACAAAGAACACCGACTAACTTTGCAATTACGAAAACAGAAAAAATCTTGTAAATTTATTTGTCAAACTTCGTTGAAAAGATCTCCTTTCGTTGTTAGAAATGTATTCAAAGGAAAACACATGAAGCAAAAACAAGAGTTCCGACGCCAGAAACGAAAAACTTCTAGTCGAGTAGACGATCGTTTAATCCGCAACGTGTGTAAAAATCCTTTTTTGACTTCGACGGTGACTTCAAACAAGAATTATAGTTACCAATGAGTACGAGAAGCATTAGAAGACGTTTACACCAATTTGGCTATAATAAGCAGTTCCCTATTTGAATAAAAAAAATTGAAAACAAGGAGTTTGTACGAAATAATTTATGTGGAGAACATTGGAAAAATGTTCTTTTTTCCGACAAAACTAAAATAAATGTATTTGGTAAGGACGACAGAGTACGTGTTCGGCGTCGAGTGAATGAACATTTGAATCCAAAAAAGACTATTGGTTACGCCAAATATGGTGGTGGCAATATTAAAATTAGGAGTTCATTTTCATATACCGGAGTTGGTCCAATTGATTGAATAAAACAAAACATGACCAAAGAAATACTTAAACATCTTACAGAATATAATATTGCCTTACGCCGAAGAACATATGCCCTTACTTCCAGCACGACAATGATCCAAAACACACCGCCAAAAGTATGAAACTTGGTTGGATATCCACAATATTGCTTGTTTACCTTGGCCATCTCAGTCACCGGACATGAATCCTATAGAAAATTTATGGAAAATTTTGAAGACGCGTGTAACTTTAAGGAAAACATCAAATACCAAAAATTGATGGGTGACTATTCAAGAAATCTGATATTCCATTCCTGTTAAAGTTTCCCGCATCTTATAGACCCCTAGACGACGTGCTGCAGTTTTAAAAAATAAAGGCTATTCAAGAAAATACTAACTAATAAGTTGATTTTGACTAGTTTGTCCTTAAATTATTGATTGATTTGTTCGTTACTTTGTGATAGTTCATTTTTTAAAACAAATAAAACAATTTTATACTTTGTTATCTATCACTTGTATTTATAGTTTGTCCTTATTATACTACTTTTTTATGTCTTGTATGTGCTATTTTTAAACACTCTTATTTTTGTGATCAAGCTCTTATTTTTTGCAGAAGTTAAGTATTGTTTGAGATTTAGTTTATATTATATATAAACTAAATAATATAATTATGTATATTATATATAGAACAGAATATATATATATATATATATATATATATATATATATATATATATATATATATATATATATATATATATATATGCAGTGTCAATTTTCCTTGGACTGCGTCCAATGAGACAACAAGAGTTGAGTGTCATCATACACCCAACCGTTGGGTTCTATAATCTCATGTGGAACACACAACAACTTGCGTCTCCGCCTTAATGAAGATTTTTGTTGGTTGCTTGACTGGAGACAAGCCCCACTGGTTCCTTCAACTGGAGAGCATATGTTTCGTCTCTTGATGTTTAGAGATGGAATAGAAAAGTATGCATGACTGGGGATTTAATTATAGAATGGTTGATGAAATTTGATTTCATGCCGAAAGTTTAAACGTGAGAAACGAAAAATTGTGTTATTTCTAGACAACGCATCTTCACACGCAAGAGACATAAAATTAGAAAATATTGAATTGATTTTTTTACCTCCCAATTGCACGTCTGTGTGCCAACTTCTAGACCAGGGCATTATTAAACGTTTTAAGGCTTTTAATAGAACATTTATTGTTTAACAACTTTTATTAGCTATTAATACTCCTGAATCAGCACAAGAACTCCCAAAGAAAATAAATGAATCAGCTCAAGAACTCCCAAAGAAAATAAAAGTTTTGGATACAATATATCTTATTAAAAATGCACGGGGCCAGGTATCAAAGAATACAATTCAAAATTCCTTTTCCAAATCAGGAATTATACATAGTAACAGACTAACTTCGGATGCTGTAGACGACCTCCCATTGACACTTTTGGTTCAAATATTGCAACGATCGAAATAAGTAATAATCCGAGGGCGGTAGGTCCAGGGAGTATGAAGGATGAGGTAAAACAGCTTTCCAATTTACCAATTTTGGACATTTTATGTTTACTCGGTCCAAAATTATAAATTGCGGCAAGTATACAATTGGAATTATACAATTAGTATATAACTGGAACAGTGGCGGCTCGTGAGAAAGGGCGTTGGGGCACTCCCCCTCCAGCATTTATCACAGTAAACAATTTTTCAAAACAAAACACCATATTTTATTTCCGTTCAGTTTCTTTCCTTTAATTAATTTTCCTATAAAAAGGAGGAAGGGGAAAGCAAAAGAAATCTTCAGCAGCACTATTTTCTTCTAAGCCCTCCCACTTTAAAAACCCACGAGCCGCCACTGTACTGGAATTATACAATTTCGTCTATGCCTTTATGAACTATTAAGCAGTACATTACCTTAAATGATCCATGTTTTCATCTCCCATCTTTTCTTGGCTTAATCGTAATGAATCATAAACTGATATGCTGATATGATATAAAAAAATTTTGCAGAGAAATATTGTGTATCTGCTATCGACGAACTCAATAGCATTCCTAAATCATCTATTTAGCTCATTTCTAATGTTTTTTTTCTTGGCTGCGATTGGCTATTTAATAAAAGTATCAGTAATAAAAGTACATTTAAATGCTTTTGCTTTCTGCGACTTTGGATTATTTCCAAAACTGAAGCGAGATAAAAGAAGACTGCTATTTTGGAGACAATTTTCTGTTGAAACATTTGAAAAAGTTTTATCGCTGCTTCCAGTTAAAAAACTTGTGTAACTCTTTTATTAAATTTATAACTCTATATTTAATCGACTCCTTTTTGCTATGAACAGATTATATATTAGCTTTAAATGAAAAACTAAATTAGTTCTGTATAGTTACGATTTTACGCTTAAATGTTTGGGACAAATTTATGTAAACCTTTTCCTTCAAAAATTGCTATAAAAATAATCCGGAGCCGTTAAATCAGCTGATCTAAACGACCACAATAAATGTCTTGCTAGAATCACATATCATCTTGCTGGAACTAGGAGAGTCCTAGAAATGGCTAATTTGTTTGTTCACCTTACTTATTAGTAGTTATGATGGCATTACAGTATTCTAATCGCTTTATAATACCTGTAGGTAATAGATATTGAACAATGTGAATCTTATAGGGAAACATGTACAAGTAACTACTCAAAATTTGGCTTAAACTACATGGAAAATTCCCATTTGTTTACCACATTGTCGAATCGCCGTTTCTGGAGACTCTTCCACAGGCAATATTTCCAGCGCTTCGCACAGTTCTTGGACCCCTAATGAGGAACCTATCTCCAACTATTCCGAATTCTTGAATAAATGAAAAATTGTTGTTTTATTAGGCGCCGGGCAATTAGGACATTTTTGCCTAAATTTACGTTGAGTTGAAATAATTTTTTTATGTAAATTACAACAATTTCACTGCGTTCTTTTAGAATGTACTTATTCATAATAAAATGTACATATCTGCACTCCATAAAAGCCAAATCCAAACTATCAATAATATCACGAAAAAAAAAGCCAGACCCAGCCACATCGCGTCCAGCTGCAGTTATAAATAACTGAAGTTAAGCGACGCCGATGGTGGTCGAATTTGGATGGGTCGAAAAAGAAAATAGGCAAAAATCCAAAAAACCTCCCACTTAGCGGTTAAAGGGAATCGGATTAATAAACTGGTAGCGTGATAATTATCTACACTACAATGTAGTAACACGATTTTCCTAATTATATAATCACACACATGTAACACGATTTCCATCATCGTCTTCAAAAAAATAAGCTTCTATCACTCCTTCAGCCCAAAAACCGTATCAAACAGTGATACGGTTTTTCTTCTACCTGAGCATGAAGAGAAAACTGTATCACTTAAGGATTTTTATCGACCTAAAATGCTGCAATCATGTTTGATGGCCTGTTAAGCCAAAAGTATGCTTCAGAGAACGGGAAAGATTTTTTCCCAAAGTGGGAGGTCACCTTCCAACTGCTCTAGAACACATTTTATGTATCGCGTATTTTGAATCACACAGTTTTACACAGTGTTACCGACTAATAATGACCAATAAGTACAATATTTGTATAATATCGCAAATTTCCTTGGAACCTTTCTTGTTTAATGGTATACTCCCATACACTAATTGTATCCAGTCAGACGGCCACACCCTTGAATCCTAAATCTTACTGCAAATATGATGGATTAAATAACTTCATGCTCGTCTAGTTTTTTTCATTTCTGCCATAATACGACGGTTGCAATTTATGTATCCGGAATAATAAATAAAAACTAATATTAATCATTGAAAATGGTTTTATTGTTTTTCAAAATATTCTCCGCGATGATGGATAATAATAAATAAATAAAATCTTTGACCACGTAGTTTGTTCTTCACGGATGGAAACAAAAATAAATTATTGGGTGCCAAATCAGGACTGTACGGCGGATAACCCATCAGTTCGATATTTTGACTGGTAAAATATTGAGTTCTCATGGTGAAGAATAATCCTGCGCCCCTTGTTGGTTTTTCTTATTTCTTCAAATATTTCTGACAAACAAATGGTTGTGTGCCATTGAGAATTGACCGTTCGATTGACGATTCTCTAATGGTACTGTAACCACATGCCCATTTGTCCCAAAAAAACGCGAACAACTTTTGTTGTTTTGACTCATTTTGAAATACCCATACCGTCGACTGCTGTTTACTTTCGGGCTCATACGCATAGACCCAAGATTAGTCACCTGTGTAGATGTTATACACGGCTTTTGACGCACCACGATTGTATTTTTTGAGCATCTCTTCGCACCAATCGATAGGAGCCTTTTTTTGAGCGATTGACAAATTATGCAGAATCCAACGCGCCCAAATCTTTTTCATGCAAAATATTGTGGATGCTTCTCATATTAATGCCCAGAAATATCTCACTGTATGTCACATGACGATCTTGCTTTATCAGTTCACGCACAGTATCGATGTTTTCTGGCACAATAACCGATTTTGAACGACCTTCTATACATTCGTCCATGAGGGAACGACGGCCACGATTGAATTCACTAAACCAGTGATATACAGTGGTTTTAGATGGTGCTTTATCGCCAAAAGTCGAAGTGAGTTCATCGATGCACTGTTGTTGCACGGGTTGTTCTGCGTCGAAAGTCGTAGTATATCATCACACGAAAATTCTATCGAGTTAATTCTATTTTTTGACTGAGATAAAATTTTAAGTCACTAAACAAACAAATAGCATCCGTATGACAAAACCTTCTGAGTATGCCTCAATAATGTCAATAGTTAATAATGTCAAACTTTACGATGTATATGTCAGATGGCGCCTAGTAACACCATTGTTGCCAATTCGGGATGCATAAATAGCAACCCTCGTATCGTCATTTCCGGTTAATTTTCAGTTTTTTAGTCTTCTGAATGCTGCTTCTACTTCATTTCTTACATTTCTTAAAAGTCCATGTTCTAAGTTATTGGAAACTTTTACAAGTTTACAAAATTTGAAGCGTAATGCTGTTTTGAACTATTTTCGCAAACTCTCGATGCTTTCTAATATATTGGAAGTTTCTTCTTTGTTAACATTTTTTGAAATAAGTTTCTTAGCTCGGTTATTTTATTAAAGCCCCTCTTCAATTTCCTGGTATATGGAAATTATAAACATGTTTTTGTTTATTCTAAGTACCCTATTGATGTTGCGTGTTAATCCATTATAGATTTGTTGTTTCTCATTATCTTCTAGAGTTTTTTATTTTTTGGCGGTTCCCATTAGTGTCCTACTTTTATCAGATATCGAGGATTTTTTAAGTTTTTCGTATATTCCACATTTTGAGGCTGACATCTTAAGGACTATCTTGGTTTCCCCTTTAATACTCGACAATCTACTGCTGAGTTCGTTGTTGGATGATCCCCAATGTAGATTTGCCTTTAAATAAATGTTGCCTTTTTATATATTTTTCGTTCTTTCGTATGTGCTATCTGTTGGATATTTTGCTTAATTTTGTCTTAATTTACATTTTTGCAGCTTAAGACAGTGCAGCTTAGTAAGCTCTACTATAAGTGCATTTTGATCGCTTCCACAATCTTTACCAAAATATGTTTTGATACCTCAAAACTGACATTTACCATGTGAATTTTATTAGTATGTAGTCTCTCTAATTCCTTAAGTCTCCATCCGGAGACGAGCAGATCTGTAAAAGACGAATATTATAATAAAATTTATAGTTATTTTTTACAAACAGATCATTTTCTAATCAATTTAGAATCTATATCACATTTCCTACTACAATCCACAACCGATTGTCAACCAGGTTACTTAGCTTGATGGAGTATATTTTAACATCTTGCCGCCACACAGACGCTTGTGTGATTGTAATTCAAAATATCCTGTCCCTGTGTTGTGTTTATAATTTAGCTATTGACAAAAATTGCCGCTCCAGTTCTTGACTCATCTTCCAGTGAGTTTCTGCAATACCTGGTACGGCTATATTCTTCATATATTTCTTCACCACCTAGTAAGTAACGTACGCACTGCATTAAGTCGTGAATGTTCCATTTGTACAACTTCATCACAGATAGATTTGTCTTCTTACCGGCAACATATTTCCCATGATGAACCTGGTTGCCTCTTACTCCGTGGCCAGTCTATTACACTCACGACTTTGAAGCCATATAACAGACTGCCAGACATTTTCAACCAGTTGCATGTTGAATTTTCTTGAAATAAGTTACAACGCCCTCTTCTATTATGGCGCAGTATCACAGATACTTATGTCAATATTTGATTACCACCAGGAAGTGCCGAGTTTTAATTGATATATTAGACTATATAAGATGTCCCCTAACAGCAATTTGAAAACGCTGGATTAGAGTTGAGAACTTGCCCGGTCAGTCCGTTTACAAATATATACTACAGAACCATTAAAAACTCAGTTGAAAGTGCATCCTCCTGATAAACTCTAGAGGGATTAGCTTTCAGATTATATTGGTTTTTTATTAGCTTATTCAGATCGAGTTAATTTATATTGTCTACTGACTACATGAAATGGTATAAAATAAAATGTACAATGATGAAATATGATCCTTAATTAAAAATATATTGTTACATGCTATTAGCCTCTATGTAAATATTAAATCTGCAAGAAAAATGAATGCGAACTCCTGTAAAGTATCAAGCGTATATACCGATCAACGACTCCTTCTATTGTCATTATATTATTATTATGACTTAACACATAGCACAAGCACATTAGCTATAGCTAAGTAATTTAAAACTTCGAAATTATGTTTGTTTAATTCGCATATGAATAATAAATGAATAAAGTAAAGTAAAATATTGATGATGGTTTTTTTGATGAGTCTCCCCATTCTTGATGGGGGAGCATGTGTAGGTACCCTGAAGAGTCTAAACATCAAGAGACGAAACATATGCTCTCCAGTTGAAGGAACCAGTGGGGCTTGTCTCCAGTCAAGCAACCAACAAAAATCTTCATTAAGGCGGAGACGCAAGTTGTTGTGTGTTCCACATGAGATTATAGAACCCAACGGTTGGGTGTATGATGACACTCAACTCTTGTTGTCTCATTGGACGCAGTCCAAGGAAAATTGACACTGCATATATATATATATATATATATATATATATATATATATATATATATATATATATATATATATATATATATATATATATATATATATATATATATATATATATATATATATGGAGGGTATACATTAAAATAAATATTAAGATATAAAATTTAACCCCACATACTATGAAATGGACTGGATTTAAAAGCAACATTGAACGAAATGTACAGACTATATATCTTTAGTAGTTGACGCAAGTGGTTTTTGCTTCTCTGTGAAATATATGACCATTTTATGCGGGCGGTTTCCGCTTTTTTATATGTTACACAAATATGAACAGCACTTCTATTATCCGATTGATTTGAGGGTTATCGCCCTCATATAAAAACTACCAAATGTACTTCCTTGTCAAGTAAAAGTGAACGCAACTAACAAACAAGAATGTAAATAACAAACCACAAACTCATGATAGGAATGTCTTGAATAAAGTGTATCCAAAATGTGTTAACCTTGAAGATTGTTATTTCTAGATCATCATATACATCAGTAGTTTACTTAATCAGTTTCTGTTTCCTTACATAAATAATTCATGTATATTTTCATATATATTTTATAATTTTAGATAACATATCCTCTTTCTCTCTTTTATTCATATATTTAAACGGAAAATTTCAATTCAACAAACATAACGTTCCGGAAACGAGAATACTGATCAGAAGACTAATAATTAGCTGTTTTGTATACGGAAGTAAAAAACCAAAGCAAGGACGAAACACGGGTTATACATTTATTACATACACAGTATTTTAAATATTCTATTTAGATTGTGTTGTAGAATTTTTTTTTAATCATCGTTAGACAATATTAAAACTTCAAAATATACGCCATTAAAATTACTAGTGTTTTAATCCACCTCAAAATGATTATTTTATTATATTCAAAACTATTTAACTAAATGACTACAAATTTTATTTTAAAAATACCACACGAAATAAGACATGACACTGCTATCAATATATTGGATATAAATTATATAGTTTTTAGAACTGACTTTGAAGATTTATTATATCTCAGATAATATATATATATATATATATATATATATATATATATATATATATATATATATATATATATATATATATATATATATATATATGTATGTATATATATGGATGGGTGGGGCCCGTCCCCAATCAAACAATCAACAAAATGCATATATATATATATATATATATATATATATATATATATATATATATATATATATATATATATATATATATATGCTTTTTGATTGGGGACGGGCCCCACCCATCCCTTCCATTGGAGGGCACATGTTTCGTCTCTTAATGTTCACGCTCTTCAGGGCACCGACATGTGCTGTCTTATCAAGTATAAGAAGAACCGATCCACAGTCAACAACCCAAAAGTATGGGTTGTGTATTCCACATGAGATTGTGGAACCCAGCAGTTGGGTGTCTGATGACACCCAGCATTGTTGTCTCATTGGACGCAGTCCAAAGAATTCTAACACTGTATATATATATATATATATATATATATATATATATATATATACATACATATCCCCACAAAAGGTAATCGTAAGCTCACATTATTTTAGTGGACAGCTGATATTACCATATCACGAAATACTGCGACCAGGAAACTTTTCCTGCAGGAAATCGAACAAATCCAAGATTAAAGAACACCTTGTATCCATTCACAAGTATTAATTCAGAGCCAAGATATTTTGTTAGCATATTCCTATAGCGCTCACCATTGACACAAACACGATTTCCAAAAACCCAACCCAAAAACCCAAACCCAAATCCTGCGGTTATATTTATTCCCAAACCCATTAAACCAGAGGTGCGCGTAATCGAAAAAAACAATTTTCTCGCCAAAGTGCGAGTTGCTTTCCAATTTCTAGGCGGTGTTGAATCATATATCTTTCCATGGTGAATTGACACAATGTACTATAACCAGCAGTTCATAAGTGACATTTACATTTCAGTGTTTGAAAAGTTCCAAAGTTCCAACATTCTTATTGGAAAACTCTATATAATGTTGTTTTCATTAAAAAATTTTAAATCTTAAAATATGTACTCACCTAGATATGTGAACACCCCATGTATTACAGCTGCTCGCAGCATCTGTTTGTTTAATTTGTATTATTTAATATCCCAATTTTATTGCTTTAGTTTAAAGTTTCAATCGATATGATTTACCATGCCCAGAGAGTTTTTTTAAGAATACGAAAAGATTCTGTACACTTCAAGTATATAGAATCTACACAGTTTAGTGATTGAGATATTCTATGCACTTTTGAAAGAAGCCGAATAATGTTGATGCAGAAATTAGGCTTGTGATTATGTCATATTATTACTAACTTTAGTAGGAGCCCATGTACTGAATTAACGTATTGTTATATCTGGTTTCAAGAAGACCGAGAAGAAAATCCTAGCGTTACGGGATATCGAACTACAGGATGTCACCCCAGGAGCTGCTTGCAGACCAATATTTTACCTTTAATGCACAATGGAATGGAGTTGTATTTGCACAATTATCGCGAATTAGTTATATGATGTATAGAGCAGTAAATAGCATAAAAATGCAGAGAAATAACTCACAATGATGTTAATGATGGCAAATGTATCGTACTGTGGGTAATAAAATGTGTTGAGCTATTGCAAATGGTAGTAGATCAGAGTTGTTTTCTAATAAATGAATATGTCTAGTTTTATACGAGGGTTGTTATTTATGCATCCGGGCTAATAAATAAAAACAAATATTTATCATTGAAAATGGTTTTATTGTTTTTCAAAATATTCTCCGCGATGATAGATACACTTTTACATACGTTTGAACCAATTTTCATAGCACTTTTTCTATTCTAATTGAGGTATCTCCAAAACATGCATTTTGAACGTATCAATCGCTTCTTTTCGGTTCGAAAATCTTTGACCACGTAGTTTATTCCTCACGGACGGGAACAAAAATAAATCATTTGGTACCAAATCAAGACTGTACGGCAAATGACCCATCAATTCAATGATTTGACCGGTCAAATATTGAATTCAAAAAAGTGTTTTGGTGTTTAGTGGTAAATCTCTTCAAGTTTAGTAAATATTGAGTTGTTCGGTCCGATGTATGAGGGCTCGCGTTATCATGATGAAGAATGAACCTGAGTCCTTGGTTGTTTTTTTCTTATTTCTTCAAAGACTTCTGGCCCACAAATAGTTGTGTACTATTCAGAACTGACCGTTCTATGATTCTCTAGTGGCAATGTAGCCACATGCCCATTTATCCAAAAAAAAAAATAAATAGTCGACCATTTGCTTCGAATGTTTCTTGCGCGAACAACTTTTGTTGTGTTTGGTTCATTTTGAAAGACCCATGTAATCGACTGCTATTTACTTTCGGGCTCATACACATATATCTAAAATTCATCATCTGTGTAGATGTTATACACGGATTTTGACGTATCACGATTGTATTTTTTGAACATTTCTTTGTACCAACCGACACGAGTCTTTTTTTGAGCGATTGTCAAATTATGCGCAATCCAATGCGCACAAATCTTTTTCACAGCTAAATGATCATATCAAATCTTGGGTATGCTTGTCATACTAATGCCCAGGAATGCCTCAATATTACGGAATGTCACATGACAATCTTGCTTTATCAGTTCGAGCATAGTATCGATATTTTCTGGCATAACAACCGATTTTGGACCATCTTCTTTAAATTCGTCCATGAGCGAACGACGGCCACGATTGAATGCACTAAACCAATGATATATAGTAATTTTAGATGGTGCTTCATCACCAAAAGTCGAAGTGGGTTGATCGATGCACTGTTGTTGAAATAATCCAGGTCGAAAGTCGTAGTAAACCATCACACGAAAATTCTTACAAGTTAATTCCAATTTTTGACGGAGATGAAATTTTCAAGTCACTAAAGATAAATAGCGTCCGAATAACAAAACTTTGTGAGTACGTATACAGTCAACAATGTCAAACTTTATGATGTATATGTCAGATGGCGTCTAGCAAACATTATTGCCAATTCCAGATACATAAATAGCAACCCTCGTATACAGGAAAACTAATAAACCTTACTTATTATCAGACATTAGAAAATTTTGGAATTTCAGTTGCATCAAGATCATATGAGTCTCCAATTTATGGGGTAACGTTAAATTTCTTAGAAATCACTGGGTAGAAGTATCTTTGGATACCAGTAGCTCGAGATAAGATTCCCTAACATCAAATCGACCATCTTAGTCGATTAATATCAAGTCTAACATCCAAAATAATCTCATCATCTAAAATATTTCGAAACCGAATTGGATTATGGTGTATTAGTTTTACTTCACTCGTTGTACTTTGGCACGTTGAAACTGTACACGTTGCCTATAAAATAATAGTTAAAGATTGTGCTTAATATTAAGCTCTCAATTCATTCAATTTCTTTTATCTACTCTATCATAAAGACAACTTACAACACATAATTTATATAAGTTTATATTTTCTATTATTTTTTGTTTTCTACCTTTTTTTTGTTATTTTCACTGTAAATAAACGTAATTATTAGCTTAACAATAAATAGATTTTCCGATAAAACTAATATTTCAAGATAGTTATTACACAATTGATTTTTTTTGGTCAAAATTAACAAACAACATAATTTTCCACCATTTATCTATTATTTCATTGAGACGATAAGTAAATTTGCGATTTAATTAAAATTTGTAAAAAATGAATGCAAGGTCTTGTAACTATTTGAAGGTGAAAAGTGAAACTGATGAATTACATCTGCACACCCTCGTTATTCTTGGAATTATATATTGCCTTGTCAGAACCATTAAATATTTTTTATTTTTGTGATGGCATTATCCTAATATCATACTATTGTAAATAATTCAGATTATTAAATTCGTGCTTAGTGTTGGCTTTTTATTTGACAACATATATAACAAAATAATGTTAAAGAATAACTAAAATATTATATTATTCGTAAAATATTATTAGCGCTTATGGTATTTTATTTCTGCATAACAATCGAAAATATGTTGTTACAAACAAGTCTATATTTAAAATTATAATGAACTGATATAGAATAAGGTTCAATACAAGCAAATAAACATATTATTCTTGTAATTCTAACATATATCTAATATTCAGTATATTTAGTATTCAGAAGTATATTGTCAAAAAATTTTAACGCATTGTTTTTGACCTCTTCTTCCGTTTTAAAAGATTTTCCTATTAAACTATGTCGGGAGAGTGGAATACATGGTACCACAAGGTGCGATACCTGGGGAGTAAGGTGGATGGGACAAAAATTATCCCAACTTTGTATTGGGTTGTTTCATAAGTTCCCGCCCTTTTTTTATTAAAAACTTTTATTGAAAAAAGCTATAATTATAATAACAAATTAACCAATGATGTATTCTCCGTCATTGTTTATCACCTGATCGGACCTCTAGACCAATTTATTGATACCGTTTGTAAGTTTTTGAGATTCTCATCGTTGGCCAAGGTTATGCTCCTGATTTGGTTGGACACCGAGTGAAAGAGGTGATAATCGGTTGGCGCAAGATCTGGAAAGTACGGCGGATGCGGAAAAATCTTCCATTCGAGACCATTCAGGGCCTCCTTGACGATGTTTGCTGTGTGAGATCGTACATTGCCGTGGTGCAAGATGATTTTGTGTTGTCGATCGGGTCGTTTCAGTTGAATAACCTCATTTAGCTGGGCGAGGTGACGTTCCTCGTTAAACGTCTTATCCTTCTACACTATTTCCCAGTACACCAGACCCCCAGTCCCACCAAACGCAGATCATGCTATTCTTGGGATGAAGATCTTACTTAACTCTCGACTTTGGCGCATCTTCTGCGACCGGCACTCTTTCCTTTGCCTGATATTAACATAGAGACATAGTTTCTCATCTCCCGTGATGATTCCGCACAAGAATCGTTTATTATGACCGCGTGTTGGTCAGTGTCCGTCAGCATTTTGAACAGCTTTGTTGCGGCAGTTTTTCTTGTAGTCGACGCTTAGTGGCACCCAAGCTCAGAGATTTTGAATAAATCTCATAGATTGATGTCTAGAGATTGTCGCGGTGCATCTTCTCAGCCAATGCTTTGGCTGACGACCGCCCTCCTTCAAAAGCGCTTTTAGATGATCCCCGTCGAAGTTGGAAGATTGACCAGAGCGGGGTGTGTCGTCTAGATCCATATATGGTGCAAATATCTCGAACTACTTCTGTAGTTTTTTGACCACAACGAAACGAGAAATATAGCAAGTGTCGAAAATGAATGAAAATGAAGTTTTTCAGAAAAGTGATAGTTTTGGAGAGTAAGAAAAGGACGGTCGAATGCATATATGCACTTGCCCAAACAAAATAAAAATGGAAGAGAAACAAAATGAATTAGAAAATCGACGAGAACTTACGAAACAACCCATTAAATACCACCGGAATTAATAATATGTAAATAATCATTACTAATAGAACATCATTTTTTGTTTAAAAACGTTAAAATAGTAACTAATGGAAAATCCCTACGAATCTACGACACCCCAATACTGGTTTGTGTTGGGTAGTGCAACAAGGAATTTTTATTTCATTTGGATTAAATAAAATATTTTTTCAATTCTCTGAAACTAGGTTTGTAGATTAAGTGGTTATTTTAGAAAATAATGTTATTTAACTATTTCTCATCTTACTCGTTCAAAAAATGCGTTCTTGGCATCATAAACCACATGAAAAGGTGACTTATTCTAAAAAATAAACGATATAGTAGTTCTCTACCATCTCTTTCAAATTTTATTCAACTATATTACTGCAATTGTGTTTACGTCTGTTCTGTCGTATGACAAAACAACACATAACTTGAACAAATTATGCATGCTGTTCAGTCATGAGCCAAGAAAATTATTATAAATTATCTAATATTCTTAAATATATATTAAATTTATAATTAAAAAACATTGTCTAATAATGTTTTTGTGTCATATTTAGCAAGAGCATTATATATCCCAATTATTGCCAAAGAGGCTTCTACTTTTATCCGGTATTGATTGCAGTAATGTTATACATTACATAATGCAGAATTAAAAATTCCTATTGACGTAAAATGAGAGTAACAAAAAATCCCCGATTATAGATTTTATCTGTTCTAGCCTATTTAATTCGTCATACTTAAACATTCGTCGAAACGCTTAAAAGCAGGAACCAAATTCGTACATAGTTGTATACAGTTTTATTACATAATATAAAAATATTTCATCATCATAAAACATATATGAACTATTCGTTGAATAATTGTGTAATTTAGCAGTGTAGTATCCACAGCGGAAGAAAAAGATTGTAAATATTACACTATTTAGTTGCAAAATCAATTATGATTAAAATGAATAAATAAATATATTAAGATGCTGCATATAATTTCAGTCAATTTTCAGTAGCAATTTATAAACGAAAAAAAAGTAAAGTAGTAAATATATATACATACCTACATACATACATTCATACATACATGCGTACATATAGCATCATCATCCTCATCAGCCCGTCGATCCACTGCAGGATGAAGGCCTCTTCAGCATGGGTTTCCTCTGCCAGTCGGGTCTAATATACTTAACGATGTCATCAGTCCATCGTGCTTTCGGTCTTCGAGGATGTTTGCGATTAAGCGGTATCCACTGCAAGATTGCCTTGGTTCATCTGTCGTCCCATCCCCTCGCTATATGGCCTACCCATCTCCATTTCAATTGCTTTACTCTACCAATGATGTCACACACTTTCGTTTGTTCCCTGATCCATGTGCAGGGCTTTCTGTCTCGTCTTGTAATACCAAGCATACCTTTTTCCATTCCCCTCTGTGCTGTCAGAAGTTTCTGAATTGATTGCGATGTGCAGGTTTCACTTCCGTATGTCATAACGGGCAGGGCGCACTGATCGAAGACTTTTCTTTTTAGTCAAAGTGGGAGTTTGCTCTTAAACATTATGTTGAGCCTGCCAAATGCCTGTCAGCAACATTTAACACCTCCTTCCACCTCCCGGGCGGTATCCCCTCTCATTGAAATCCTCTGCCCAAGATATACAAAGTGGTCCACGATCTCCAAATCCCTTTTTAAAACTGAAATTCTTCTGTCCTCAACGAAATTATTAAACATAACCTAACTCTTTCGGGTTAATTTTTAAGCTAAATGGTTCGCCAGCCCTTTGCAGCTCTTGTATGCATGCGTATATACACGAGGTGTATAAATATAGTATTGAAAACATCTCAACAAGCGTTTAGCTAACCATGTTATCTTCAGGAGATGATTGAATTGATTAGATTGAATCGTCTCCTGATTGAATGATGATGCACAAATTCTTTATGAACGGCCCCCTGACTATCAAAAAAGCAAACCAGCATGCTTTTGATTTGCTCATTCTGCCTTTTTTTGGCCCTGATGAGATTAGAGTGTACCAAATCCAAAACTCGTCATCAGTAGTGACACATTGCAGAAAATGAGTTTAATATTCCTATTATCCTTTTGATCCTGCGAAAAGTTTTTCGGGGCCATTTTCGCGCAGATTTTTTTCATCCCCAATTTATTGGTCAACATCTAATGAACGTATGTGTGAGTCAAAGTCAACCCTTGTCCGATCATTATGATCGTCAACGAACGGACATTTTCATCACTTCTTCCAGTTGAAAGCTTTCCACTCCGAGGTTCATCTTCAATCAAATCTTAGCCCTTGATAAAACACTGCTTCCATAAGCCTGTTCAAATTTTGCAAAAGTTTCCGCTGCACTGTATCCATATCTGAAACAAAACTTGATAGTGTACCGTTATTCGAAAATGTTGTCGCTCATTTTCAGAATGCACTAGATAAACGCGGTTCAGGAATTGCTATGGACCTCCATAACTCCATTTAATTTGTCCATTGGAAATCCATTTAATTTGTCAATGTTTAAATGATGTCAAATTTAAATTATTCAAAATTTTCACAAACAATAATTATTTGATAATATTTACAGTTAAATGTTTTCCTATGAAATCAATTACATACAGTTATGTGCATAAGTATTATATGCAAATATTTTTCTGACAGATGGTGGTGCAACTGCAAAAGTTATTTCATTCCTGAACAGTAACGCTTCGTAAAAAACCAACGTGACATTTAGTTTTGTTTTAATAGCCTTCGAAATCCGATAAGTTCGATATTTTTGCTATATTTGCTGATTGATAAAAAAACCATTGCGCAAACCGAAGAAAAGATGAAAATATATGGACACTCTGCTCCTTTACATTTCATGGATCATAAGTGGTTAGAAGGAGAAGAAGAAGGGAAAGCCCACCACCCTCTCCTCCGTCTATTCCTGAAGGGAATGACCGTGCGCGAACGCGATCGCTTCGAAGTCAGGATGTTTGTCAAATTGGTTTAAGAACATGTCCACTACTAGGTTCCATATATTTATATGGAATGAACCCCTATAGGCAGCCCATTTACAGAATTTTATTTGTTACACCCAGGCCCACGTCTATTTGTTTTTAATGTAGGAAATCATTAGTTGGAGTAGATAGACCAGAGGATTTTTCGTTTTTAGCGCATGCAGCGCCGCCGGCCACCATACGTTGCTGAAGGCACCTTTTATGTTACGGAATATGTCTGTTGTGTATTTGTATCTGCTGTTTTTGATAGAGTCTGTGAATTTTTGGAATGCTTGGCTGGTTCCCCGACCCCTGACAAAGTGAAATTGTCCTTCGTGGTGATTTGTAGATTGTGCACCACCTCTAATCTCTTGGGTCATGTTTGTTATCTGTAATTTTGGTCGATATGCATAAGGGACATTTATGATCCTCAATCTATCCCTTTTAGGTCAAGATCTTGTGTTATGATTTTGGGCGCAGTAGCCACATGCTGTTTCTGCGTTACATTTGTTGGAGATGTGCCCAAACCCTTGTCATCTGTAACAGGTTGTTATTTATATCCTGTCATCTATCTTGCAGGAGGGCCATCCTAGGTATAGTTTGCTTCCTTCAAAAAGTTTCTTCCTGGTATAGGCGTCTACTTCTACTACCCATTGCACGTACTGTTTATCACGTGCGGCCACGGCCCGGACTTGAAGATAGGATTGATATTTAGTGTATCTTCCGACCAGTTCTCTAAGAAATTCAACCTTGGTTTAAGTTTGCTTATTGATACAATTGAGAGGTTCAGTTTCTTAACTTCCTCCGAGTTGGTGATTTTTTCGAAGTCATTTGAGATTGCTTCGATTATAACTTTATTGTGTTTTTTGTGGAGTATATTCTTGTGGGTTTAATCCTAGTTTGTTAGATGAGAGTTTTTACGTTTTTCAAATACCTGCTTCTCCTTTATATCATGAGATATTGAAATTATTTGGACCTGACTTTGGTCTAGACAATGTAGAAATTACCACAAGACCGTAGAGGGGATATTTCCACAGTATTGTTCGAACCTTTAAGAGCAGTTTTATTGCTTTCTATAGTTTAGTTTGTTTCTGTCGCCTTTATAGTACAGGCATGTGTTTAAGTCGATATTATATAAAATGGCAAGTTCTAATCGTTGATTTTGCAAAAATCCAGCGGATAAGTTTTGTTGTATATGCGGACAATTTATTTTAAAGTCACATGCTAGACTTATATAGGAGAAGGTCAAAAAAGCCTATATTATATATTTTAAGGTCCAAATTGAAGATCAAGATAAAAGTTGGGCTCCTCATGTTTTGTGTAGTGTGGAGAGAACCTGACCATGTAAGTGAGTGCTACTTTTGTATCACTAAAACAGAAGGGATTTAAAAAAAGTAAAGGAAGCAAAAGCAAAAAGAAGCGGTATCCAAATTTGCATTCTGCACTTCCTCCATTGCTAGGAATTACTAGTACCGATTGCGCCTTTAAACCTGGACAACATGTTTCCCGGTGATTCTAATTCCTCTTCAGGATCTGATCCACAACTTCCTGAGAACACCAGTTGTGACCCAACGTTTTTAACAACCACCAGTGAACCTCACTTAATAACTCAGACTGAATTAAATGATTTGATACGTGACCTGAGAAAGTCAAAATAAAAATTGGAACATCTTGGTTCTAGACTTCAACAACGGAACCTGTTAGATAAAAATGCAAGCATTTCACTTTACAGAAAACGGAATGTAACATTTTCATGTTTTTATAAAATTGATGGATTGCTATGTGTCTGTTGTGAAACTGATGGTTTAATGAATGAGCTTAATATGGAACATGTACCTTCCGAGTGGCGTATAGTCATATATTTGTCGAAATACAGCCCAAAAGCAGTCTTGCTTCATAATGGAAATAAAAACCCATCTATTACTTTAGTCCATTCAGTGACAATGAAAGGAACCTATGACAACTTAGCAACCATACTAAATGGCGTTAAATATAACGGTATCAGTGGAATATTTGAGGGGATTTAAAAGTAATAGGTATATTGCTAGGACTTCAAGGGGGTTTTACAAAGTATTGCTATTGTTTGTGTCTATGGGACAATAGGGCAACAAGAGAACATAACAGTAAGAAAGATTGGCCTCATAGAACTTCTTTTGAAACTGGTACTTCAAACGTGAATCTGGTACTTCAAAACAAACAACCAAAAAAAGGTGTTTCTTCCGCTTCTCCATATTAAGCTGGGATTAATGAAAAACTTTGCCAAAGCCATGGACAAAGAAGATAATGGTTTCAAGTACCTAAAAGGAAAAGGAATTGAGGAACATTTCCCCAATTAAATGGTAACTAAAACTAAAAGAATTAAATGATAACAAAACTAAAAGAAAGTATATTTATTGGATCTCAAAGGAAACTTCTAGGTGATTTCCGTTTTCAAGAAAAATTAAATGAAAAGGAATTGGCAACTTGGAAGTGTTTTGTAAGTGTAGTGAAAGGATTTCTGGACAAGAAGAAAGATGAAAACTATTAAAACCTTATAGATGAACTCTTCAAAGCCTATGAAATACTTGGATGTCGCATGTCCTTAAAATGCATTTTTTTACGTTCCCATTTGGATTTTATCCAGAAAATTTGGGTGCAGTAAGTGACGAATAAGCAGAGAGGTTTCACAGGACATCAGGATGATGGGAGCAATATACCTGGGACGCTGGAATCCATCTATGCTGGGCAACTACTCCGGATTTTTAAAAAGGGATGATGCTACACAACCCAAGAGGAAAAAGTGAAAGTTTTTGTCGCTGTGTGATATCTCATTTAATATATGTTTTATTCATATAATCATCAGTAATGTATTTATATAGATTTAACACGTTTTATATCTTTATATTAAATAAATATCAGTTTGTCAAAAATATGTCGTTTTCCCACCACCGACCCCTGTTACAAAAAAAAATGTACGTATTACAGTAATTAGCTTATCATTTTCGGATTTAGGACTACAAAATACTTCATATACACATATTTTCATCAATGTTACCTTAAAAAGCTAAATTTGTTGACCTGTATTATTAATAGTTTATTGCTAATGCATTAGTTGAATTGTCTGAAAATGTGATCGTTTATTAGATTATTATTATTTGTGATATGTAACCTTTATACAGTTAAACAAAATGCATAACACTTCTGCATGACATTTATACCAGAAATTAAAAAAATTTAATAGCCAATTCATGGTGTTCATCTTTTTTGTCAGCATATTAACAATAAAGTAGTTTTAAGTTGCGTCGATATTTCTGTATTTGCATTTAAATTAATTTTAATACATATTTCAGTTTTTTCTCACATTATTCATAATTAAGGTGATGTGTGTTTTTACGACCTAACAAAAAATATTTTTCTAGCATATTTTAGAATATGAGGTTACTTTTTTTTGCATGGAACATAAAAACCAGAACCTTATGTCATAGAAATAAGAACATAATATCATAAAAAAGAATTTAAAACAAGCAAGTTTTATGGTGGTGTTTTACCCACCACCAAGTCGAAGGGTCGTAGTAGTGGTAGAATTTCATCTGATAAATTATGATAATATTGTATAGAATAATTGTGTTACAGTACTCCCTTAGGCGAGTGCTGAACAAAGCAGGAATATATCCTATGTTCGTATTAAGCACGAAAAATTATTTGAATATCACCCATACACATTTCAAATTCCTCTATTAATATTCTACACATCACTTTATACACATCACGTTATTGGCTGTAGTCGATGATTTTGGACGACTTCTCAGTGATTTTGCCGATTTTATTTAACTCTCAACTGTCATTGAATTAATCAAATCAGTCGTATACTTGTATAAAATAAAGGCATCATCCACCTCACACTTGTTAGGCAAAAAATAGTAGGGGAGAGGTGCGTCAATAGTAATAAAAAATTCAATCTTATATAACATTTTAATGTACAATCAGAGCAGAATATGATTTGGTCATAATATAAGTACCTTATCCACTTATATAATAAAATATAAAATAGAAATAAAAGTAAATAGTATTCGAGGAAATGGCACTTATTGAGATTAAGGGGTAGTGTTATAATTGTTGTAACGGTTATAAGAGTATCAATTGTAACGGTAATGAGGGTCAATTGTAACATACCGTAATAAAAACAATAAACGAGAAGGTATCAGTAGTTTACGCTAAAAACGTACTAAACAATCAAAAACAGTGCCAGTTATTCCGACAAACAATTTAAACACACAAAAAATGGATCATTTTTGGCATAGCTGGAGTGGGGCCATTTATGACAGAATTTTGGGATCATTTTCTCATTAATCTTTATTTTCCTTGCCTCTAACTCTTCTTTTTCTGATGTATCTGTTAGATACACCAGGTTAGGTTAAATCTTCCAGTCTTAAATTTCACTCGAGCTGGTGCTTTTGGAAGCGGTGCCAAATCTAAAAGGGAAGTCCTACATGGCGATATATGAAGAGTAAAGCTTGGTGTTGGTTGAGACGAAATCTGTGGCAAAAATCTGATGGGGAAAATCTCTTGCTGATCAGATTACTCAGGGGTGACTTCTCCGACAGGTTGGTCAGTGACACTAGCCGGAGCAAAATCAATATCCGGAAAATATCTTATAATATCTGTTAAATGGCCATATGACCGTGCATGCAAACCCTTGAGTAATGTTAATTGGTGTCGCAGGAAAAGAAATAGGTTATTTAACAAACCCTGGTAAATCATAAATGGCCATTCGTTGTTCTGGATAATTTTTCATTCAAGGATCTGCGGCAATAATAAATTTAGTTTTAAAAGGTCCAAAAACTGTCTTACCAACTGGTGGTAGTTTACGCGATGTATGTGAAGGAAATGATAATATAGACATGAAGTTTTCTTTACAATATTGAAAAATGGGTATGTATGGTGAATGATTGTCAATTTTAGCCACAACAGGGTTTTATCTAATAGGCTTAGCAAATTTCGAGAAGTGCTTCATGAACATTGCAAAATCTTCATTTTGCATCCAACCACTTTTATTTCCTGAACCGTCATAGCCAGAAGAAGCATCACTTACAAAATGAGGCTAAAAATTCTTTCGTGGAAAAATAAAAAAGGCAGATACAGCGTTCCCTATATTGCGTTAACAGCCAAACATATTGTTACTAGGGTACCTAGTTCTTGTGAAGTAATAGCACCGACCTGTTTTGGTGTATTTAACAGCAATTACTCTGCTAGGTTTCTAACTTGTAACGCCTGTCTCATCTATATTATATAATTACAGAGTGTCAATTCTAACATGTTACAATTTCACCTCCGTGTTTTGTCACTTTTGCACCACAGTGGCCTTACGGCATTAAAGACTTAGGTATATAAAATAGATAATGAATTTGACCACGTCACATACCTATACATGTATACAGGATGTATCTTCTTTGAAAATCACCACTAAACTATGGTAATATTGTTATATTTTAATATAATCAGAAAAATAGGTATATTTTTACGATAACTTAGTTATATCAAACTGTCATTTACTCACGCTGTCAACAACTCACGCACGTACTGTTTAAGCTGTAAGTTCGGTCGGTAAATCAATATCCGATGAAACTTCGATTACTCCACCAAGAGCTACCGTTACTCGCCAATAGATGTATAGAAACAAATGTTGCAATTGCCTCCCCGTTATAATTGACAGACCTCTCCCCTACCATATGTGGGATAAAAATTATCTTCTATTTATTCCTCTGTAACTAATTTCCTGATTTTTGTACTTTCGAAGACTTAATGTGCTTCTCGTGTTTGAAACGTTCTGACCGTAAACTTATTTGATCTGATACTTTTCTCACTTTTACGTTTCTATTTTTAAAAATACGATGATTATATGGCCACTTTTACAATTGCACCCTTGTAAGATTATACAGGGTGTAAGGAAAAGAACTTTCGTAAATTTAACCAAGGATTCTTTACATCATTTTGAACATAAAGTTTCCTTAAAACATGTATCCAAAATACAACCATTTCCGCAGAAATGTCAAAAGTTTTTGAATTTTTCGTATCGTCATAGGTAATTCGGTTGAATGAAATTGAGTTTTTTGTTTTATTGACCTCTCAAGGTATTATAAATTTGAAATAAATAATATTCAATAAATATTATATAATTCAATAATAAATATATATTGAAAATAAAATGTAACATTTGTATAGGCATATATTCATTCCATACATTTTAGCATCATTTGGTTTATTTTGATACAAAAAAAGGAAAACTTACACATCATTATCATTTAATGTGAAATTCAAAATTACTAGCAGTAATTTTTAGCAAGATAACATGTTTTACTTAATGTAACCCTGCCACCGTTTTAACCATTTTTCCCGAACGCGTTGAAAAAGTCCTGCCATATTTCTAATCTAGTCGGCAGCAGCAAAAATATATTGCAAATAATTTTCATTGCCTAGTTCAGATTTATAAACCAGATATTTTATATGGTCCCAAAAGAAAATTCAAAATAATTAAGATCAGGGGATCTGGCAGGCCAATGATTGGGTCGATTTCTTCCTATCCACCAATTTCTTCTTGTTCACCAGTTTTCAAAATTATTATTTAAGTGTCAACCAGACAAGTGACAACCATCAGCATGAGTATTGGGGCACCATTAGTAAAAGATGTGGCAACTCATTTCTTAAAAAACTTACATATCCCTGCCCATTTAATCTTTGGGGTAAAACAAATGACGCTATAATCAGATCTCCCACTGATCCCCATCCCCATCGAAAATTCATGTTGGGATTTTTTCCAGTAATTTGGATTTTCATCTGAAAATTATGAAAATTCCAAATTCAACTCCTTTGATTTTGGCCAATAAACCATTCACAATATTCTTGCCAGGATGAAAAATCAGCGGGTAAGAGTACTTTTACCCTTTGTACATGATAAGGGTAGAGTAATTACTCTTTTAGTATTCTTTATATAATCCAATGAGAAACTACAACATGTTGCGCAACACTTCGAGTACTTATGCTAGAATCCTATTAAATAAAATGAAAATTTGTTCTTCGACTTTAGGACCCATTTCTCGCTGCCAATTTTATAATATTACAAGTATCCAAAAGTATTTTAGAAACTTATTGTTGGAGCATTTACAACCCCAAACTTGTTCGGAATTTTGGAGAGTTGGAAAAGTGGAGAATTTTTGGAGAATTTTGGATGCCTCTTATCTCCGTAAATAAGAGGCATATCGTGATATTGGCGTACATATATTTATGATTTGCAATGGAACTTGTTTAGCGTTCATAAAGTTATAAAGCGACAAGAACTTCCACTTTTTCCTCTTGTGTTCTGTAACATCATCTCTTTTTAAAACCCAGCAGTAGTCACCTAACATACATGGGCTTCAGCATCCCTAGTATATTACTTCGATCTTCCTGATGTCCTGGTGAAAAGAGTCTCCTTCTCCTTTGCCTGAGGTGAAGGTTGTCTGATCACAGACATTTAGATGTGGATTTGTGTGTGCGTGTGTGTGTATATGTAAAATCGAAAAGACATGATAAGAATTGACATTTTAAGAAAATAATATGGTTATATATATATATTATCCATTCATTTGGAATGCTTTATACTTTCCATATCTTTTCTAACAGGTTATGTTTACTCTTTTCTGGAACTTCGTGCTGTTGTTGGGATTGGTTCTGTTGTTACTGCTGTGGTTGACCGTGTTCGCTTATAAAGAGTTTTCGAATAAGAGTTTCAGAAACGCAGCGGCAATAATTGCGTCAACACCGCTTGACATGTATATTTCACTCATAGACTACTGTTCAGTACATTGTGTGAATTTACCATGGAAAGATACACGATTCAACAGAGCCTAGAAATTGGAAGTTGGAAGGCAACCCCCACGTTGGGAAAAATTACCTTTTCCGGCGAAGCACACTTTTGGTTTAATAAGTTGATAAACAAATATTTGTTTATCAACTTTTGGTTATCAACAGGATTTGGACCGATGAAAATCCTCAAGTGATTCAGGAGTTACCTCTTCATCCTCAGAAAGTTACAATTTGGTATGGTTTTTGAGCTGAAGGAGTGATAGGACTTTATTTTTTTGGAGGCGATGGTATAAATCGTGTTACTATTAATGGTGAACACTAAGAATATGCTAACAGATTATCTTAGGTCTGAACTAATAAATGTGGACATAAACAATGATTTTTTTAAACAAAAAGGTGCGACTTGTCACATATCTCCCCAGTCAATTGATTTAATGCCAGAAAAGTTTTTGAACGACATTACTTTCAAGATATAATTTGTTCTTCAAAATTAAATAAAAATAAAAATTACCGGATCTGTTCCCTACCATACAAACATATCCTTTTACTAATGATGATAATTATTTTCTTGCAAATGAATATTTATTACAAGCAACATCTAATAATATTAATACTTTTATCTAAAATCGTAATTAGTTTATTGCCACTAGAAAATAAGAGATTACCAACATACACATCTAATAATATATAACCAAATACCATGTGTGACAGTTAAGTTATTTAGTTAAGTTATTCTTAATTTTTTCTTAAAAAAAAAGTTTAATTTGGGAGAAATGTAAAAAAAGGGTTTATTTAAAGTATGTGCCATCGCTAACTTCACATCTTTGCCATCTTTCTGGCTATTTATGGATACCCTTCCAGAAAAACCGTACATTGTTTCAGGTGGTCCAGTCATTAAGATATTTTTCGACATCTCCGTAATTGTTGAAGTGTTTCATGGAAAGTGCATGAGACATCGATGAAAACAAGTGGTAGTCAGGGCTAAGTCTGGTGAGAACGGCGGGTGTTGCAAAAGTTTCCAGCCAAGCGCAAAAATGATGTCTCCGACCGCTTTCGCTGCGTGTGATGGGACGTTCTGTGTTGCAAAATCACTTTTTTGTCTCTTGTAGCCCATTCTAGTCGCTTTTTAATCAGTGTACGATTCAAATTTATCATTTGTTGACGATAGCAAACGGTGTTAACTGTTTCACCTGGTTTTAGAAGCTCATGGCATACGACACCCTTCTAATCCCACCAAATGCGCAACAAGGTCTTCTTTCCAAAGCGATTCGATCTTGCAACTTGCGGTTGATGTTGATGGTTGTCTTGGATCAACGCATGATTTTGTGCGTTTTGAGATCTCGAAATATATCCATTTTTCGTCTCCAGTCACGATCCGATGCAAAAAAGTATTTCTTTAATATACATAAAGCAAAACTTCGCACACCGTTTTTCGCCCACAACGCTCACAAGTCACTCGTGTTTTTCTTTTGATTGAATAAGAAAAGCAGTACGTGTCGCAAATACTCTTTATTTGGCTCGAAACTCGACATCTTTACCACATGGAAAAAATATGACGCCAACTCGAAATCAATGGCGTTTGAAAGGTTCTATCTTAGCAACAAAATAACATAAGAGATTAGACTATGAAATGACCCTTATTTCTAACACAATATCTTAAAAAATTAAGAATTGTTAAATTGCTCCATGAAACGAGTTTGGTGTAACCTGGTTATTAAAATAAAATGTAATCAATGCGTTTTCAAGAATTGGTATAATTCTTGGATATAAACAAGCGTCACAAGAACACGGTAAAATACAATTTTTTGTGTCTGGAAAAAACATTTCATCATTAGGACATGAGTAAATAAGAATGTTCAGTAGTAATGTGTCTTCATTGTGAACAAATACAAAATAAAATTACCGTACAAAGTAAGTTTGACTTAACGTTATGTTATTTTTATGTATTAAGTAATCAAATTGGTTATTTCTCCTTTTCTTATACTTTGACTATTTATTCTGTACTAATAATATCTGCTTTTTGGAATAACAGTAATTTAAAGCGAACATTTACCACCTGGTACCTAATTGATTTTAACTGTTATTGTGGATGTCTAAGACCATACTCTTTAACAGTTTAATAATATTTCTTATTAATAATACAATAAAATGACAATATAATTCAGTAATAAAAGGTCGTCCAACTTTAAAATGAGGCACAATGATAACTACAAGTTATAATCCGATAATTTATATTTTTTCTTGAAGAAGAAATATTGGTATTATGTTTTAAAAATCATGTCGTTCAAATGTCCCTCTCGGCTTGAATGTATTCTGGAAACCCTATTTTCGATTACCTTTTCGTACATACCGCGTGGTATAATTTCAATGGTCGCCTGAATGTTTCGTTTGAGGTCAAGAAATTAATTTGTTTCTGTAAACCAGAAATTTAACATAACCCCACAAAAAATAATCTAATTGACCATCACCGTTCGACGAAATAACGCGTCCAGGAAACTGTTCTTGCAATAAATCGATTGTCTAACGAGAAATGTCACAATTCGGACGTTTTGAAAGAAAACATTGTTTATATCTACATTTACAATTTCAGGTCAATGATATTCTTCACCATTAACAGTAACACGATTTCCATTAGAGTCTTCAAAAATATAAGGTTCTGTCGATCCTTCAGCCTAAAAACCGCAACAAATAGTAACTTTCTGAGGATGAAGAAATAGCTCCTGAATTACTTCATGATTTTTCATCGGCCCAAATCTCGCAGTTTGGGTTTGTTCACAAACCCATTAAAATCAGAAATGCGATTCGCCGGAAAGGATAATTTTTACAATTCATTTAAAGAAAATTCTATGAGCTGTCAATAGTATTAGATCATAGGTTTCCAACGAGCATGGTACCATCCCCCAGTGTATATTTGTGTAGTACCCGCTGTACGCACCGCTCCGCCTGTATGTGCAGTGGAATATTGATAGTTTATGTTTGATTAGGTTATTCCAAGAAATGTTAAAAATAAAGTTGATTTATTTTTCATTGTTTATACTTATTTTCTATAGTTTATACGTTTTTCTTTGGTATAAATGCTTCATCCAATAACGCCTTTCTTGCATTTTTTTTCCTTTTTCTTGATTAAATTGTTCATTATTACGAATGCAGCATACTTCTTCAACATAATATTATACTGGGACATGCTTTGACTACAATCAGTTACTCAATATATAATAAATCACTAAATAATAAATTTTAATATAGCCACGTCACGTAGGTATCTTTTTGAAACCAAAAACATTAATTTCACTTCAATAACACGCCCACATACAAATGCCTTTGACGTTCGCGAGAAAACCGACAACAGATGGTTCGTGTGCGTGCTGTGCGGCGAAAATATTTGTGTGTGACCTTGTGTGTCAGAGCGTCTACATTACCATGCACGCACACCACATACAACACATACAGGCCGCACAACGCAAATTTTTATTGGTGTGAACCCAGCTTTAAGCCAAAATTTCAATACTTTAGTTTGCATTTAAATAAGTGATTTCCAATAACGATTATGTTGATTTAAGAAAGCATTTAAGAAATATTTTTGTGTCTTATATATAATCATTTGATACATCATACTTCATAAATTTACAAGATTACTTTAAAATTGCGTCAAAAGAGTGGAGTACTTTGTTCAACTGATAACTATAAGAGAGGTCGTAATATAAACTAAACATTTGTGAAACTAATTTGCAGATATGAACATATATTTAATGTGATAAACGAAAAACAACACATGCGAAAAAATAGCCACGATTTCGATTAGTATAAACGCAGAATTCGTAAAATAAATATCAGTAAATTTCCGTTAATTGCCTATAGCGCAACACTCTTAAATAATTTCAATAGAACTTTAAATCGTAAACGAGATATGTTTGTCAATTTTGTCAAAATAATATAGATCTGAATTTTCATTGATTTGAATAAAAATAATTTAAAATACATTAATATGTTTGAAAAAAAAATTGTGATGCGTTCAAAGGATGTTCCAGCCATGGAGCTTTTCTTAAATTGTATGAGCAGACCAAGGTAAGTTAATTAATGTTTAATTTGGTCAAGAACTATTACTATTTATGATATGTTTGCATGCAGTAAACGAAGCAAATATTCTAATATATACATTTCAAATCAAATATTTTTGGATACTAGAAATCTATTTTTATTTTATTTTTTATATTAAAATATGTGTCCAAATTCAAAGAGAACTTATTCGACTGTTTTCCATTCGACGCTCAACTGAACTCAGTTATTTAGGTTATTTAAAAAACTTTTCCAAATCGTATTCCTTATTAGCGATGACAAATTTTTTCCCGTTCACTGTTCTGTTCTTACTTAGGACCAGTATTACTTGAGATAGTACCATCTACATTTATAGAATGTTATGAAATCTTTCTAATAACAAAAATTCTAGTAGATATGGTACTTATATACTTATGCAGATATATTTGTTAACCATTACGTCGGCTTTCCAATAAAAGATAATTTGCAATTGTTCTTTCTGACTACCGTATATTATTTTCTATCTTTAGTTGTTATCAGTCTGAATTTCCAACAAATATATTTTACACTAAAATTCATAATTAGCGGAGATTTTCTTGTTTACATTTTATTTTTTCCGATGTTACCTGTAGTTGCACTGATTTTATTGATACAATTTCCTAATGTTCATCACTTTAGTTTTTTCTTTAATTACGACATTTTTGCAGGGCTAGATGGATGTATTGCTGATAAATACATAATCTTGAATTTTAGATAACTTTCACTATAAACTGAGTTTTTAAGACTAAAGATTAATACCTGCTTCAACAATAATTAATTTGAAAAAAATATTGAACTTATAATCTAAAATTACGGTAAATCAATGTTAACCTTTGATGTTAACTCATCTCAAGTTATCGTTTTACAGAAAGAAAACCGAATTACGTTTTGTAAAGATATCGTGAGGTGTTGATTAAGTAAGTTAATCAAACAAACATATCGAATGATGAGATCCCTACACATCAAAGACTGCATAGCTGCTAGATGCCATCTTGTGTAACGATTGCAAATAACAGGCATGGAATAAAACTGTTTGACTAATTGATAATTGTATTAATGAAGAAGCAAGAAGAAGAATTTTACAATTGTTTTAAATTTTGTAATGAGTGCACTGATTAATGTAATGATTGATTGTATTGATTAATTATAATGTTGTGTTAGTAATACAAATATGCATTACTAATCCAACGCATATTTTTGTTTACAAGCGTTAAAGGAGCAAATAATGGAAAATCCCTACGAACTATATGGATTGTATCAAAGAAATCGATACTTTAGGAAAGCAAAAATGGTGCGTTGTAGCAGACTACAGGATATTCAACGAAAAAAACATAGAATAATAAGTGTCAATATCTAACAACTTTAGAGCTGGTTAAGAAGTTTCATCCAAGACAACAAGCGTATTTGTGAATGCCGTTCAAACTTAAATATTCACTAACTACATTTTTTTCTGCAACTTATAGTTGATATATTAAAAAGAGATACAGAATTAAAAATGTATGGAGGTATATAATATATTTAGGGTATATAATAACATGCGATATCCAACGATATCCTAACAAAATAAGAACCATTATGAACTATCGAATTCCAGAAATAGCAAAACAGATGAAAGATTTCATGCAGCACTTATGATATTATCGACGATTTATCCTTTGCCAAAAGCACCGAACCGATTACAAAGTGTCTAAAAATAGAGACAAAAACTAAACATGCCGACGAATTCTTGAAATTTTTCGAATGTTACAAAACTATTAACCAATAAACCAAGAAACGCAGCCTTATGAACGATACTGTTACAAGAACTAATCTGTTCATATTTATCAAAAGCGTACACATTTCAAATGCTAAACTTACATGAACAAAATCATCATTGTGAAGAAATGAGAATATTTATAGGTAATGAAATATTTTCGCCTATTCTTATATGAGCTGAGCATAGTAGAATACAATAATAAACTATTACTTTGAAAAATTAAATTGGAAGAATTTGATTTACTATGGTGTGTATAACAAAACAAAAATTATACACAAATGTAGATAATCTCTTGGGAATTGAAATACATTCCAAAGAAACTGACGATATTAATATTTTAGTTCATCAGGCCGAGATGGTCTATGCCTTAGTTTGTTGGGTTGCCAGTATTACGGTCACCCATCCAGGTCTCGACCTCGACCCACGTCTTAACTTCACTTATCGAGAACTGAAGCTCGACGCAGTGTGGTTGATCTGACATCAACCAACGATATTGCTGCCATCAAATTGTATTAGTAATTTTAATAGAGAAATAGAATATGAAACACAACGTTTTTATAAAATATAATATATAATTGCTAATATTCTATTGATAATAAAGGGTAATTTTTTGTTTGTCCGAACTTTGAATAGGGGTCTTTGTCAAACGAACTGTGAGTTTGCGCGAAAGTCTATAAATTTGTATCCCAATAGTATGGCATATCATTATTGCATTTCAATCATCTGGCAAACGTTTAACTCCCTCAGGGGGTCCTGGAGGTGCTCCTCCGGAAGACGGGATGTGACGTCCCCGAGGTCCCCAGTCACGTTGTGTGTATGTCCTGTTCTGTCTCCTTTCTGTCATCGCCCTTAAGCCAAACAGTTAGCCACCATGGTGATGGCTGCATGGCACCTGAGGGGATCAGGTGTCGCAAACGGTGCCTCTGGGGTACCTCCCGTCCCCCCAGAGTACTTAGGGTTGCCAGGGTATGGGGCACTGCTCTGGCCGACTTGTATTTCCTCCATTTTCGTGGGAACCACATGACTTCAAAATTTAACTTTCCTCCCCTTAGCGGGTCCAAAAGACCCAGAACTGAGTCCCCGGCATCGCCGGTTATGTTTGACAAGTTTTTAGTAATAAAACTAAAAAATGAATCTGACTCTTTTAAACAAATGTCTCCATTTTTAATACACAAAGCGTTACTAGCGCAACTTGGAACACTGTCTGATACCAGAAAGCAAAGTGATGGCACACTATTGGTAGAGGTTTCGAATGAAAGACAATCTTTAATGGCAGCTAAACTTAACAAACTCCACACTTTTGACGTAGAAGTATCTCCGCATTCCTCCCGTAATATCATCAAGGGCATCGTAACCTGTTCTGACTTAGCCAACTGCACAGATCAAGAAATAAAAGAAAATATGCAAGATCAAGGAGTTATCGGTGTTCATCGTATTTCTCCTAAATGCTTCCATTGCCAAAAATTTGGACATACCGCCACTCGCTGCTCCTCTCCAGAGATCTGCCCTTCCTGTGGTCATTCTAGCCATAGCGAAGCTCCTTGCACTCTTCAACCTATATGTGTTAACTGTCAAGAGTCTCACTCTCCCAGATATAAAGGTTGCCAGACATACCGCAGAGAATTTGAAATCCAAAAGATAAGGGTCACAGAAAAGCTTCCTTATCCTGATGCTAAAAGGAAGTTCTACTCACTCCACCCAAGCCTCAACATTTCATACAGCAATGCTGTCACCAACCACCTCGCAGCCATTCCAAGGTTCACTGTGTCGGTCTCCACGCAGTGCGACCTTCCTTCCCCCACCAATCCCTTAACCCCTATCACAAGTTCTCAGACCTCTCCCTCTCTTCTCACACCCCCTCACTTTCCCGAAAACCAACACCCCCTGCATCTCTCTCACAACGATCCTCTCTTCATTATACACAATCTCCAAGTCTCAGGATCACAGGATTATCAACAGGATCACTTTCCTCCATCGACCTTTCACTCTGCTCTCCAAATCTTCTCTCGGATCTACAGTGGAGCCCTATTGGGGATCTACACGGCCGCGATCACTATCCTCTCCTAATATATTTCCCTTCTCATCACAGTCAATCCCCACCTAAACTATTATACAATTTCCGCAAATAGTGTCCGGAGACTCTGATCACAACATTTCTGTCCTGGTACAGAACTTCAAGACGGCTGCCGAAAAATCTGTTCCCCACTCAGAACACAATCGCCATCGTGCCCCCGTACCATGGTGGAACTCACAGGTTGCTAGAGCTATAAGGCACAGAAAGAGCTCCCTCAATAGGTTCAAACACCATCCTTCTCCAGAGAACTTTATCGAATTCAAACGAGCTAGGGCAGCTGCCAAAAGAACAATTCTAGCGGCGAAACGAGCCTCCTGGTCTTCGTTCGTTAGCTCCATCGGTCCTCAACAATCAACTACCATATTCTGGAAAAAGATCAACGTCTTCAAAGGAAGACCAACCAGTCACATCCAGGGCTTACTGCACAATAGAACCTGGATCACTTCTGACATAGACCAAGCTGAGTGTTTTGCCGACCACTTTACTTCAGTCTTCAGCAACTCAGGCCACTCCCCAGAATTCATCAGATATAAAGAACAAAATGAGTTCCCTCTCAACTTCAACGAACTCCAACCCTCTCCCTACAACCTAAAAGAGCTACACTGGGCTTTGTCCAGATGCAGACCAAGTGCTCCAGACCCCGATCTAATACCCATTCCTCTCATCCGACAACTACCTCCCTCAGCTATCCAATTTCTCCTCGAAATATATAATGACATCTGGATCACGGAAGCATTTATACGAGGTTACCACCTTATAGCCGCCTTTTTGGACATGAAGTCTGCTTTTGATACTGTATGGAGATACCAAATCATCAAGTCTCTGCACCTTTGGGGGTATCGAGGCCCATTAATAAAATTCATTCACAACTTCTTGACCAATCGCCTCTTCTCTGTCAGAATCAGAGGTCACATGTCCTCTTATCATCCACAAGAGTATGGGGTACCGCAGGGACCCGTCCTTAGCCCCACCCTATTCAATATAGCAGTTAATAGCATCTCTGAAATCTTCGAAAGTAAAGTGCAGTTTCGCCTCTATGCGGACGACGTTCTGTTTTATTATTCCTCCCCCAGCCCGCGCGTCTGCGAGAGAAGAATCCAGAGTGTCCTCGGTGAGCTCTCTACTTGGTCCACCCGCTCCGGTTTTAACTTCTCCCCTGAAAAATCCAACATCGTACATTTCTGCAGAAAAAAATCCTGCTCTAGACTCCAATCCTTCACATTCCTAGATCGAGATATCCTAACTCAGTCCACCGGAAGATTCTTGGGCCTAACATTTGACTATCGCCTAACCTGGAAGGCTCATCTCATTGATCTAAAATCCAGATGCATTAGATTTTTAAGCCTAATAAAGTTCCTCGCTCACTCCACTTGCCACTCGCTGACTATCGCTCACTTCGCTCAATTTATCTAACTGCCATCCGGCCAAAGATAGACACTATGGCAGCATAGTATACCGCTCTGCTCCAACCTCCTACCTCAACTTGATCGATCCCATCCAGAACACAGCCATTAGACTGTCCTTGGGTCTTTTTCGAACCACTCCTATCCCCAGCCTGCTTTGTGAGGCTGAGATAGAACCACTAACGCATCGACGTCTTCAATTACTTATAAACTATTCTTACAGCCTCTCATCCAGACCATTTCTCCCTCACGCTTCCTCATTCTTCAATCCTCGACCTATCCCACCACATCTTATCAGAACTAGTCCTCTTGAGTGCGTGGGCCACATTTTTCATCAATCCAGGAATAAATACAATCGCCCTTATCAGGACTGCTATCCAATTACCCCTTCTAATCATCCTCCATGGGCCCTACATTCTGTGCCTTTTAACTTATCCCTGCTCCGCTTTGACAAACCATCCACCCCTGCACTCTCCTTTCAGCACCACTTTCATATCATCCTCGACTCGATTCCCCAAACCAATATCATTTTCACTGATGGATCCAAATCTGCAATTGGTGTAGGATCTGCATTTGTTCTCTTTCCCTTAGGGAATCCTCTCCTTCCCCAAACCTTTCGCTATCACCTAAGCCCTCAATCCAGCTCTTACACGGCTGAGACCCTAACCCTTGAAAAATCTCTCCAATTCATACTCTCCCAACCCCCATCCAAATGGGCAATATGTTCGGACTCCACCAATACTCTTAGAGCTCTGGAAAAGGGATTAGATAATCATCCTCTCATATCCCGCTGTTTGGATCTCATTGAGGATATCCTTGCCATCGGATCTACCGTTCAGTTTCTCTGGATCCCTAGCCACCGCGGTATAGTTGGAAACGCGATGGCAGACTCTGAGGCTAAAATAGCCGCCACAGATGGATCACCATGTCCCACTCTAATTTCATCTGACCTACCGTCCTTCATCAAATCCCTGGTTAGAGGACAGTTACAGAATCACTGGAGCCTATTACAAGGACACAATAAGCTCAGAGAAGTTAAAACCACCTACTTCCTCAACAATTTTCCGAACTTCCCCTGTAAAAGAATCTCCACCATATGGTTCAGGATAAGATCGAGACATTGCGCTCTCACTCACCAGCACCTCTTGAGGAACGACCCTCCTCCTATCTGCTCCTCTTGCGGTGAACCTCTGACCGTCCGCCATTTTCTCATAGAATGTCGCGCCACATCAAACGTCAGGACCAGACTTTCCCTCCCCAGTGACCTCCCTATTCTCTTCCGACCCGGCTCCCTGGATGTTCTCCTCCTCTATCTAAGAGAAATATCCATCATTGGTCACATTTAGTCGCTGCTATCGCTCTACCTCTCCCACATCTCTCATCATCCATCCTCTCCATTCCTTAATCTCCATTACGCGTTCACCCCACTACCATCCGAAAACATTCCCCTTTTCTTCAACACTTGCCCTTCTTTATCAAACCCAGAACCCTAAATCTCTAATGTAAGCGAACATCTGCCGTAGTCATTCAAAAGGTCTTAATAAATGGACACACTGTGGTCGCTAAATGGTCTCTGTCACTAACTAACTAACTAAACTAGTAACTAACTAACTAAACGTCCAACATCAGAGCAATGCTTGCAAATTGTCTAAATTTATTATTAAAATCAGTATTCCGTGCGCCAAACTTGTAGAGCATTTAATGATATTGAACTTCGTGATGTATTCGCCGAATTATCGACAAATTCCGAACGCATTTTACGCTGCTCGATATTAAAACAAAAACCAGACAAAAAAATTGTGCATTCCGAAGAAAATATCGCCGCTGTTGCTGGTAGTGAAGATCCAAATGTAGCAATTCGTTAATGGGGATCGTTATAGAGCGGTCGTCCAAATTTGAATGGTATTGATCTGGAAGAGATGTAGTTTCAATGGGACGGTTCCACATGTTATACAGCCAACGCAACAATCCCTTGGTAGAGAGAACAACTCGGTGAGAAAATTATTTTGCGGAACGGAATGTTAATTGTTAATTATGTTAAATCTTTGGTTTATGCCGATAAACCAGCAACTGTTGACGCCTTGAAAGCCAACATAACTCGAACCGTTACAGACATAAAACACCAATTGTTTGAAAAAGTGGTCAGAAATTAAATTGACAGAAAGTGCTTTGTCAGAAGTTTTCAACCATTAATGCCATTGAATGTTATTTTACATAAAATAAATAGTTTTAAGGCATTCTAATTTGGTTATTGTTATATTTGAATTTAAAGTTCGGTCGCACTAAAACGTCACTGCATATTTCTACTTTAACTCAACAAGACAACAAGCGCTATTTAAACATGGTCAAAACGACCACACACCTTGGAAAAAAAATCGACATTAAAATAGGTTAACATTTAGTATGAAACTATATTAATTTTCATTGAAAAACTTTTGACAAATAAAGAAAAATTATCGGAATTAAAGAACATCCAAGAAAAAACGTGAAGAATATTTAAGGAAAATTATGGAAACCCACTGATCCTGAAATATTTTTTTTTTACCCAAATAGTCCATACTCATATATCAAAACATATATTTTAGAAAAAAAGTTCAAAGAGATAAAAGTTAAGTAATGTTTCAAAAGCCACAATAATTAAATGTATAAATCCTTCAAGAAAAACAGTAAAAGCAGAATCACTAAAAGAGTACACACAAACATTGGCTGGTCAAGTCAAGTGGAGGCCACAAGCGGTAAAAAGTTTGAGGCCCTCAAACTCAAGTTAGAAATAGAAGTTGCAAGAAGTTTCATAAACATATTAACAAAAAAGAAAAGTAATGAAAAATTTCATACCGTTATTAAATACATTTATTAAAAAATATGTTCACATGAATTTTCGGTCTTGCTTTATTTCTTACAAAATCATCAATTATTTTGGCAATATCGGCAAATGCGGTTTAAAATTTCCAGTTCTATATACAAAATGGCCAAGTTATTTAGTCTTTCTTCTCCAATTATATTAACTCAAAAATATTGTTCTCTCTTTGAAACAAATCTTTCTTCAAACGCATTAGATAAGGGAATTGTTAGAAAAATCTTCAATTATATTTCAATATGCGGAAATGTGCAAGACATTTCTTTGGCGGCTCGATAGGTGTGAGGATCTATCTACACCACTATCACTCGAGAAATCGAAAATGTCTAGAATGTCTGGTGTGAATTTTTTGGTGCCCGCGTTTTCTTTTAGAAATGTTATGAAATGGTCCGATTCATCTTTCAAAGTACAAACATCAATGTCATTTTTGTACATGTCTTTCAACTTTTTTAACGCTTTCTTTCTTTCTTCTGTTGACAATTTCCTCTAGAACAACTTCATACTTCTGAGCTCTTTGAGATTTTGATTTCCTCCAATTCTTGCTCTGTCTCACTATCATCACTTCTAGTTTCTACATTATCTACTTCTGGGTCATCTTCTTCATCATTGTACTCATCAGTATTCACCTCTTCGTAGAGTTTTAATACACGTTGGGTTTCCTTTGATGGAAAACAAACTCCTTAAAAATGTATAACATGCATTGGTTTCACGCACCGGATTTATTTCTAGAAATTCAAAAACTTAATTCAAACGGCAATGTCTAACTAAAGACATTGAAGCGGGCGAAAAGATACTTTAGATGTAGATTTCCTCTAGAATAACTTCATACTTCTGAGCTCTTTGAGATAGTTGTGCTTTAGTGTTATCACATATAATATAAAATGAACTGATTTTAATATCTTCTCTAATAGTGAATTCATTGTTATCACTTCTTCATTCTTATGACTTCTTTATTATCATCAAAAAAACACGTTTTTCTTTCGTCGTTTACGAGTTTGTTCATCTTCCACACTAAATGATTGCTTTGAAAAATCAGTTGCCTATTTTTCATATTCTTCTCAAAACTTGTTAATAAAATTTTCTAATGACTTCAGTAGGAAAGATCCTTTGAATATTCATAATTCAGAATCCACTGATTGCAGAGATTTACTAGTCGCATTTATTATTTGCAAAATAGTATTTCAAATTTCTGTCATTAGGCCGTTTTCATATTTGTCCATTTTCTTCAGAAGTGAAGTCGCTTCCACTATTGTAATTTGTTTTTCTTCTTCTGCATTACAAATTTCATTTAAGGCCTCTTTATATGGGCGAAGTTTTATAGCTAATACAGAGTCTGCTCTTGCTAACAGTCTTGTATCAGAAACTCTTTTCAGTGAGACGAATTATTTATCTTTACACATTTTTCGTTTGTTTATTAAAATTTTCCAGCGATGAGTTGACGCAGTGAAAAATGCATGCACAGGCATAAAATATTGAACTGCAGCGTTACAACTTTCAGAAGCTAAACATTTCCAATTAAATTTAAAAAATGGTTAGCACACGGAATAAAACCGCCCATGGACTATGTTTTTTAATGCTTGCTTGCAAACCTGAGTACTTTCCTGACATATTTGAAGCATTATCAAAAGATTATTCTCGGCAATTTTTAATATCCATTTCTATTATGTTATGTTACCAAAATTTCTTGTTCCAATTATGAAGAGTGGTGTCTATGGAAAGAGTGTTATCTATGGGAATCAATCCCACAAATATTTCCTTTATTACTACCAGAGGACGAAACATATCTTATCACAAAAGTAAGGTGGTCGACATATCGCGAGTGGAGTCAACAATTATACTATAAGTTGCAGATTGGATTTCTTCAATTATTTCAGATCTTACTTGATTGGTAATAAGGCTTACAAATTCTTAAAAATATTGTGAGATAAATAGTTCACTTCCTCGTCCTTTTGTATATTTTTGTAGATGTAATTTCAAGAACTCATCGTATTCGCTTAGGTATTCCAAGGAGGATAAATAATTTTCTTTCCTATTGGAATCTTTTCTTTCATCGTGGCTTTTAAATCCTAATCCTAAGCAACTCAATAATTTTTTTGTTGACACAATTTTTTTCAACACTTCTCTCCAGTAACATTCGTCTTTTTCCTGTAATAGTTAAGTATCAATTCCACTGGATTTGGTTGATCTTTCGTACAGTTCTTTTGAAACTTCGTGGTCCGCTAAAATAACAATAATTGATCTCCAATTTTGTAAACCAATTATTAATTTAGATTTTGCTTTTGAAAAGAGTTTGCAAGGGTAGCAGTAAACACTTTTGCTTGTTTTTTGAAAATATCAACCAAGTTCACGTTTTCCTTAATTTCATTTTGGAATTCCATTTGAATTATTTCTGTAAAATGATCATAAGAAACTCGTCTGTAATAAACTGCAACGCTGACTTTATACACTGAATTCAAATTCTCTATATTCTCGATATTTTTTGGTTTGTGCTTAAGAATATGTTCAATAATAGCAACTGAAAAAGTTGGTCATAAAGCTATATCATTTATTACTTTGATGTCTCTATTCAAGAGTTTGTCTAGACTATCTCTATTTTCTGCGTCTTTACGCTCCCTTTTACCAGTAGCATTTTCAACCTTTTGATGCTCAACTTCCTTTTTTCTCATTACTTATAGACCTATGTGGTCAGAATAAGTTTCGAACGCAGACAATTTATCTGCAATAAATGTTGATGGCAACTCTATCTCTGAATTTACTGTTAAAAGCTTATGCAATGCATTTCTTTGTCTCTCAAAAATTTACAGCTTTTTCTTAATTTTTTTCCCTTTTCTGTCCCAGTTTCATGTTTCTATATTTTTTACTATGAAGAAAAAGGCTGTTTTAATTTGTTGTAAATAATGTTGATAGTTTTTTTTTTGTAAAAAAATTGAATTTTGGGAAATTCGAGGTACGCAGCCGCTTACCCGCCACTGCATACAAATAATGTTAAACGCCCATTCAGACACAGATATAATTTCAATAAGTAGTTATGTCATCTGCTTTAATATTGTTATTATGTGTAATATTTCCTGACGATCCACAGTTTATGATAATTTGAGGATTCATCTCAACTTGAACCTCAAATGGACAGAATTATGAAAAACTAAAGGCTATTCTCTATTACTGCAATAGTAGTACTGTTACTGTACTATAGAAAAGCATTATACACAAACCCAATTCAATATCATTAAGGGTTATTAATAAATGTTATTCAATAATTTGAGAAGTCAGTGACAAGTAAAAATGAATTGAAATAGAACTGAGTGATATATGATAGCATAGCTGTGGTGTGTTGAAGACAGAATGCCATTTGGAATAATAAGATACATTTTATTTTTCAATCGCATTTCTGAAAGTATACAGTTATTATGATTTATTCACAATATATATATATATATATATATATATATATATATATATATATATATATATATATATATATATATATATATATATATATATATATATATATATAGGGTGAATTTTTAGGGCGTCTGAATTTTAAATTCAAATAAAACAACAACCAAATTAGATACCTTGAAACTATTTATTTTATGTGAAATAATATTCAATGGCATTAATGTATCAAACTATTTTTAGACAAATGTCCGCCGCGCCTACTTGTTGACAAAGCGCAATCTGTCAATCCAATTTCCGACCACTTTTCAAGCAAGTGGGGTCTTAAGTCCGTAATTATCCGTGTTATGTTGGCTTCAAAGGTGTCAATAGTTGCTTTTTTATCGGCATAGACCAAAGATTTAACATAACCCCAAAGAAAATAATCTGAAGGCGTTAAATCACATGGCCTTGGTGGCCAATTAACAGGTCCGTTCCTCAAAATAATTTGCTGACCGAATTGTTCCCTCAATAAACCGATTGTTGCGTTGGCAATATGACATGTGGAGCCATCCTGTTGGAACCACATCTCCTGCAGATAAATACTATTCAAATTCGAAATTAAATAATCCACGTAGTCGAGTAACAAAGCCCAACATGCTGGGAACAGCGACGAATTGATAAATTTGGATGTTCATCAAAATTACCAGCAAAAGCGGCGATATTTTTTTCGGAATGCATATTTTTTTGTTTTAATATCGAGCAGCGTGAATTGCATTCGGAATTTGTCAATAATTCGGTGAATACATCGCTTGCTTGGGCACGCATGAACTGCTCTATAAGTTGGATGTTCAGAACACTGATTTTGATAATAAATTTCGCTAATTTACAAGCGTTGCTCTGATGTTAAACGTTCCATGATGATTTGCGAGACTACTGAGACACATATTTAAAGACTGGCGCGCAAACTCACAACTCGTTTGGCAGTGACCCCTATCGGAAGTTCGAACATTCTAAAAAATCACCCTTTATAAGCAACTTTTTAAGGCAGTATTACAACAAAATAAATATTTGATAAAACATTAACTCTAGTATACTAGATCATCTATGATCAAAAAGTAAAGTGACTTTTTAAATAATACACAAAATTTTTATTTATTCATCCAAATATATATATATATATATATATATATATATATATATATATATATATATATATATATATATATATATATATATATATATATATATCTTAAACTTCTGTCAAATGTCAAGGACAATCCTATCGACTTAAAAATCAAATGTAAAGGTAGCTAAAGCGCTCGAATTATAAAAAGTTACCTTAATTTTTGATCATAGTACATAGTGCATGCACTGAACTGTGCCAGGACAGGGAAATAAACTTCTTTGTTTGCGATTCAATATTAAAATAAATTGAAAATGGCAACCTTTGTACCGTCCAACGACTCGAGATCGCAGACATATTACAAAAAATAAACATATATGACTAAAATAATATTGCCAAATTGCATGATTCCTTGAAAAATGAATAAAGGAATATCAATTATTATGGATCTTCAATATTAAAAATACCAGTTGATCTAGTTGTTCTACGAACCTAAATAATTATCACAGAATTTGCCTTAATAGATTAATTAAATAGAATATAAATCTTAATAAACAGATTACTTAAATTACTCAATTAGACTTCTAATTGAAGATACATTTGAACATTGAATATTTAAAAAAAGAATAAAACAATTTTTTACTTTTTTATCTATCACTTTTATTTTTAAACAAAACTTGTGTAACTATAGTTTCGTAAAACGACTTTACATTCTCAAACACGACTTTAAAACTAAGTTTTGAGAATGTAAAGTCGTTTTACGAAACTATAGTCACACAAATTTAGTTTAAAAATAAAAGTGATAGGTAACAAAGTAAAAAATTGTTTTATTCCTTTTTAAAAAATGAACTATCACAAAGTAACGGATAAATCAATCAATAAATTGAACATTTAATTTTCGAAATCTTAAAAACTACCTGCATCTGAACTGTAATGATTTATGAGACATAGCCCATAGACATGTGTATTTTTGTTATTTGTAAGAAATATTCATGTTAAAAAAATTAATTTCAGTTAAGTTATTAGCTAATGGATTTGTTTTCAATGTAAACAGTATCCATTTGTAAAGGGAATTAAAGAAAAGCCAGCTTAAGATTCAAGCGAATCATCAATTAACACTCTTTTCATTTATACCGATACATTAAACAAAATTGCTATATATCGAGTGAAAAAAACCTAAAATATTTTGTTCAACTACCATTTCGTTGGCGAGACTGGCAAGGCCACTACCGTCAAAGGACCACATTCACGCGAAACCATATCCAACTTTTTTGTGGTCGAAAATAAAACTTATGGATCTGAAAGCGTCCTCTCGTTAAATGGTGATGAAGATTGGCCACCAAGGTGTCTTACTCTTTGATACCGCTTGACTACATCTTTGTGTCTACAATCACTTTGTTCTAGATAAATTTTTATATTAACTGAGAAATATACATTTTCCTTCACCGAGAAGCAAATAATTTTCAATCAAACATATTAAAAGGAAACAGAACATTGGCTCAAGTACTGATTTCCGTCAATATGTGTTTATTGCAGTTTTGTGAGGGTTATGATGCTTGCTTCACCAAAGCATATACTGTCCTGAGAATTTCGTGATACACGCTTCTAAATCATAAAAGAACATTAAACAATTTAAATTTCAAACGCAATTATAAAGCAGGAACTTAAAATAACAATCACCACATTTTAAACACGTATTATATGAGGCTTTCCTCAATTGAATATTTTTTATTTTATTGAATAGGAAATCATTGTAAAATGACTAATTCTTGGCTCAAAAATTGTCATCAGTGGATAAATGAATGACAACTTTAACATTGATTAATCTCGAAAAATCTTAAAGGACCTGTTACTCATTAAGTTATAAAAAAAGGAATGATGACAAATCGAAAATGTCTTTTTAACGATTTTTTGTTTTCGTTCCGGTCATGTAACTGTACAACAGAAAAAAGTAACGATCTTAGAAACGTATATTTCTAAATTCCCATATATTTTTGATACATACATTTTCTTAATGTATAACAATTCATTATATAGACAAATATATTTATATCTTAAAAACATTGCTATGAGATTTCTCAACATGGAACAAAAGAAACGTGAATTAACGCATGAACTAGAAATTAAAATTGAAAATTATTGCATTACTATTAGTTAGTTTTTGATTGACAAAATATTGGTATGGAAATTTGTTACCAAATGCATTAACTGAATTTTTGTTGGTGTTAAATTTATCTACGTGATGGAATATTGTAATTTATATTTTCGTCTATTCAAGCACTTACGAGATTACCAATATAAACTTATTTAAGCCGAAACTGGTGTAACATATGTGTATGAATATCATTAATTACATTTTATCTTTACTTTTCCATAATCAATTAACGTCTTGCGAAAATCTTGTTATATAAAAATGACCTTGACCTTTTTGTTATGATATCCTTTCAATCTTTATCTACAATAATCCACATAATACCATTATTTTTCCTAAACGATTTGAAATAAACATTTATATGTATTAACATGCAGTGTGATCGAAACCATGTGATAGTTTTCCAGCTAGATTGCCCGAAGTATAAAAGGTAATAACAGGCAACACTGTTTTGAATGTAAATTATGTCAGTACATTATGTCACTACACCATTGAAAGATACAAAGCAATGAGAAGGCGACCCCCGCTTATGGGAAAAATAATATTTTACGACGAGGCGTACTTCTGGCTTAATGGATTTGTGAACAAACATAATTTGCATGATTTGGAACGATGAAAATCTTCAAATGATTCAGGAGTCATCTCTTCATCCTCAGAAAGTTATTGATAAGTGCGGTTTTTCGGCTGAAGGAGTGATTATTTATACTTATGTTTTTGAAGACGATGATGAAAATCATGTCACTGTTAATAGCCAACTCTATAGGAATCTGCTAACAAAATGTCTATGGTCCGCAGTGAAAAACGTTTCAACAATGTTGTCTTTCAACAAGGCGGTGCAACTTTTTATACATATCGCCAGATAATCTATTTAAAGCAAGAAGAGTTTCCTGGATGCGATATTTCGCGAAATGGTACTGCCAACTGGCCATTGGATTATTTTTTGTGGGGTTATATTTAATCTCTAGTTTAGATCTAGTTTAGAAAGCGTAATTAAAAATTGGGTATACCGAATGTATTCCACCAGACTAAGCCGAAACATTTGAACGACATTATTTTCAAACATAATGCCATTAGTTGTTCTTCATACTACATTTGCATTTGAAAGAGGATGGGAGCATGGCATTAGTTTTAATATTGTTATGTACTCACACAGCTATTTTGAATGAATTTAGATCGGAAACCCAGTTTGACTTTTAACCTAAATTGACATTTTGTTCAAAGAGTAATTAATTTTATGGAATTAAAAAGAGGATATTTAAGAGGATTTTTTATTATATATGCCCACTCCAGTATTATAGAATTGGATTTCTACATACCAGTAAGATCAACCTTCACGTTCCAAATTACTTCAAAATCAATTCCAAAACCATTTGGGTTCATCCAACTTCTCTATAGTTTATATTTTCGAAAAATCATGATATTCTTTAACTTTTAATTACGGTTCATCTCTCATATTATTAATTGAGAGCGCAGGAGACTTTTTATATTCATGTTCGTCATTTTTATGTTTGCATACTTCAATAAAAATCGTCTTCAAACTTTAGTTTTTCTAGTTTGATTCCGAGTACAAAAAAAATCTATATATTCATATTCACTTGAGGTTAGTCTAATTGAATATTAAAGCTATTCTTTAATGGATGAATTTAAATGCAGTTCAATTGATAGGTTGATTTGATACTGAATTTCGATATAAAAAAATAATCGAAAGCAATTATGACAAAACTAGAACATTAATAGAAAAAATAACAACATTAGTAAGGTATTTATTGGCAAATGAAGAAAAAATTATTTCTCTAAAGTATTAAAAATATTTTAAATTAATTCGGTTAACACTGTACATCAAAGTAGTGTTTCTGTGATGTTCATTTTATTAGAGAAATTTAAACACTTTATTAGGGAAATTGAAAGAAAGATTATACGAAATAAATTTCATATAGCCGTCTAGTCCGATTTAGCGATATTTTTTGCTGCAGAGAAAAAATAAACAAAAAAAATTTAAATTTTTTAAATATTCTAAGAATATTTTAGGAGCAATCGACGAGAAATTGTTAATGGCGATAAATCTACATATATTGCTGATTAGTTGAGGGTCTTATTAAATCTTTTAAAAACTGAATTTTTTAATAAGCGAAGTTGCGGATATGACTTTACTATGGGGTACAATATTGCAGTTTTTACATAACCGGTTGCATTTAAACTTCTCCTAAAGATTTTTAAGTATGACCTGCCCAATCCCATTTCTATATAGCCGCCCTACCATTATTCCCAGAGTGATAACTACGTGGTTCAATCCTCTTACATCCTGAAAACGTTAGATTCGTCTACGTCCATTATATCCACTTAATCAAAATGTAGGTTCATTACTACTGCAATTAGAGTTCCTTTTCAGTCCCCATTCTATTCTAGCTCGACATTATTCTTAACGATATATATATATATATATATATATATATATATATATATATATATATATATATATATATACAATAGTGCTCAAAAATATGTTGACAAAGATAAAAATTGGCTTAATTAAATGCAACTGATATACAAAAACTAATCCATTTTTTATTATCATTTGATAGCAAATAACTTTTGCAATAACAAATAATTCAGAAAACGATAAAGTAAGTATTTTGACGTTATAACAAATAATTAGCAACAGGAGTAATGAGTTAATCAATATTTAGTGGCATATAAGTTGGTCTTTAAGACAGCCTCTTAACGCGCCGTCATTGAATAAAGTAACTTTTCTATTCGATCTAAAGGAATTCGGTCACATTCATTTTTAGCAACTTGTATAATTTTTCCTTATTTGAATAATTCCTCCCACAAATGTTCTATGGGTTTAAATCTGGCTTTTGACTTGGCCAGTCCAGAACCTTGACTTTTCTACCTTTCAGGATTTCACTAATTTGCTTGGAATTGTATTTAGGGTCTTATCTTACTGAAAATACCACTTAACTGACATGTTTTGTTTAGAATATGGTAGGATATGAGTCGTTAATATATCACCATACATAAATCGATCCATATTGCCTTCAATTCTAAGTATATATTTTGCAATATCACGGGCTTTTTGCTGGTTTACGGCCATGTAAACCAAAGGTTGCTAAGCCTCGTTTGACAGTTGAAACGTGAATGTTTATGCCATATTTTTCTTGCAAATCATTTTTTATTGCTACAGTCGACTTACGACAATCACTTGTGGATTTTTTTATGGTATGATTTACATTGCATGTACTTTTTTTCGGACGACCATTTCGAGGCTTATTTTCAATAGTCCTCCGATTATTAAACACTTTATTCCATGTACTAACCAGCTGCCGAAACACGTTAAAAGTATGAGCAACTTCTGTTTGCGTTGTTCCTTGGTTTAGTGGATTTACTGGCGCTTTTTCAAAGTCATTAGAATATTCTTGACATGTTAAAAAAAACATAATAAGTCAGTGTAAACACTAATTGAAACTAAACAGCAACTGATGCCTGCTACAATTAAAATCGAACTGTTTTTCAAAATACTGTTGAACTTGGATGAGGTGTCATATTTCTATGATGGCGCCAAATGTAAACAAAGAAGTTGCAACCTGTGGTTTTGATGTAAATTTTTCCACTTTCATTCAGTTTATGAACAAACTTGAAAATAATTAATATACGGAAATATTTGAAATATATAAAAAAATTAATATATATGTTGGATTTGATTGGGAACAGGATGGTGTAAAGATCAATGGTTCAAGCTTAAACCATCCTAGATTTGCAGATGATATCGTTCTTCTTTCACAAGACCCAGAGGAGCTGCAGAGACGAATGCTTGAACTGAGGACAGGAGAATTTCAGTTTTAGGAAGGGATTTGGAGATTATGGACCACACATATATATATATATATATATATATATATATATATATATATATATATATATATATATATATATATATATATATATATATATATTAAACTAAATGCAAAGTTATGCTTTGCATTTAGTAGAATTGGAAGGGGCCCATACACTTTGAGCTTCTTCCCCAGAACCGGCTGAAGGCAGGAATGGAAGAAAAACTACTAATAATTAGTAAATAATTAATGAACGTCACAACAACGATCAACATTACTTTTTTACTCACCGGAAATCGCACCCTTAGACTATGGACTAACTAAAAAAAATTAAATGGGAAATCTTTTAATACAGGAAAAGAGATGAAAACAACCCGTTGCCATTTTTTTAACTTTAAAGATGCAAATTTTAAGGAAAAAGGCATTATGGACCTACCACTTCGTTGGTAAAAAGTAGTATTTAATAATGGTAATTACATAATAGGTTAAATAAATATTTGCATGTATGCAAACAAATAAAAAAAATGCAAACAAATAAAATGGACCGCGATAAAATATTTTTCAATATATACTACGTTATTCAATGGAAACTCTACAGGAAATACATCGACTACTGTCTGAACGTTAGAGTGAATAAGCCCTATCAGATACAACATATAGAGCAACAACACCTAGAGCATCATTTTTCAACATTTTTAGTTTAATATGCGCGATCTACTAAATAGACCAAATGTTAAGTAAAAAACGCTGCGACTCCCTCACCACAAACTGTTAATTTAACGTTTATCAACGTTTTAGATCGGCCGGTTAACACGGCGATGATTCGTCCTTTTTTCAGTATCGTGATTTATGAAAAATATATTCATTTTTAAATGGCTTATAAACTCCTACGAGCGTGTTGACATGCTTACGAATCGTGAAAAAAAAAACGAATCATCTATTTGTCTTTGTATTAAATGACGAATCGTCAACGATAGATGTATGTGTAAACGGGCCGTTACACTTATACCGAAAAACTACAAGACTTGTGTAACCCCTTGTTCTTATATTACTTTTACCTGTGCCCTGCACTTGCATGCACTTGTATAAGGACCTGCCCGCTCACCTCGCGCCAACCGCCAGGGCATGCGAAACGGAACGAAACGTCTTTACAAAACAGACTATTAGAATTTTTTAGCGTAAATCATTTGTTTTTAAAAATCAACAAATCAAGCCGTAATGAGACCGCAGTACTTCAAGAATCCTGTTTCTTAACATTAAGAGTGACCAGAGAGCCTACGCCCCCACGATTGCGGAAAAGCTCATTTTAGCCGCTGCCATTAATATGGTCAGCGTAATAATAAGTCCGGAAGAAGGTAAAAAGTAGAAAATTATACCACTTTCAAATGACACAATATACAGACGTATTAATGAAACTTTTTTGTATTTTTGGCAATTTTTGTATTTTGTCCGATATAAATGCGGGAGGTCAATTAAAGAAAATATGCTATTTTGTAAATTAATTCCTGGTCGTGTAAATGGAGAAGGACAACATTTTTATTGATGCAACATAAAACGAAAACTTGGACTTTAATAAATACATTGCGGCGCGAAAATGATAACGGGGAAGAACAGTGATGTTAAATACGCTTATTACAAAAAAGATGCCAGATAATTTTCAAAGTGTTCTGTCAGAAGCCGTAAAAATCGTTAATTTTAATAAAAGCCAATCATGGCAGACTATTACTTTTCACATTGTGCGGAGAAATGGGTGCCAAATACGACTCACTGCTTTTCCATATTGAAGTCAGGTGGTTGTCGACAGGAAAAGTTTTGACGAGGCTTTTCGAATTGTGAGATGAATTGAAAATCTTTTTTACAGATAAAAATAGCTCATTTTCAATGTTTTTACAAGATGGAGAAACTTTGTTACTGTTGGCTTACTTGAGTGATATATTTTCACATTTGAATGACTTGAATACGAGTTTACAAGGCCGTAAAAAAACTTAAGGAATGACAGACAAAGTCAATGCCTTCCTCAAGATGCTTGATATTTGGAGTATTCGCTTTGAAAAACGCAATTTTGATGCACTTTAACTTAATTGAAAATTCAGTTGCTGGAATATTTCCCAGATAACAACGATGATTTGTATAAAAGTTAGGTTCTCAGTCCATTTGATCAAAATCTTGTTGCAGCTGCTGAATCATCTATTGAGATTCAAATCCAACTCATTGAGATATCGGGCGACAAAACAACTAGAATGTTTCTGTCTGTTATTTCCATGTGACAAAAGACTTGAATAGAGCATTTCAATAGTGAAGAGTGTAAAATCCGATTATACATCAGTTTTAAGGCCGGCTAAGCCAGTATACCCTCTTATGTCCACAGTCCACATCTCTTCAACTTTTCCGTTCAACATGCCTTTCAATGTGCCGTTCAATTTGCGTTATTGCATGTGTTAGCGCATGCATTCTTGCGCAAGGTAAGTTACATGCCTCCTTCCTGTCCACATGTTTGCGATTCACTCAACATTCCTGGCGAGTTCAATAAAGACGTTTTCGTAAAAACGTAAAAAACATTTTATTTTGTAAATGCCTACTGTTAACTATGTAATTTCAGTTTCATGAATACATCTGACATTGTCATGTTACCCGATATGAAAAAGAAAATAGGAAAAAATTCAGAAAATCTGTATGGACAAAGAAATATTTAGAATAATTACTACAATTTACTACAGGAAAATATCTACTAAAAAGTATTCCTTTCACACTCAATTTATAATTTTATTTATTATTATTTTATTTTATAAATTATATATTTAGTCCGTTCTACCGCTAGGTATATACTGACAGTATACCCTCCATGAGTTCATGCCCAGTGCTAATTTCCTAGCCTCATTTCAATGAATTCCTCGTTTTCCAGCCACCAATCGAACTTGTTTTTCCCATCCCAGTCTTGGACGTGCAATTTTATTTTTTCCTTGTGTCTTCGCTTCATAGATTTGTTTTGCTAATCTCTATTCATTCATTCTGTGGATGTGTCCTAACCAGCTCAGTTGTCTTTCTTCTATAGCTCTATCTATTGGTTTCGTTATATCATTAATGGTCTCATTACTTTCTGATGCACCTGTGCTTTACCTCTTTCGATATCTTTTTTTCCTAGGAACATTGTTTTTAGGGTGTTGTATAGTTTGCCTGCTCTTCCCATTTTCATTCATTTCACCGTCCATTATCTTCTATTATTGTGCTTAAATACTTATAGTTTTTATACCATCCTACCTTCCCATCGAGTACAATTTTATGTTTTATTTTTGTGCCTATAATTACCATTGTTTTGCTTTTACCGCTATTTATTTTCATGTTTACTTTTCTTAGCTCTTCGTTATATATCGCTAAGTTATGTTGTAGTTTATATTCAGAATCTGCAATTAGGACCATGTCATCAACAAACAGTAATTCTTGTGTTGTCACTGTTTTCATTTTTCTAAAACCTATTTTTGTATTCTTCAAATTTGCTTTGCTATTTTTAACAATATCGTCAATAAATACTGAAATAAGCAGTGAACTCAGTACGCAGCCCTATCTTAGACCTATTCCTATCTTAAATTCTGTGGATGCATCGTTATGCGTTCTTACTTTACTCTTGTTGTTGTTGTATAAGGCCTTGAAAATTTTAACAGTTTTTCTCCTAGTTGTTTCATTATAAATATCAAATCTTGCGGCTTCTACCATTTCTGAAACCATACTGTGGTTCTTCTAATAATGCTTCTAATTTTTCTCAGCCTGTGCCCTATTATTCTGGTAAATATTTTCCAGGTAAACTTGTTAGTGTGATTCCTCTATAGTTTTTACATTCTTTGATATCTCCTTTTTTAAACAAGGGCAATATTATACACATATTCCAGTCTGTTGGTACTTTCTTTTCTATTATGATATGGTGTAGTAGTGACAAAAATTCTTCCTTTGCTATTTTTCCCATATATTTTAGCATTTCTGCTGTGATTTCATTTTGCCCTGGAGTTTGCCAAAAAATGAAAAAAAACATTTATTACTTTCAAAATTATATATTTATTTTTTGTTCATTAAAATTTAACCTTATTTTAAATTAAACTTGTAACTATTGCAAAAACTTGCAGATTGATCAAATGTATTTTGTGTGGTGTATGAAATATATTTTAAAATAGCTTATTTTTTAAATGGGAAACCAAATGATACAAATTCTAAATAATATGAAACGTGGAACAATTTCTACATTCAAACTACTGAAATATGGTTGATAATACTCTTGATTACATCTCTCTTCTTATTCATTATTTTTGTTTCTCAGAAATTCAACAAATGCCATACATATACCGCAAGATCAGTATTTATTTGATTATTAGCCAAGTAGCACGAAGTAATTATTTTTACTACTCGAACTGAAATTAATACAATAACAAATAATTCTCATAAATATATATGTAAAATTTTTACCAGGTCATATTTACATTAACACTCTCCATAACAACAAAAAAATATTGAATAAGGAAGTGATAAATATGGCTATTAATCATAATTGAGACTTATTGCTGCGCAAAACTAAAACATTAATCGCTTACCATTACATGATTAACTAAAACATATAATTAAGAACACTTTACTTGAAAAAATATATTTACTTGTTCGGTTATCTATTGGACTGTTACCTATTTATCTTGTTCGGGGTAATTTGCTTAAACACGCAGTTATAACAAAACATATCAGAAACAGAAACAAAAAACATCGGAGCCTAATGTAATTTTCTCGTATTTTATTATTTTATAGTGACAAAAAAAATGTTTCTTTAAAAAAAACTAACAAAAGCATGATTAGGCTTGGTAATTAACATATTCTTAATTTAATATTCATTATCAAACAACTAATATTAATTTCGTCTTAGCAATACTTCACCAAATTTAACGATAACGTGACAATTTAAAATCGATCGGAATATTTCTTAAGATAGTAAAGAAAACATACATTAATATATAAATTAAAATATATTTATATAAAAAATATGAAAATATCAAAATGAGATCAATGTCCTTTTGCCATTCCATATTGGCAAAAAAAACATAAGAACAACTTCAGGCCACAAATAAATAATTATATTAAAGAATTTCTTAAGGTAGTGATATGCAGTGTTTTTTTTTAATTCGATTTTAAATTCACCTTTATTTTCATGGAAATTACGAGTTGATATACCAGGTGCGGTTATTGAATAACAAGACTGACGCTGCTATAGAAGAAGCTTTCGTTCGCATTAGAGTTGTTTATTTGTTTCGCCGGAAAATGTTAAGTGTAACAAAAAAGCAACGAAGTGTTGTGAAATTTCACTTGAAACTTGGAAAACCCGTTACTGAAACTTATAATTTATTGAAGGAAGTGTATGGCAATGAATGTTTATCACGTGCACGTGTTTTGGAACGGTATAAGCGTTTCCAAGGTGACCGAGAATGCATTGAAGATGATCCTAGCCCGGGTCGCTCTTCCACGTGAAAACGCATGACAATATCGAAAAAATCGGTAATGTGGTTCGATCTGACCTCCGGTTAAGCATTCGTACGATTGCTGAAACTATAGGAATTGAATCAAGAATGGGTACGGCAAATTTTACATAACAATTTTAACATGCAGAAAGAGTGTGCCAAAATGATACCTACAATTCTCACATTTGAATAACAAGAAGCTCGCAAAAATGTTTGTGCTGACACTTTTAATACCATTGAAAATGACCCAAACTTATTGGAATGGATAAAAACATGTGACAAATTAAAAGGAACAATATTTAAGTCCATTGAAGCTGTGAAAGAGAAAGCGGCATGCATTCTGAAGTGACTTCCAGCACTGTTTCGAACAATGGAAGATTCGCGTGGAGCGTTGTAAGGATAAAAAAGGGGTGTATATTGAAGATGATAATAAGTAAATATGTATGAAATCAAAATAACATGTTTTTCAGCGTCAGTCTCGTTATTTAATAGTCACACCTCGTATTTTTTTAAAATTATAAACGATAAAGATGCTGAATCAAAATAATATCCATAGCACTTTAATAAATGTTTTTGGTATCGGGAATAAACAGATGTGATACTGAACTAAAGTGAAAATATTGAATTTTAATGTGAAAGTTAAAGTTTGTTTTCTCAGAAGTAGTGTTGACAATAATTTTCAATAGTTTTACATATTTTGTGTGTAAATCAAATTTATTTGGTTATCCATCCGCAAGTATCTTTTTGTTGGAAAGACTAATTTTAAGAACTAAGTTATATTGAAGTCGTAGTGATTTTAGTTGAAACTATACAATTTTTCCTAACAAAGTTCATCAGATTCGAGTATAAAATATAAAAGTCACTGCGTAGTTTATTTTGTAAATGGCGGCCATTTAAATAACAACTTTTGTGATTTTATAAGAATGGATTTTTTTTTTAAGAAAACAAATTATAAGATAAAAATAGAGTTCAGCGAAGTTTATGTGGACTCTGTACCTTCGTTCTCAACCATGAAATATTGAACAGCTGAATTCAAACGTGGCCGTACAAGCATTTTTGATGAAAATCGTCCAGGTCGTCCAAGTGAGGTTCAGAATTGATTGTAAAAAATTCACGATATCGTGATAAACGATCGGAGGGTGAAATTGCGTGAGATTGCTGAGACTGTAGACATCTCAACTGAACAGCTGCAGATTATTTTAACAATTCGTTTGCATATGAAAAAGCTTTCTGCAAGATGGATGCCGCGATTGCTTACAATTGACAATAAACACACATGTGTGTCAACTTCAAAAGAATGTTTAGCGATTTTAAAATGCAATCGAAATAATTTTTGGCGTCGCTTCATAACTGTTGACGAAATATGGATTCATCACATAAATTGTTGGAGCAATCGTACTTTTTTAGAGATACACAAGATAGAAAAACGTTGGAGTAAGTGTAAGATCAGGTACTTATCATACAACCCTCGTATGTACCAATATAGTATATCAGTATATATGTATCTTTAATTATCAACCGTCTATCACTCAGTGCTACCATTGTGTCATCTTAGTTCTTAGTCATCAGTCCATCTTAGTTTCGGTCTTCATGGGCGCATGTGATCAAGCGGTATCCACTTCCAGATTACCCTGGTCCACCTGTTGTAATAATAATGTAAAAAATAAAATTTATTTGTAAATGTGATTTCGTCGAAACGTCGTGAAAACGCAAATACCTCTCAATACTTAAAAATAAATTTTTCACAAAAATAAACGCACCAACAAATATGCACCCAGAAAAATTCTTCAGCATCCGTGAATCACAATAAAAAAAAAATATATACATATATATATATATATATATATATATATATATATATATATATATATATATATATATATATATATATATATATATATATATGTATATATATATATATATATATATATATATATATATATATATATATATATATATATATATATATATACAAAAATAAACGCACCAACAAATATGCACCCGGAAAAATTCTTCAGCATCCGTGAATCACAATAAAAAAAATATATATATACATATATATATATATATATATATATATATATATATATATATATATATATATATATATATATATATATATACAAAAATAAACGCACCAACAAATATGCACCCGGAAAAATTCTTCACCATCCGTGAATCACAATAAAAAAAAAGTATATATACATATATATATATATATATATATATATATATATATATATATATATATATATATATATATATATATATATATATATATCTTCTCATACATATCTTCAGGTTGTTACAAAATTCTATCTCAATGTCTACTAGACAGAGCTCAGGGACAGTTAGAACCTAAAACTGGTGAATATCAAGCAGGTTTTCGACAGGGCAAATCCTGCCCGGAACAGATCCTGAATCTAAAGTTGATCTTAAGACATCAAAAAATATACAATACAAATCTCGTCTGTACATTTGTGGATTTCATAAAAGCATATGTTTCTATTGACCGCGAATCTTTATTCCAAATATTGAAAGAAGAAGGACTAGATCTGAAAACGCTGGCAATTTTTGAAGCAACACTAACTAACACAAGGTCAAAAGTAAAATTCACGGGTGGCATCTCAGAGCCTTTTGAAATTAAAACTGGAGTGAGACAAGGGAATGGACTCTCGCCATTCTTATTTAACTGTGTCCTAGAAAAAGTAATACAGGAGTGGCATGTAAAAAAATCGGCCCAGAATTTTGACAAGCCTATTAAACTGGGGAGAATCAACATCAAAATAGATTGTCTGGGGTTTGTTGGTGATCTAGCAATTTTAGCTCAAGATATATTAACGGCACAAAAACAGATTGAAATCCTAAAAGAAACAGCAGAAAAGGTAGGACTCCAAATTTCCTTTGAAAAAACACAATACATGACCTGCAACAGACTAAGAACACCATTTCTAAAAACAAAATATGGTAACATCAGACGAGTCTCTCAATTTAAATATTTGGGTAAAATAATCATGGAAAACGGGTTGGAAAAAGCGGCCAATAAGGGTAGATGTCAAAAAATGGAAACCCCATTGAGACTTACACAAAATATTTACAACAAAAAATGCATATCTAAAAATACAAAACTGAGACATTACAACACAGTTATTAAGTCAGAATATCTATATGGCACAGAAACGCCCATTTTGAATAGAAAGAAAGACATCGATGAGATTGAAAAGAAAGAACGAAAAATCTTAGGTCCCAAACAAATAAATAGCACAACATACCGAGAAAACCAAGAAATCAAACAATACACAGATGTAAATAGCGATATGATAAAAAGAAGACTGAAGTCTTATGGAAACATAAAACCGATGAATCCGAGTAGGATAACTAGACAGACAGTCGAATTTTATGAAAATAGGAGTAGAGCTAAAATAGAAACTTAAATGGATTGCTGGAATTAAAGAGGACCTAAGATCAGCAGATATAACACAAAGTGAAATTCAGGATAGAAACTGTTTCAGATCAAGGTTAACGTTTGGGAGGTTGGTCAGAGAGAAAAAATGGAAGACTGGAACAACTTGGTCTGACGAAAGGAAAAAAGCTGATAGTGAAAGAATGAAATCACTATCGGTGCAAAGGAAGGCTATATATATATATATATATATATATATATATATATATATATATATATATATATATATATATATATATATATATATAACCTCATTCCGCGTAACAGCTCCTAAAAATTGAAACATTTTAATTAAAAAAGTTCACTGCAGCACCGTATTTTCCACACAGCCATTTATACTAGAGCCAACATGATATACACAAAATAGGCACATTAGAGTGGTGAAAATTAATTTGCAAATAATTTGTTTTTTTTAAGTAATTAAGGCAATGGAATTACACTCTTTAATTTCAAGATAAGTATAAAATAGTGATTGTGAGAACTTGTTTCTGTTTATCGAAATAAATTAAAATATCATTGCGGATATGAATGATGGAGACATTTCATTACCCGAAACATGTATATATACATAGAATATAAAACCTCCATCGAATAGAAAATAATAGATATGATTAATAATATTAAATATTTGTAATATTTAAGTAGAGGTCCTAATTGATTTATAGAGATCCCATTTGATTGCTTATATTATTTAAAGTAAAATAGGGCTAAAATGGGTAAAATTAATTAGTGAATTGAAACCATATCCATTAGATCAATTGATGTTATAATTTTTTGTTTTTAAATAAAAATGTAATTGATCTTCAGTGTTGTGTCACGTGGAAAGTAATGTTATTTTTATGTATATGTCCTTAGTTATTATTTTAATTAGAATCTCCTCGTTTCGCAAACCCTTTAAAAGGTATCTCTCCGCACACATTCCAATGATGTTGTACCATCTGAATAGATTCATGCAAAAATATGTTTAGAATAGTTTTCCTCTGGTCGATCTATCTAGTTTTTCTATTAGAACTTTCTCCATAGTTCATTTCCTTCTATCGATATATCCAAAATAGCCATGTTATGCTTGTTTTAACATCCATAATACTATACAATGAATATTTTATTCTTCAAAAATGGAGGTGTTTCAGTGATGTTCTATCCAGGAGAGTCCTGCAATGTTGTGATATGCCCACATTTCAAAACATTGTATTACCTTGCTATCATTATATTTTAACGTAAAAAATTGATATTGACTAAGCTAAGTTTGATGTTTTCATATTATGTTGAATGTGGACATTTCTGTTTCGTTTATTGTCAGGACTAATGATAGGACTAACCAATTTGAATTGGTCAACCATATCGAATCAACTAATTTATGTCTTGTACAATGCTGAGGATTATTATTAAAATTTTCCGTGATTGTTTCTATCTCAGTTTAACTTACTGCTAAATGAGATAACATTTCCATTACAAACTACAGCGCTATTACTCTGATTTGATTCGTCATCCATCACTGGGAATTTCCGTTTCTGCCACTTTCTTTCTTGTAATCGGAACACGATCAATTTTAGTTTTCGAATACATATATTCAAAAAGGAGCTCGATCTAGGACTTTTTTAAGATACATAACATCCTCTAATAAAGGCTGTCGAACTTGCTTTTGAATGAAAGACTCTGTTCCGTCCTTTTTCTCACTCTTCATATATATTACACCACCTAAGGGCACGTTGCTGATTGATGAGATACAGTATTAATCTTAGATGATAGGATATGAGATCAAAGGAACGACTACGACAATATATCGAACGTATTGTAGTAAACATTTTATTTATTAGTATAGACTACAATAGTGTAGTGCATGTGTATTATACATTGAAGCGTCTACAAAAAAAAAACAAAATAGGTACTTAACAACATTCTAAAACACAAAAGACAAATTGTATATATAGACTAAAAAGTCATTAATTGAGAAAACTAACAATTTCTCAGGAAAAACAAATTACTACTCAAATGACCTAATAATTCTCGTTTCTTTAGAATGAAAATTAAACACCGTTATTTTGTACGGTAAAGAAATTCATTGCGAAAACTCCGATCTTTAAGCAGACGGTGGGTTTAAGGAAGTACAGGGAATAAATTAAGTCAACAACAAAATCGAAATGCAGTGCAACTGAGTTGGTAGTACTGTTAAGTACCGCAACTGAATATCTTATATACGCGTGGTTATTCAAATATTTTATTTATTTTTACTTAGAACGTATTGAAAAATCATATTTATATACATTGTATATAATATCGACATCAATATTATTGAATCAAAATAAATATATTCCATAAACCAAAATTACTGACTGTTTTCTCAATGAAATAAACATGATTGTCAATAGTGATATTTTTGACGAAACGTGCGAAAAAAGTGAATTCCATGTTATAGAAAACAAAGCGTTAAAAAATGTGAAAGACAGTATCAAAAATATTTTAACAAGGTAAGGAATTTTGCATTCATATATATTTAAAGTTTATTGTTATTTTTTTACAAACTCAAAAAAAAAATGTAGGGACAATAATTTAACAATATTTAAATAATATATTCAAACCTCCATTATTGTATTTCCTTTATACGAACTATTTATAAACTTTAATCTGAGATGTTGATATTGTTTATTATATAATCATATAACATTTTCTAAAACTTTCTAATGATGGGAATCATGTAACCTACAATCTACACTGAAACTAATTACGGTTACCTTATAAAGATACTGCAAGGGCCAACGAAATAATAATTTGGTAAGAGCCAGAAAAACCATATTTTCTATTTATGACATTTTCCCAGTAATTATTTATGATCTATATTGTATAAATTTAAGGTAAATCTGAAGTCGTCAGTAATTTATAATGAAGAGACATGGAAGTTATACACATGGATTAGCACATCATCTAATTGATCTCCTTTTCTCTTCTTACAGGCCATTTCTCATTTTCAAAGTCCTTTATCAAAACTTTCGATCATTCCTTCACAATATAACGGCTATATTGGTTTGGATGTTAACTTGGGGATCATGAATCGCCATTACATTATTAGAATAGACTAATCTTAACGCAGCACCAAAGGTGCCAAAAAGCACCAAGGATGCCAAAAGTACTAAAAACCAAATTTGATCTCTATTTCTCGAAGTTATATGATATGGAAATTCGGTGCACAAAGACCAATTACGAGGGTTACTATGTATCTGGAATAATAAATAAAAACAAATATTTATCATTGAAATTGAGTTTACCGTTTTTCAAAATATTCTCTGCAATGATCGATATACTTTTGCATACGTTTGAATCAATTCATTCAGCACTTTTTCCATTCCGATTGTGGTATCTCCAAAACGTGCATTTTAAACGTCATCACATCAATTGGATGTTTTGACCAGTCAAATATTGAGTTGTTCGATCCGATGTGTGAGAGCTAACGTTGTCATGGTGAAGAATGATCCTGCGTCACTAGTTGTTTTTTCTTATTTCATCAAAGATCTCTGATAAACAAATAGTTGTGTACCATTCAGAATTAGTGGCACTGTACCCACATGTCAATTTATCCCAAAAAAAAGCAGGCTACCCTTTGTTTCGAAGTTCTTCTTGCGCAAACAACTTTTGTTGAGTTTGGCTCATTTTAAAAGATCCGTACAGTCAACCACTGTTATCATAGATCCAAAATTCAGCACCTGTGTAGATGTTATACACGACTTTTGACGCACCACGATTGTATTTTTTTGATTGCATTTCTTTACACCAATCGATACGAGCCTTTTCGTGAGCGATTGTCAAATTATGCGGAATCCAACGCGCACAAATCTTTTCACTGCTAAATGTTCATGTAAAATCTTGTGTATGCTTGTCATACTAATGTCCAGAGATTTCTTAATCTCATGGTATGTCACATGACGATCTTGCTTTATCAGTTCACGCACAGTATCGATGTTTTCTGGCATAACAACCGATTTTAGACGACGTTCTATAAATTCGTATGTGAGCGAACAACGGCCACGGTTGAATTCACTAAACCAGTGATATACAATAGTTTTAGATGGTGCTTCATCGCCAAAAGTCGAAGTGAGTTGATCGATGCACTGTTGTTGGGATAATCCACGTCGAAACTCGTAGTAAATCATCGCACAAAAATTCTCACGAGTTAATTCCACTTTTTAACTGAGATCAAATTTTCAAGTCACTAAACAACACAAATAACGACCGTATGACAAAACGTTCTGAGTATTCTGCCAATGTATTCTACCATCTGTATAGCACCTAGATCCGGATTGTTGGTAATAAAGATTGGTCGTGTTCATAAATTCTAAATCTGGTCGTCAAAAGTCTGTTATATTATACCTATAATGCATTTGATTTGCTGAAACTAACTTTCCATCGTAATTTTCCAAAAATTACAGATCAATGGCGCATTCTATCAAAAATCCAGATGGAATAGTAATAGATTCCGATTCATCGGTTGAATATGTCGTGGATTTGCCGGGCCCTAAACGTAGCAATTCGATTTACTGGCGGTAGCCAAGATTAAAAGTGCACACCGCCACAATACATTTTTTCAACAAAAATTGAACAAATTCCTCTTGTAAATCTGAGGGCTTAAATATGTTCTTAATATGCAGCCTAATGTGACGATGGAATGAGAAAAGGAGCACAGGAAAAGGGGGATCGCTTGATGAAAAGGTGCAGATCGCACACGTTTTAGAAACTTGATGTTTCGTAGTGAACCAGCTTCTTTAATAAATTATTTAACATTATATGGATTTTCGGAGTACTATTTGTAATTGAACGTGAACATTCGTAATAAAATTAATAACTAACATGCTACCTGAAATTTCGTAGCATTGCATAGTAAATATTCCAAATGTATATACACAACATGATTGCAGTCAAAGATTAACACCAATAGCTTAACAGAAAGGATATGGCATGAATTCAAGTGCCTGTAGCTCTTGTTCAAACACCCTTTATATAATTTCTTTTATTAAACACTAAACTCGGAGAGATTACCACTAAATACCAAATTTTGAAACTTTTAGCAAATTTAGCTAACCATGCATCATCAGGAGATCATTTAGTCAGATTGAACCATCCGATGAAGCTAACATGGTTAATGAAACGTGCTAAAAAGTTGATTTAGTATATATATATATATATATATATATATATATATATATATATATATATATATATATATATATATATATATATATATATATATATATATATATATATATATATATATATATATATATATATATATATATATATATATATATATATATATATATATATATATATATATATATACCCACGAGGTAGTGTAACGGGACCGTGGAGGGAAATATTACAGAAATCTTTCACCCTTTCAGGTCAACTGGCCATTTTAATGACGATGATGGCGTGAGTTGTATGCGATCACGATGGCCCCGATCTTCTCTCCCAACTGCTTTCCTTGCGTTCGTCTGGAGCTCGGCTGATGACGGCTGAAAGGCTAGAAACCCGCCCCGAGAGACACGTGACGTCGCATGGTGGACAGTTGGGCGAAGGCGATCGGTGGCACCAGGTGGAGAAAGGGTGAAAGATTTCATATATCTATATATATATATATATATATATATATATATATATATATATATATATATATATATATATATATATATATATATATATATATATATATATATATATATATATATATATATATATATATATATGGCCTGAATTATTCGTGCCAAAGGGAAGAGGTGGATGGTGGTTTTGTGAAGTGATATCGGAGGTGGTTGATATCAGGTAACCTAAGAAACCTGGCTCAGTTGTCTCCGAAACTTTGGAGTGCGTAGATCGTACAAGAAATGAACGTATGTTTTATAGTTCGCGTCGAAAGTCGATATCAATTGGCCATTTTGATGGCAGGTCGTAGTAGCTGGCCCTGGCCCCGATCGTCTCCCCAAACTGCTTTCCTTGGGTTCATCTGGAGCTCGGCTGATGACAACTCTGAAATAAATATATATATATATATATATATATATATATATATATATATATATATATATATATATATATATATATATATATATATTTGTGAGAGGGTGTGTGTGTGTGCATAAAAAAAAATCTTTCAACAAGATGGTAGGACTTGTCAGACTTGTAATACAAGTCTTAAGTTAATCGATTTATTGTAAGGAAAGTTTTCTCGATTCATTATTTCGCGAAATAATGTCAACTGGCCACCAAGATTATGCATACTCAGACCCTTAGATTAGTTTTTGTGAGATTATGTTAAATCTCTGATTTACAGAAATAAACCCTGAACAATTCTTGCCTTAAATGAAACATTCAGGCCGACAGTGAAAATATACATGACGATTTGTGTGAAAGAGTAATAGCAGATTGATTGAGTAATAGCAATAGATCCAACAACCTTTATAATTTTCTTCTTCGTGCTATATTTTATTTGACATTGATGGAAAATTTAATTTTCTTTGACATAAATCTGAACTAACATGTCGATGACCAACCTCCCTCCATTTGATCTTTATTTTCATTTCATATCAAGTCAAAGAAATGAATATCACAAATGGGTTTTGTGATCACAATGGATCACACGATCATGCTATTTGGCATGTAACAAACAAATTAGTTGTTTCATCACATCTTTGCGATTAGCGACATCCTGTTAAGACCATTAAAGCCAAAAGTCCACTTGCTCCAATTCCGCGCACAAAAAGTTGATTATGATTTCGCAATACCGTAGTTCTTTGATGGTACCGTGCTATCGATATAAGTTTTGAAAAAATACAGACCAATAGCTCCATCGGACCATAAACCGCATCCAACAGTAATTGGAGGATGTACTAGTAGTTTTAGTAATTTTTGTTTCTTAATTATTTTTTCAGTAAGCTTTTCTTTATCGTATAGACAAGAATTTTGTTTATTTGCATATCAATAAAATATCTGGTTTAACTTCTAAACAATATTCAGTATCTCAAATATGGAGACAAAAATGATAGATGTCAAATATGTGTTAAAATAATTATAAGAAACATTCATATTGAAAGTCCGTTTATAACACTCTGTTGCTGCTTTATACTGAGAATGTCTGTCTAGTTCAATAAGTTTGTTATATTTTTTTAGTTAAAAAGTTATATTTTTTCGCAAACAACAACAATAGCCATGTATATTTAGATGATTAAAACATTATACATATGTAATATATTTATCAAATTTAACATTATTTATATTTTTATTACCTAAAAATACAATATCGGATACTTTAAGATACTAAAATTATCATATACCATCTACGCAAATATTTATAGTTAGCAATAAATTAATATCAATCAGGAATATATTATGCTATTAATAGAAATTCTAATGCTCCCAGTTTGAATTAAAAATCAAAGAGAATTTTCAGGGCAGAACGATCGGTGAGAAAATTATCCAAATTACAAAGACTAGTTTTATTTAGATCGTATAAAATTGTGTAATAAATATTAAAACCGTCTTAAAATATCTTCTTTATCTTACTATTTAACTATTAGTTAGTTTAATTCTTCTACTGAACCCTTTAGTGTGAAAATCAAAACTCGAAGAGATTTACCACTAGACACTAAATCACTTTTTTTAAACTTCACGACGCGCTAACCATCATCATCAAAAGATTGAGTCAGTGAGAGATTGAATCATCTCCTGATGATGCTAACATGGTTAGCGAAACGCTCCCTGAGAAGTTTAAAAAAAGTAATTTGGTATTCAATGATAAATCTCTTCAGTTTATTAGTTAGACGACCAATTATTCTTTTCCTTTCTTCTTGTTTCTTTCTCAGATTATGCGTTTATTCTTTCGACTTTCTATATTTATTATATAAATAAGCATTTTAATGCTAATAAGATAACTAAATATGTAGAATAGATGTTCATTCAAGTTTATGATGATATTACATGTTTAAATAATTGATTAATTCGTTGTGATTCGTGTTAACGTTGTGACTTTGTTTCATCTATATTCCACGTGGTATTCCTCAGTCACTGCAAGAATGTCAACAGTATCGAAGTCAACGATACCGAAACCGGTATGTGGCTTTATAACCTTCGTCAATCGGACTCGTGTTGTATCAAAATATCAACTGAGGTTAAGTAGAACCTGCATTTTGATATGAATTTTATAAAAAAAATATCCCAGAAGCAATATTTGAAAGGGAATTAAAAAATCGCTTAATTGTCAAGAATAATTAGAATCCTGCCATGTTTCCGCTGATGTGATATATCGAACATAGTCTCATAAAATGTTGTAGATACTATATGATACAAAGTACATGTTATCCATGTGAAAGAAAATAATTTGTTTTAAATCACTGTATTTAACAGAATTATATTTGGCGTGACGTCGGTTTTGTAGCAACAACGACATCATCAAGATGCTTGAAAATGATTAGGGTTACAGACAGAAAGCAGACAATGGTTCTATATAAAGATGCCAAACAAGTCTATGATAAAGTAAAGGGAAAAGAGCTTTAGAACGCCCTAAGCGACCTCGGACTGAGCAACGAATTAATAAAAATGACCAAGATAACACTACAAGAAACGAAAAGTAGAGTTAAACAAATAATAGTTAACATGTACAAAACATACAGAACATGTACAAAACAAACATACAACAAATAAATATTAACAGTTTTGTAGCTCGAGCCCGACTGATGACGCCTATAAGACCGGAAACCGCTCTCGGGAAACACTTTCTGACGTTATGGTAGCATTGCGGAATGAATGGGCAAAACACCTACGTGGAGTATGGAGGAATTTTCTTTGTTTATTAATATTATTAGGAGGGCTCTTGGAGGAAACTCTTTAACACAGGCATTGTTTCATCTATATTCCACGTGGAATTCCTTCAGTCACTGCAGAATATCAACAGTATCTCCCGAGACTAGTATCTGACTTTATAACCTTCGTCAATCGGACTTGTGTTGTATCAGAACATCAACTAAGATTAAGAGAACCTACATTTTGATATGAATTTTATAACATTATTCCAGAAACAATATTTCAAAGCGAATTAAAATGTCGCCTAATTGTCAAGAATAATTAGAATCCTGGCATGTTTCCGCTGATGTGATACATAGTTTCATAAAATGTTGAAAATACTAGATGATACAAAGAAGACTTTCAAAGACTATACTTTAATATCAGCAATAGTATTGTTTCGATTAACACGTAGAAAGGTATTCTACGTTGGTCACTCGCCAGTCAATAGGATTCTCGATAGGGTTAAAATTAATGTACCAACGGTTAATACCCCAAAGGGCTGTTGATTTTGGCTGACCACTAATGGCCGTGGTTCAGAGCCCGCGGAAAGCTATAGATCCAGTTTCTAATTAAAGTCTAAGTTTGTAGAAGTGTCTTTAACTAAATTAACTAATCTAATTATTGTCAAACAATTGTTCATTTATGCTCTTGTTATTATAAAATGTATGGAATACTCCCAACTTTGTGGACTGAAACCAAATGAAAGATGAAGCCTATAGCCCAAAACTAGTTAAAAATTTAATAAAGAAGAAACCAATCTCGAAGGCAGTCTAGTTCCGACTAACCTGTTACGATGGATTTTGAAACCCTACACAAAGCCGTTAAAGCCAGCCCAGTATTAGGGAACTTGTATCAGTGGTACAATATCTTCATATTCTTGTGAAATACTATAAGAATTACCGTACTATTTATGAACACTATAAAGTTAACGTTGTAATGAGACTTGTCAAAAGCTGCTTCAAAGTCAGCGAATGAACTTTCCATTCGTTGAAAGGCGACTTGTGATAAAAATTAGATGTACAATGGTTGGATCATAGGAATGGTGTAGAAAACCATAACTAAACAAGACAGATTCTTTGGAAAAGGTTACTATCCAAAAGATAGAATTTAAATGGTATAATCTACTTTGAACTGAAACCAAGAATATATATATAGACGTAAACAGTACGGATATCGTTCTTGTGCGAAAGTAGACTAAAAGTATGCGAAACTGCACAAATCTTGCGCTTTCCGACTTTCACCTTTTTTGTTTTTGTCTTCGGTACGAAATTGAACAACCATAAAATTCTAATCATAAAAGTAAATAATCTGTTTTAAAAATTGATCTTTTCTGATTGTTGAAAAACTGACGCTTCGAATTCTTTGTCGCCGATATTTCTTATAATTACGTCATGTTTTCAATAATTTGAACTAATATTTATTTTATGAATATAGCCGTTTCTGATTATTTATTTATAATAAATATTACATTCCCAGAACACTCCACTTTATCTTAATTATTTGTAATTAGTAATACATGCTTCGGTAAATGATATCGACTTTTTCGCTAAATTTAACTGTTTATTTCCATAACAAAATAAATTATCTTAATAATCAAAACATTGGCTAGCATTAGCTATTATTTTCCTATCTTTCTGTGAATGAAGGAATTCTGCGCCAAAAGAACTTTTGGTTTTTTGAGGCCTACCATTCATCAAGCCAAATTTAAAATTCCATCGCCATCGAAATCTCTTAGCAAAACCGATATTATTAACCAAAACACCTATTACAAATTTTGTAAAATAATACAAAAAACGTCTTTTTGCAGAATGGGAAGCTTCAATTCGGCACCGAAAATTTTAAACGATGATTCTCAAGATAACGACATGGCTATACCAAAGAACATCAGTAGAAATGAACTTATGCAGTTTTGTCAGAAGAGACCATATGGGCAATTTATGTTCAAGAGATCTTTCAAGAAGGCAAGTCGCAACCACAAAAATGATGAAAATTCAGAAAAGTATGGATTAAAATTTAGGAAACTAAATGCTGTTACTCAAGGTAAATTTAGTAATTATTATTATAAGTGCGACATAAAAAACAAAACTAATATTATCATTTAGTTTGATGTATTAATCAATTTTATGTTAATGTACACGGTTTCAAATGTAAACATATTTTTACAAAATATTAGTTTCGAAAATAATGTATAATTATTCAATTATACATTATCTTGAGATACATATTATTGTGTAGCTACAAGGGTGATTCACGAATTATATTCCTTAACATAGAAATTTTTTTACTAACAAATGAAAACGAGAAAATGTGCACTGTCATTGACGTTACTATACATATAGTTTCATGTGTATGTGAATTAAGATTCAATGCTAATTCACAAAGTATGTGACTTAAGAACAAATTAATTTGAGATGAATTAATCTTACTCCTCAGTGGAGTTTGAATACATAGGGTGATTTTTTTTATTGCGTCCGAACTTTAAATTCAAATAAAACAACAACAAAATCAGATGCCTTGAAACTATTCATTTTATGGGAAATAATTTTAAAAGGCATTAATTTTTAAAATCAATTTCGGACAAATGTCCGTCTCGGCTACTTCTGACAAAGCGGATTTTGTCATTTTAACTTCCGACCACTGTTTCAAACAATTGGGCTCGAAGAGATTTACCACTAAACACCAAATCACTTTTTGAAACTTCTCGACGCACGTTTCGCTAACCATGTTAGCATCATCAGAAGATAATTTAATCTAATTCTAAAACTTCTTGTATTTGTATGATAACCCTACCTAATGAAACGTGTTTACATCTCTCAGTTTAGTATTTAACGCCGAAAGTTCCAATAGATGAATTGAAACAACTAGAGCCTTGTATCCGCAATTATCCAATTTATATTAGCTTCCATGTTATCAATAGTTGTTGGTTTATTAGCATAGACCACAGATTTAACATAACTCCAAAGAAAATAATCTAAAGGCGTAAAATCACATGACCTTGGTGGGCAATTAACAGGTGGGTTACTCGAAATAATTTTCTCACCGAATTGTTCCCTCAATCAATCGATTGTTGCGTTGGTTGTATGACATGAGGAGGCATCCTGTTGACACCAGATCTCCACCAAATGACTACCATTCAAATTCAGAATTAAATAATTCACCTAGTCGAATAGCAAAGCCCGCGTGCAAACGGCGACGAATTGATAAATGTGGATCTTTAAATTTGGATTTGGATCTGCCAGCAACAGCAGTTATATTTTCTTCGAAACGCGTAGTTTTTTGTCCTGTTTTTGTTTTAATTTTCGACAATTTGGAAAGGTTGCTCTTATGTTAAACGTTCCATGATGATTTTCCAGACTATTGAGACACGGATTTACAGACTAGAAACTAGAAAATCACTGTTTATTTGCAATAATCTAGATCACTGTATTAGATATATATCATATCAAGTAAATAAAAGTTGCTCTCAGGATTTGAGTACATTTAAGATATATATAAGATGCATGTTCAGCTCGCTCAGTTTCAGTTTCAGTAACATAAGTTTATCATTAAATGGAGTAAAAAACAATAAAATGTACAGTAGATACATGGTTTTTCACTGAGTAGTGAATCAGGAAAATTACTGCTGAGGCAAATTTGTTGATAATTAACACAAATTTGGGAAAGTTTTTGTAAATATTTATATAGAAAAACCCTAAGGAAATTAAGCCTAGACGTTTTGTTTCATCGGAATAACAACCCACCTCCCAGAGCTTCATTACAGTGACTGCCATATATAATTTCAAAAATTTTTAACAACGTCCTTATTCTCCAGATCTGGCCCAAATCAATAATTTATTAATCCGTAAATTGAAGGAATGTTTACAAGATATTACGTATTTCTAAATATGATGTATAAATAAGTGATTGGCGTAATAAGAGATTTTTTCCTAAACCATTAAATATCTTCATCATCATTATACCAAATGTATATTGATGATTTAATAGAGTGTGTGAGAAATACTAATATCTCAGATGTTTCCTTTTATATTAGGGATAATAGTTCGTGGATCCCACTCGTAAATTGTACAAAAAAATTAATATTTGCAGCTATTAAAAATAAATCCAATAATAAATAGATCTACTGCGAATATTTTTCATATACATTAATCCACGATTTTATTCCCACATGATGCAAATTTAGAAATACGTTTATATTAATGGTGCATTTTCTATGATTAGCTAGTGCCAAAAAATTAAATAACCAGTTATTTTGTTTTCGTTTCATCTAAAACAATTTATTTTTGCCAAAATTGTTTGACATATCTGAGACACTTTTATTGACTATATCAGCTACAGTCCCGCGAACACAAATCATGATATTTCCAAATTCGTATGAAGTAAATAAATTTAAGATACATACTCCATAAATTCGTAGCAAATAAATCAATTTTTCATCACTAGAGAATTCACAATGCATGATTGGTGGGTTGTTAGTATTGCTTGGGAAATAAGGTGCGTGTAAAAACTTTAAGGACAGGAAAATGAATTGTGACAATTAAGAAATAGTTCTAAACACAAATTTAAAAATATTTAATTTAATATCAAAATGCCAAAACAACAAAGTTTTTTCTCTAAAAACATTAATTGAAACATTAAAAACTTAAATTTTCCGGTTCTTTACTCATGTAAAAAGTATAAGGACAATGTAAAAAAATGTTTTCAATAACTGGTATAACTACCATTTTGCTAATAACTTGAAATTTTCGATTTTTCATTGAAAAAACTAGCCTTCGGCAGAGCTGAAGATCTCTTTAATACCACTCTTTTCCAATTCTGGCGTTTAACTCCGCAACCAAAAAAATGCTGTCCATGATTGTAGACCCTTCGTGCGACGTCACCCCATATATTTTCTATCGGGTTTAAATCAGGACTTTTTACTGGCCATCTTAAAATTTTCACGTTATTATAATCAAACCAGTATTTTATAAGGTGGCTGATGTATTGTCTTACTGGAAAATCCAGTGTTCGCAACCCAATTCAGCTCCGATCGGCAAGAGGTGCTCTGCCAGAAGTTTTCTGTATCCACCGGCATTAATTTTGCCTGAAATAAATAGTTGAGGGCCCGCTGTGTTGAAAGAAAAACACTCCCAAACTATTATTCAACCACCCCCAAACTGGCGTTTAGAGAAGGTTTTTTTAACTTTTAAAAATTTTCAGCCATCTGACCCATCCAAATTGAATTTTATTTCATCATATAATATTTGGATCCCAGGTGATGCTTCCCAGTGATCCCGGTGATCCTTCGTTTGGCAAATTCCAGCTGCTGGATTATATGCCTAGGCAGCAAATGAGACTAAACTAATTTGGCTGTACACTCAAAATTTCCGGAACGATTAATTACATTGCATAAGGTTTTTTTAATTATTTCAGCGCTTGAGAAATTCCCAGTGGAAGCCAATCTCAAAACGGTTATTTCCTCTCTAGTTATTTTCATGCTTTTTTCCCACTTATAGTCAATAATCTTAATAAAATTATTGACTACAGTTTGTGATCTCCCCAATTTCTCAGCAATAGCACAAGTCACTCCTGAAGAGTAAAAAGTACTAATTTGACCTTTTTCGAAATCGGTCAGTTTATTTCCTTTCTGTATTGTCACAGCAAAATTGAAACGCAATAACACATGGATACTCTTTTTACTGATTCTTGAGCCATACTGAGAACAAAAAACCTGTAAAGTAGTTTAATACTGTATGCTCGTAAATATTTACTGTGTCCTCATAATTTTATTTATCACCTTTAGGCGCATATTGGTATTAATTCGCAGCTTCTATGTCAGCAATAACAAATATAAAGACTAATAATGATGAATAGGAACAAAAATATATTTGCTAAGAGGTTTTGAAAGAATAAAGTAATAAAATCTATATTACCTTATTTGACGAACGTATTATAACAATCTAGCATATAAAATTGCATAAATACATAAAACCAATTTGTGCAGCTTCATTGATTTTCTAGTTGATGTAAATGTATACAAATTATTTAACGATTCAATTTGAATATTTTAAATATTGTTAAGATTTGATTTTTTGAAGACTTTTTATAATATAGCATTTAATTTAATCCATCGTTTCTCAACATTTTTAGTATCGCGACCCACTAAATAGCCAAAAAGTGAAGTAAAAAACGTTGCTACCCCCTCACTACAAGAATCGTTTTTATTTTTAAATGGCTTATAAACTCCTACGAGCGTGTTCACACGCTTAAGAATCGTGAAAAAAAAACGAATCATCTATATGTCTTTGTATTAAATGACAAATCGTCAATGATGGATGTATGTGTGAATGGGCCGTTACATCTATACCGAAATACGGCACACAATAAACCCCAAATAGCCACGAATACTGAACTACAAGAGATGTGTAACCCCTTGTTCTTATATGACTTTTACCAGTTGCAAAGCGCACTTGTAAAGGCGCCACCCGCCGGCGCATACGAGACAGATTATTCGTCCCGAGGGCGCTTAGGAAGGTTCGTACAAGCTACGCGCTTTGGTAATAAGCATAAAAGAACGAGACGAAGAGTTTCATTGTTAATAACGTTTTTACGAAAACAAGTACTACGATTTCTTCTCTCACCCAGTGTTAAATACTACGATTTCTTCTCTCACTCACTGTTAATTAAATTAATAACAGTGTGTTAATAAAATTAATTAATAATATTAAATAAAATGGACAAATTTGTGACAAAACGAAATGTGCCATCTACATTTGGTGAAACTGCCAAGAAAGTATTTAAAATATGGATTCATTGTCCTGGATGACAATCCTCAATGTGTTGTTTGTTATTATTTATTGTTGTTTGCGGAAAGCATGAAGCTTTCAAAATTAGCCCGGCATCTGGTAACAAATCACCGGTCTTTACAAAACAAAATATTAGAATTTTTCAAGCGTAAATCACTCGTCTTGAAAAATCAACAAATTGCTATCAACAAATCAAGCCGTAATGAGACCGCGGCACTTCAAGCATACTATTTAGTAGCATTAAGGGTGGCCAGGGAGCCTAAACCATACACAATTGCGGAAAAGCTCATTTTACCCGCTGCCATTGATATGGTCAATGTCAATGTATAGGCAACAAAGTTGAAAACTCTACCACTTTCAAATGACACAATATCGAGACGCATTAATGAAATGGCCAATGATGTTCACGATCAAATAATTGAGAAACTTAAATTAAGTGAATTTATTGCTATTTAATTCGACGAGTCAAAACACGTGTCGAACTTGGCGCAATTTTTGTGTTTTGTCCGAATGCGAGGGGTCAATTGAAAAAAAAATGTTATTTTGCAAATCAATTCTTGGTCGTGCAACTGGCGAAGGACTCTTTAAAGTTTTTATTGATGCAACACAAAACGAAAACTTGGACTTTAATAAATGCATTGCGGTAAGTACTGATGGCGCGAAAGTGATAACAGAAAAGAACAGTGGTGTGATAGTAAAATTAAAAGACATTAAGCCACATATCGAATGGACGCACTGATTTCTTCACAGAAATGCGCTTGCTACAAGAAAAATGCCAGATAATTTACAATTTGTTCTGTTAGAAGCCGTAAAAATTGTCAATTTTATTAAAAATTCATTTTAACCATTGCATACTTGATTGCTTTCCATATTGTGCTAATAAATGGGTACCAAATACGACTCACTACTATTCCATACTAAAATCAGGTGGTTATCGCGAGGAGAAGTTCTAACGAGGTTTTTTAAATTGCGAGATGAATTGAAAATCTTTACAGATAAAAATAATTTGAATACGAGTTTACAAGGCCGTAACAAAATTATTTTACTAATGACACACAAAGTCAATGCCTTCATCAAGAACCTTGGTATTTGGATTATACGCCTTGAAAAGCAATTTTGATGCATTAACTTTAACTTTATATTACAAAAAATATGGATTTAGAAAATTCTGAATTTGACCGCGTGTTGGGGAGCATGAAAATGCATATACGTGAATTGAAAATTCAGTTATTGGAATATTTTCCAGATATCAACAATGATTTGTGAAAAAGATGGGTTCTCAATCCGTTTAATGAAAATGATGTTACTGAATTAAATATTGAGATTCACAACCAACTTATTGAAATATCGACCGACAAAACTCTACAACTAGAATTTTTAACATAAGATTTAGATAAGTTTTGCCTTGCACGACGATGTGAATACGGAGCTTTGAAACCATGGATCTGCTTTGCTACTTCTTAGCTATATGAAAAAAGCTTCTCTTCCGTTGGCTTTAAAAACTAAATATAGAAATCGTCTATTATCACTGGAAAATAATTTGCTTATGTGTGTTTGCAATGACGATTCGCGTATAGAAAAACTTTTAAATGAAAAACAAAATCAATCATCACATTAAATTTATTATGTTATATTAGTTTATTATATTTAATTTTCTAACACTTATTTTTAAATTAAAAATACTTTAAAAAAGGGTGTTTCGTATACGGGTCATATTTTTTGAACACATTGCGACTCCCCATATACCTGAACGTGACCCCCCCTAGGGATCGCGACCTCCAGGTTGAGAAACAATTGTTTAATCTGAACATTGTTTGACTAGTCGAATTCATTTTCCCAAACTTTCAAATCTATATTCGGTATACAATCAAAATGTCAAATTAATGGCCATTTTCGTTGTTAATGAAAAATGTGAAATCAATGGACATACATTAATATACGCTTGTTCAAACTATTCTCTTTTTGCATCAAATCAATAAACTTTTGCATTCGGTAGGAAAAATTTTCAAAAACATGTATCGTTGAAAACATTGTTCGTCCTATTTCGAAATATTTATGCCAAACATTCGGGATCTACTTGTATATAAGCAATTTGTTGTAAATGGACAACTTTGACTCATGCCTTTCGACGAAGAAATTGTTGTATACCAATCAGCATTTACAGCTGATTTTATAGAGCCACACAATTATTGTTCGAAACACTGCGTGAATAAACCACTTTTATTGATTTTGGCTCACTTTGGAATATCCAAACAGTAGCTTGTTGTATTGTCTCGAACTGATACGAATTTGTCCAAGTCAGTATAATGTCAATATAATAAATATCTCGTTAAATGGTAGAACATTTGTTTACTCATAAGTTTTTGAACTTCGGTTATATTCTACTCATTCTAAACATTGTTTATTGCCAAATGTTCATGCATTATCCTACGTATTTGTTTCATGTCAATGTCTAGATGATCAACTTGCACGAAATACATCACTGAGACTTTACAGCTTCGCTTAAATTCTGCATACCAAATAAAACACTGCTACTGGATTTTAATTTACCATCAAAATGAAGAAAGAAGACATTCGATTCATTGTTTTTCAATTAGATCACATTGAAAATCACAAAAAATTATGATACAACATGTTTAAAAAATTATTATATTTTTTTAAAGGCCATAGCCTTTACTAATTGGCGTCTTATAATCTGTCAATACCGTTTTCCATAAAAAGTGAAAATTATTAAGATGATAATATTGACGAAATCGCCCCTCCGTCAGTTGGTTGGTATTGGGATCTTCGGAGTTTGGTGTTTATTTTGCATCATTTCCCGTGTTTTGGAGAAATATTTTTCATAACTGACATAATGACATATTATCTCATCTATTTAATTTTCCGTTCTTTTCTATTTCTAGTGCTTCTCTAAGTATGCGTGTTCTGTAATGATTTATAGGTTTATAGATGCTATTTGTTTGGTGTTCGCAAAGTCGATTCTATGACCCGTTTCTTGACGGTGTTTGAACAACGCTGATGTCGTTTATTTATGTACTCGCACTGAAATTCGTCTGTTTATCTGTCCTATGTATTGTTATTTACAGTCCGCGCATGGTATGATGTACACACCCTGGATTTCCAATGTTAATTTGTCCTTAGGGATCCTCAGAAAATTTGATATCGTTTTCTATGTTTGTATATCATGTTTTCTAAGAATTCTTCCAACTCTATCCGTGATTCCTTTGATGGAAGGCTTTTTCTTTAACGAGTTTTACATTTTCTCTTCTAGCCTTTTCTGTATTCCTTTGTTTATTTATAGCGTTCTTGATGGTGTTTTCCCCATATCCATTTTGTTTAAGGAATGATTTTATGTGCTTTAGTTCTTTTTGTCTTGTTCCCGCCTCCGTTAGGCGATAGGAAATTACTGGATCTGAGTTGAATGGTGGTGTGATTCTGCATTCAAATATATGTCTGTGTGGGTGGTTTTCTATATACGGTGTGTTATAGTTTTCCATTTGCTTTTCTTGTGAGCATGAGATCTAAAAATTGCAGGTTCTAATCTTGTTCGATTTTTAATGTAAATTTGATTTTCTGGTGTATGTTGTTAATGTATGTTAAGAAACTATTAAGTCTTCTCAATTGTACGGCCATATTATAAATATATCGTCCACATATCGCTTCCATAACTTGGATTTTAGTGTTGCGTGAATTAGTGATGCGACGACCGTTTGTCTGTAGATTTGTTTGTTGAAAATAAAGTATGTATTTTAATGCAGTGTTTGGAGAGTTCAACTATGTGAGAGGGAAAGTTTTCGTTTAATGCGATTTTGTATGAAAGAAGAAGCTTTTGAAAGAAGCCAAGAGACCAGAGATGTGAAGAGTTGGAGTACTTTATGTACAGCTTGCTCTTAAAAACTTAAAGAACAGGAATGCAAAATTAACAAATAACCCGCTCAAGTATGGTGGACAAACTTACTCAATAACTAATAACATCAATCCAGAAAATTTTAAGCCAGCATAGAAAACGAAACGTACGAATGCGCATAGAATGGCGCAAGAACTCATATCTGCCATACTCATGTTTAAAAAAGGAGGAAAAAAACCTTTTAAGCACCTCGTTCAAACTTACCACTGAAGTTATTATAAACAAAATCAAAAGTTTAGCTCTCTTGGAAGATTAATAACAAGGATTAAGATTGGTCAAGATTCTTCAATGATTTCATAGTAAGCTATATTACCGAAAAATCAATTGAATACCATGAACCACCCTATATGTGTTTTATACATTCAAGAAATACGTTCGATTCTATTCAAATATAACATGTTATTCACCTCCTTTATAACCTCAGCAGCCGTTTCAAACGCATTGTCGATAATCTTTTCATACTGGTCTTTTATTTCCATCTCTTCTGGGTCTTGCAACACAGCAAAGCGGTTTTACAAAGCAATTTCAAAATCACTGCCCATCTGCAGCAGTTTCCCAGAATTCACTTTGCCCTTCTTCTATCTTACCATTCTTGTACGCTCTCTTCGACAGTTTATCCTAACCTTTGCTCGTACCATTCTATGCCACTTCCAACATTAAAATGGTTGACAGTATAATTGCAAAATATTGTTTTATCGTTTGACATGATATACTCAATTTGTGAGACCAGATGGACGTTTCCATGTCCATTTTCTGCGGATATTTTTCTTATAGAACGAGTTCATAATGTACAGTTCTTACCCTTCGGCAAAATTAACCAGTTTGTCACCTCTATTGTCCCACTCACCACTTCCATATGGGCCAGTTGCAGTTCTTGCTTTTTCAATTGTAACATTAAAGTCACCCATCAAGATTTTGTACCTGCATTTCTCGTTGTCTAAAAGCTGGGCCACATTATCACAAAATATCTCAATTTCCTCATCACTATAGCTTATAGTTGATGCATAACCTTGGACGATTTGAAGCTTAAACTTTTTACTCTGCTGAATGACGCATTGGGATAGTTGATCAAATATACTTTCAAATTTTACGACACTAACCCTAAACTTTTTGTTAATGAGTAATCCAATTTCACCACATCGTTAAATCTCCGTGCCCCAAATGTAGAGTATGTGACCAGTTGTTTCCAGTTTGATTAGCTCTTCGCCTTTTCCCATAGCTTTATGATATCCCAATGTATGTTGTCAAGCTCGATCAACAGTTCTTGTAGTCGTTCATCTTGTAGTCGGATATATGTAAATATATATATATATATATATATATATATATATATATATATATATATATATATATATATATATATATATATATATATATATATATATATATGCACACACACATATATATATATATATATATATATATATATATATATATATATATATATATATATATATATATATATATATATATATATATATAATTATATAGAGTAGGCTAACTAGACAAATAGTCGAATTTTATGAAAATAGGAGTAGAGCTAAGGTAGAAATAATTAAATGGATTGCTGCAATTAAAGAGCACCTAAGATCAGCAAATATTACACAAAGTGAAATTCAGGATAGAGGCTCTTTCAGACACAACGTTAACGTTGTGGAGGTTGGCCAGAGAGAAAAATGTAGAAAGACTGGAACAACTTGGTCTGACGAAAGGAAAAAAGCTCATAGCCGAAGAATGAAATCAGTATGGGCGCAAAGGAAGGCTAACAACAACAAACGCCTCTAACTGTACTTCGCGTGGTCCACCATTTTAACCACTTTGGAATAAAATTTTTTGGAAACAAGTTCATGTACATAATGATTCAATTAGCTTAAAACTCATATCTTTAAAGTATTTTCTGAATTCTTTTAGTAGAGGCCACTTTGATTTGAATTTATTAATCAGCTAATTTGAAAATTCGATTCTGGGAACTTTCTAAACTATAGTAAAAAAAAAGATAAGACATTTATTCGCTCTGACGGAAATCCAGAGTAAATTTCAACACTTGTTGATATTTATTATACCAAATGTTTGTATGCAGTTCATCTATATATGTCTCATTAAATCTTCCGTTTACAGTTCACCTTTGAATTATTTTTATTATGCATTTTTATGTAAATTTAAACTTACAGAAGAATATCATATATGTCAAACATTTAAAAAAAAATTCCTTAAAATTTTCCATTATAGATAAACGATTAATGATACGTGGCAGGAAAAACCTCACCATTTATAGCGAGCAATAAAATGATTTGTATTTCAAATCCAAGGCAGATTAGCAACTACCATTTCTTCTTATTTTTGATTAGTCGAGTCGCCTATTTTTCTTCGTCACCTTGCCTACGGTATGTTGCTGTTGCCATTCTGTCGTTTTCGGAGGCTATCTTGACTCTTACGCCCCAATGGAGATTTGTCGCGGGCCACTCATACTATTCTATCCATTGTATTGATATGCTCATTCTATTCCTTCTTCCTGCCCAACAATAATACTCTCCGTTTGGTAACTAATATAAAGTCTTTTGAAAACAACTTCATGTATATTTTTATAACAACGATCCAGTTGGCTTAAAACTCACATCTTTAATGTCGATCCATAATTAATTTAGTAGATTTTGATTTCAATGTATTACTCAACCGATCGGAAAATTCGATCCTGGGATTTTTTTTTAAATGTAGTAAAAAAGATGAAACATTTATTCGCTCTGATGGAAATCCAGAGTAAGTTTCAAAACTTGATATTTATTATGCCTCATTAAATGTTTCGTTTGCAGTTCACCTTTTGAAATATTTTTATTGTGCATTTTTTTTTAATTTATACATACAGAAGAATATCATATATATTTAACAGTTGAAAGAAATGTCTTCAAAAACCTCTATTATTGATAACCAGTTAATGATGCGATGCAGGAAAAATGTTACCGTTTATAATGAGCAATAGAATGATTCATTCTTCGTATCTAAGGAATATTAGCAACTACCATTTATTATTCTTTCTTCTGGTTAGGTGAACTACCTGTTTTTTTCGCCACCTTGCTTGCGGTATGTTGCTGTTGCCATTCTGACGCTTCCAGGGGCGACCTTGACTCTTACGGCCCACTCGCGGGCCACTCTTACTATTCTATCTATTCAATTGATATGCTCACTCCATTCCTTCGTCTTGTCCAACATTCTGTCAATAATACTCTCCGTTTGGTAACTTTGATATAAAATCTTTTGAAAATAAGCTCAAGTATATTTTTAGAACAACGATCTTTAAGGTCGATTCAAAATTCTTTTAGTAGAGGCCCAGTTTGATTTCAATGTATTAATCAGCCAATCTGAAAATTCGATTTGGGAAATTTTTAAAAATGTATTAAAAAAGATGAGAAATTTATTCGCTCTGGCGGAAATCCAGTCATTTTCAAAACATGTTGATATTTATTATGCCAAGTGTATGTATGCAACGCATTTACATTTGCCTCGTTTGCAATTCATCTTTGAAATATTTTTATTCTGCATTTTTTTGTAATTTTTAAACTTACGGAAGAATATCATATATGTCTAACATTTGAAAGAAATTTCCGCCAGAACTGCGCTAAAGTTGATTTTTAACGTCACTAGTTTCCATTCTAACACTGTCAATTTGCCGTATTTCGCATTCATAGAAAACTAGGATTTTGACTATGAAGGAATAAAGGAATTGTTTATTTTCTTAGGACATATGAATTGACAACAATATTTAACCAATGCATCATATAACTTTTTCCCCTTCGTTAATCCAATTTTTAATTTCCCTTCTTTAATTGTTTTTTCCCTTCTCTACATCCGCTTTGATCTTTGTTTCCGGGAAATTGCTGGTTGACTCTATTTGAGGTGTCTTTTCTAAACGATTAGTAACTTCCATGCTTCAGATGATTGCTTCAATATAATTATTCACTTATGTAGATTTCCCATCCCATATTTCATTCTTGTTTCTGTTGACCATAGTTGGGTGAGAATTTTAATTGTTCTCGTGTATATATATATATTTTTCATTGAGATTACGTCTACTTAGCCATTTATTGGAAGTATTTTATTTTATATTTTTTTGTCTTCAATAAATATATTTCAGGTTACGTCCGATTTGCTTCGAGTTTGATCTTTTATTCACAGTACTTTTGGCGAAGCCGAGTATAATCATGTTTTAATATCACTTCTTCTAATAAATAAAATCCTGATGATGCTAACATGATTAGCAAAAGATGAGTCGGGAAGATAAAAGAAAGGTAATTTGATATTTGATAGTAAATCTCAAAAAATCACAATGTAATTTGTCGTCCAGTCTATGAAATAATTGTTTTAAAATAAATATTTTGTGTTGGGTTCATATTATTTATATTGTATTTTATTCTATTATCATTTCGTTTTCAGTCATGCCTAATGACTGAAGCGTTACAAAAATCTACATATAAAGCAAATCTAAAATCATATAGAATCACATCATAAAATGAATCGTATCTTACAGCTATTAAAATAGTATTTGCGAAATTGTATTATTATTTTGCTCTGGTATGTTCACATTTTAAACCAAAACTAAATTACACACACAAATAAGTGTAATAGATTATATTAAAGCTAAGTCATATCAGAAAATGTGTTAATCTATTGAATAAAGATCGACATTGTTTCAATAAACTAAAAATTCGTCGAACTATTATAACTGTTATTGGAAAACAAACTATTAAATTTAATTCAAGAATACCTTGTTTAAGTGTCTTACTATAGCCAAAATGTGTTAATGCTTTTATTGATGCAGATATTGCTCTCCCATAATTTCATCATCAGACTTTTCTTTTTTTTGCTGAATTAACTTCGTTACAATTTGATAGTCATCATAAGATACAACCTGATTACACCTTACCTTACTATATAAAAATGTTTTTTAATGTGTTAATTATTTTTAACATAGGTTTAAAATTCTAATTTCTGTTCTGTTTACTCGCAATTCAAATTTTTAAACGTCGATATTTTTAGTTATGTAATATAATATATGTTTTTAAAAGTACTGGTATTTTTCTTTACAGTATGCAGTGAATACACCACAAGTCCCCACAATATACGAGTGTTTCAATGGAATATTCTTTCTCAAGGTAATTAACTTAATTAATGTAATTAAACAATTTAATTGTAACTGTAATCTTCACTTATAATTTATTGCCATAAAAAATATTAATTGTGACGTTAGACTTAGTATACTCCATAAAAATAATTTATATATTATCATCACTTAGCCACTGTCCATTCAGTGTTCCTCTTTGTGCTACTCGAAGTTGTTGGTCTAAATATGATGTGAGTGTCCAGGTTCCGTATGGTCTACTTCTATATATTAGACGGGCAGGACGAACTGATCATGGACTTTTCTCTTCAAATAAAGCGGCAGTTTGTTCATAAATACTATGCTGAGCCAAGCAGATTTAACACGCCGTTCCATCTCCCGGGCAGTATCCCTCCCATACCCCCCCCCCCCCCCCCCCCCCCCAAATTGAAATTCTGCAATTTTATTAAAATGACCTAACTCTTTTTCAGGTTTATTTTAACCAAAATTGTTCTTCAGCTGTTTGCAGATCTTCTATGTGTTTTGTAGCTCCTCTGGATCTTGTGAAAGAAGAATGATATCATCTGAGAGTCTAAGATGGCTTAAGTGAGCACCATTAATTTTCATTCCATGCTATTTCCATTCCAAATTACGATATACCTTCGCAAATCAGGCTGCAAAAACAACAGGCGATATTGCGCGCCATCCTGCCGTACACCTTTCTACATTTATTTTAACTTCAAGATCATCAATGTGAACTGTCTCTGTAGCTTCAACATACATGGACCCTGATAAGCTTACATTGGTTCTGTACTACAACTTGATTAAACATTGCATCCATTATGGCTTCCTTCTAGATTGGGTGAAATGCTTTTTCATAATTGATAAATGATAAGCACAGTAGCATGGTGTATTCATTGTGTCTTTCTGTGGTTTGTTAGTTAACCTAGATGTACCATTGTACTGAAACCACTTCTGAATGCTGCTTGCTCTTTTGGTTGTTCATTATTTAGTGGTCCTAATGCTCGTTTCGCTATTACTGTGGTGAAAACTTTGTACATTACTGAAAGGAGCTTTATCGGGCGATAGTTCTTTAAATCCTCCCGTGCACTTTTTTTGTAGAAGAATCACTTCAAAATATTTCCAAGTTCGGTATTTTTTGTTCTTTGAAGCATTTTGAGTAGAACTGAATTGCCAGAATTTTATGTAAAGTTTGATCACCAGCTTTTAATATTCCAACAGTTATACTGTATTTTCCTAGAGCCTTGTCATCTTGCATCGATTTTATAATATTTGTCACTTCATCTACCAGGATATCTGGCATCTACTCTTCCGTGGCTATTGCGGTCCTTGACTGGTCCTGATCTTCATAAAAATTTGAATAACATTTTCTGCCAACTGCATTTGAATGACATTACTTTGAAAACATTATGCCATTATTTGTTGTTCAAGATAAACTAAAAAATAACGGATCATCACTTGTTTATATCGAGCTTCATTTTAAAGTGCTGACACTCTTAAAGGCGGCAAAACTCATGAAAGGAAGTATGCTAATAACAGTAACAGTAAAAGTCGAATAGAGCATGCTCTAAGATATTTGATTGATATATGAGGTGATAAGCAAATCAAGCGCATCGTATGCTTTAAATTTGTCCTTTATTTGTCTGACAGTATGCGGTCAGATGTTGTCCTGCTGCAGAAGACCCCGATTTCTGTTGACCCTGTTTACTGGACATATACATACGAGTTACATACTAGACATCAAGTTGCATACTAGAGAAGCTCGCATCGATAGCTTAATTATTTAGTCAAAAGATTATTAGCCAAATTATTTAGACATTACGGACTCAACATTCGCCCGAACCAGTAGCAACATCTTCCTGGACATGTATCGATTAGCCATGATCGCCATTTGTGAATGCGCCATGAACCACTTGTTCGAAATCTAAACATTGATTTTGCCTATCGGAGTTGTTCGGGTACACCGATTTGTCATCGCAAAATTGAATTTCAATTTAACCTTCACTACTCACTACCATAACACTACTCAGATACCATATGTGTCAACAATACTAAGGTTGGGAAGATGTACCACGGATATTTGTATAATGATAAGCTGAGCAGAGATTTTACTAGTGCTGATTGATACATTTGGTGGGTAGCTTCAATAGTTTCGCATAAGGCATCCACCATAATGGGTCAACTTAAACGTGATTGATCAAAGTATATGTTACCATATACATTACAGCCCATATCCGACAATGCCGATATATGTGGTGGTACCCTCGGTCATTCCTTCAATTGTTTTCCCAACCTTTACCTCGAGCCCTATTGATGAGAACTTAAGACTAGAAACCGGCCTCGGAAGACACTTGCTGACGTTCTGGTGGCGGCTGAAGGAATGGGCTATATTTATGAAGAGCACGGATGAATTTTTCTTGTTTTTGAATATTTTTAATATTCTCTACCGCTCCATTATGCAAGTTTTAATAAAATAATAGCTTAATAACTTCATTTATTAGTTTGAAAATAATATTCATCCAAATATATGAACCACCCTAATATTTTAACACGTTACCTATTTAATTAATTTAATAGAATTTAATACCGTCAAGTAGAGTAAATAACAATAAGTAAGTAAAAAGTAATAAAACAACTAATATTGTTTTGTTCATACAAAAATAACACCAATGGCGTATAATGAAAAGTGTTAACATTCATAATGACTTAATTAAATTAAAATTACATAATGAATTTACAAACTACATCATGGAGGTAAGCACCTAGTGTTATTTCGTGCACTCTTTTAATTTAGTAGTTAATTATTTTGCTACTCGGGTACTCGTTATGAGTGAATCGAAAGATCAACGATTTCAATAGGCATATGAATAAAAATTAAATTTTCAATATGGAGCAGACGAAACTCTTAATTGAAGTATCTGATTTAAAGGGGATGTTTTGACGGCTAGTCAGCGATTGCTAGATTAGAATAATCCCAGCGAGGAGATGTACGTCTCGATGGTGTTATGAACATTTATTTTCATAAAACAGTAGACTATTTTTCATGCAGTCTAGACTTTTTTAATCGACTTTTGAAAAGTGTAGTTTGCTGACCCGCTTCTTAGTTATTTCTTTGTAGTCAAACTGCTGGTTTAGATGTTCCCCTGTATTGGAGGCTTTCAGCACACTGTTGTTCCGATTTTGCCGCTTAATTGATAGATTAAAATGTTTAGATGAAATTTACCATCGACTCTTCTTTCTCGATAGTAAATCTAAATGTGATTTGTATGGCATTCTTATGATTTAGGAATCCCTCTACTTAACCGTGTGTTCCATTCCAAATTATTAACATATCTTGTCCATTGTTTGGACTATTTCTGTTATTCAGACATACCACACAAGTACTTCGGAGATGGAGATATTTTACAGACATATATTATTTCTATAAGTAAAACACATCTTTCACTAGAAAATAAGAGTTATGAAGAATCAATTGATATGTTATTAGATTAGATCTGATGTAAAAGATTTCATGGAAACACATATTAGCCCCCTTTTTGTATTTTGATATTTTGAAGAATGCACTGGCGGCTCGTGGGTTTTTAAAGTGGGAGGACGTAGAAGAAAATAGTGCTGGCGAAGATTTTTTTGCTTTCCCCTTCCTCCTTTTTACTTTTCGTGCTATGGAAACCTTATACAGGAGGTGAACCAGACAAACATTAAAATTTTGTATTGTTACTACCTACAAGGGCATTGGAGGATGGGTTGTTGCTTGTTACGCAGATAAAGGAATGAATAAGTAGGTACTTACTGTTTCCCGAAGAGTAAACCATTTAAATAGTTTATTGTAACTGCAAATCAATAGGGAGAATTCGAAAAAGTTCATGAGAAGTTCGAAAAGTTTAAAAAAATATCAAAGTTTTATGACAAAAAAGGATTATTGTACACATTTTTGTCGGTGAATAGCACCTCGCCATTATTAACACTACCATTATTAACTGTTTTCTAAGACAGCTTCATTTTTGCAATTAAAAGTTGATTTTTTTTAAGTACTACTCAGTGTGTACATACATACCAAATCATAAATCAAAACTAAGACATATCAAACGCTCCGTCAAATAAGCGTTTAAAATTAATTACCGATACGTTCGGTCGCAGTGAATTTACGTCCAAATCGCATGTTTTAGAAAGTAGTTAAACTCCCGAATTCTGGCAACCAACAAAACATGTAACGCCAACGACGAGATAAAATGACGTAGCGTACGATCGTTGGACGAAAACGTCCGACCAACGATGTAAAAATTGTGCCGAGAGGATGGAATTTTTATCCGCATTATTTGGTGTGATGGGTCGACAGACGTTCTTCTACATTTGGAGATTTTAATTTTTAATAATATCTTAAATAGAGTTATAGTTTAATATGAGTTAAAGGAAAGAAACTAAATGGAAATAAAATATGCTGTTTAGCTCTAAAATTGTTTACGGTGATAAATGCGGGAGGGGCGGCGCCCTAACGCCCTCATTCACAAGCCGTCACTGGAAGAATGATTACAAATGAGTTGTCTGGTTTCAGATCCCCTTAAATTCAATTTTTTTTAATTTTGAGATAATTGCAAAAAACGGTTTTGGAATAATTTTGGCATTATTTAATTAAAACTAAATTGTTTAATCACGTTTCAAAAATTCAATAACCATGTCTTTGGAAATAAATATAACATCACAATTTGGATTATGAACTGGTGTTTGGTGGAGTTTGCTACCAAACTGTAGATTAAGTGCAATTTGAAACAAACATACTGGATATGGCGTGATTTGAAGATGAAACTAACAGAGGTGAATAAAATTTCATTGAACAAAAAAAAGGAAACCATTCAAAAAATAACAAGTTTTGTTCTTAGAAATGGCAAAAAAAATGCCTTAAACTCTCAAATCGGGTATATCCTCTGTTTGTTCGCAGAAATAATAATATTCATCTCCACTGGTTTCTTCGGAATCACTGGGAATATTATTATCGTAAAATTTTTCCAACACATGTTCATAATATTCCAGACTTTCCGGTTTTCTCCACTTCTTTCCATAGTGCTTGCTTAATAAGTTGCTTTTGGCTGGATATTGAAATCAATATGATTTTTCTTAAAGACTCCTTTGAATACTCCTGTGTCTGCACGGTAAGATAACCCACATCGAATGATGATGACGTTATTGTATTGGGCGTCGTATAATGAGCCTTTTGAACTAGTTGAATTTCCAACGCCATTGTGTTACTGGCTTAAGGATTTGTTGACCAGCACCTTTCCAGTCACTATCGGGAACATATATGCCAAGTTTTAAAATTAAATTGTTTTTTAAAAATATTTATGTATTCTTCTGGCGTTACAATTTCTTCCTTCTTTCTTATATATTTTTTAATTGTGGCAAATACTCTATCAGGGGGAATGTAGGAATGCTCAACCTCAGGAAATACCACCTCGATTGTTTTAATAGAGCTTGTTTGACTACTTAACCATTTCAAGCACATGGACAACATGAAAACACTATTCTACATCCCGCCGCATCCATCGGCGTCCTATCGCACTATATCTACTCCCTCCAAGTTGCTGTTATTTGGTGTGACAAACACGCAACTTGCGATAGCTCTCTTTGCATGTTCATCTTCAATCAACAAAAAAATCAACTTTATCTTTTGAGAGGGGAGCATGTGAGTGTCCAATCACAGCAGTAAAGTTGTAAGGTGTAAGTTATCTGCTGTAATAGGTGCTTTGACCGAATATCTTGGATAGTGCCAAATCTGTCTGACAATCAAAATAGAGCAAACATCGGTGCGAGGGAATCCAAAGACGATATTGAAGTATAATTGAAAATAAAACGAAAATAACTGTCTTTCACATTTTCTTTGCAAGTATCTTCTCGTTGAAACATCTTCCACATTTTTCTGATATTTAGATCGCTGGCCAGGTAGCAGCGACAAGCAATTTTTGCTCTGCAGTAATGAGACTCGAATGGCTTAAACTTTTTAATGAATTGAATAATTTCTCTTTTCAAAAATGTATTTGTCTTTGTATCTCCACCTCTTCAGTGGCCATTTCTGAACTTAGACTAGTAAAGTACTCCTTTTATTCTGTCTCCACCAATTCACAAAATTCCGACAAACTTTTTCTTTTGGAACAAAGGAATTAACCACTTATTCCCCTTTGTTTGGACCCAGTATGTAGTTGAAAACTTTAGAGATGGACCACCTTTTTTGTGAAGTTTGTGAAGTTTTGTGAAGCTGCATCTGTAGGATTTTATGCAATATGCATTTTGGGTATTCAGGCAAATTAACAGCCGAGTACCTTGAAAATCTAATTAATAAAAAGTTGTAATAATGTTAAAGTGGAAATACCTTTTCACTTTTTATTTTACTAACAGTTCGTTTCCAACCTTCCTGATTTCGAGATCGTTTTCTTGCTAGACTGGAAATCTGGTATAATCTAGTATTTTATATAGAATTAGGGTGCTTTTGGACACAATTATTGAATAGTTTGATCGAAAACAGATTTTTCTGCCATATAGCGTATATAATTAATTTTAGCCTAAAAATGGATTTGAGGGGTCTTGAAATCAGACAACTCAAGTGACTGTTGGTTTCTTACAAATGATTTAGTCTTAACTGCTGGTGGTCGAATTATATTATTGTTTTAAAAATTCACTTTCTTTTTGTATTAAAAATCTGTACATTTTGTATTTTTGTTTCATCGTATATCTCACCAATAATCTTAGTATTTAACGTAGTAATTTATTAATATAATACGTTTTAATGCCTATATGTTAATTTATTCTTTTATTTTGACAAAAGTAACGTCAATGGTGGCGTATAATGGTGCTGTTCATGGTTTATTCATGCATAATCTAATAGCTAATGAAAACCAGTAAAATATACAAAGTAATACTTTTTTAACCAAAAATACAAATATTAACTGCCTACGATACAAGAACTATATTTAAATATTTTACAATTTAAAATACAGATTATTGCTCTTGCTATAAACAACAAAGGATTGTCCAATAAAAGTGTCAGAACTTTAAAATGAGACACTATGATAACTACAATTGATAATTTGGTAGTTTTTATTTTATCTTGAATAACAAATAATAACATTGTGTTTTGAAAATGATGTCGTTCAAAGGTCCCCCTCGACTTTCTGGTTATAAATGATCAACTGAACCTGAATGGTTCACCATTATTGAACTTATATTACCCTCCTAGGCGTTGACAAAAAATGAGTTTTCCCACTATCATATTTTATGATAAGATTAGGTTGATGGGCAGTTTAGACTGTAATTACTTTTACTGTTATTTTAACATACTTTGTATTTGAAAAAGGCACAAGGCAAAAAGGTGTGTTGAAACAATTGTTATACATACAATTTTAACTCTCAAGCGAAGCACTAGATAAGAGATAACCAGGGGTGAATTAAAAGTGTTTTTTCCTTATAAATGGTCACGTTGAGGGGATGACTTTGAGTGGGGGAATTTTTTTTCTATCCCTACTACAGATCCCCCACCATAGCCCTCTTTAGATGTGAATACTAACAAAAATATAAGCTATAGTTATACGCCATCAAGTGCTGTTATTGTGTCAGTGTTTTGTCAATAAATAAAAACCGTTACATAACTTTTTTGCACAAATAGTGTGTTTTTTTTTCGATCTTGACAAAGTTTGTGGTAAGTAAATAATAAATATTATATTTTCTATAGTATTTTTATTGAAAACTTTGATTTTTAATTTTTTTAACATTTATTTATCGATTTCTTTCATTTTCTATTTAGCTCAAAATGAATACGCCTTCTCATACTCGTTGTGCTAATGAAGTAGAAGCGTTATATGAGGCAGCTGATATTTTCGACGGCAAAGTGAAAGCGAGACCGAATCGGTTTTTAAAGAGCATCATACCAGTGAACTTTACCTAACTAAATAAATATATATTTTTTTAATAAAGCTAAATTATGTAATAAGTATCTGAAAGTACTTACATTAAGTCCCCTTTTAAATGTCGTTGGAAGAAAGTTTGTATCTATCATATTTTTTGAATTTTTGCTGATTTTTTCAATGGTATTAGGAATACTATTATTTTTTGGAATATTTTATAGATATAGTCTTTTTCTATACTGATTGAGGTTTAAATTAAAAAAGATATTATATTGGATAATTTAATCAAAAGATATTAATAATCAAAGACATACGGGCATACGTAAGTGCTTCTCTTGAGGGTTAAATATAGTGGAAATGTTAGGTATTAATCCTTGCTTATTTATTTAAATATATTTTTCATAAATTTTCATTTTTTTATTCCTCAGTAATATCTTTATATAAATAATATAATTAATCTATTTAATCAAGAAAATATGTTTTTTTTCTGGCTCTAGGAACCATTTATTCATCAGAACCATCATATTCATGAACCATCATATTCATATAAGTAATATAATTAATGTATTTAATCAAAAAAATATCTTTTTTTTAGCTCTAGGAACCATGAATGACCATTTTGTTCGATGTCCAGACGAGGCCTTAGATTGGAATCATAGAAAATACCTTATTGTAGAAGAAATTATTGAATACTGCCCGGATGTTATTTGCTTGCAGGTAATGAATGTTTAACATCAGCTTTCTTAGTTTTGTATTCAAATTTATTTTGAATTTATCATAAACAATAATATCACACTTATATTAAACATAAAATGGTTGATAGGTTACATTTTTTAAGGTACTCAACTGAAATCTGAACTTTAAACTCAACCTACTACGAATTCACAAACAGGATCAATTCTCGATATTTTGCTTCGTGTTAGAGATATCGAAAAAAGTTATTAGAAAAAGTTGTTCAGAATATTATTTTAACTCCACATACTCATCCTGTTTGTGAATTCGTAGTAAGCTGAGTTTAAAATTCAGATTTCAGTTGAGTATCTTGAAAAATGTGATCCATCAATGAAATGTGACTGTGTAAAAATTCAAATCTGTATTCCTTCAAATAACGAAAATATGGGGGTGTCTTCATCTTAAATGCGACACATTGTATATATATATATATATATATATATATATATATATATATATATATATATATATATATATATATATATATATATATATATAAATCTCTGAAATTCCCTCTAACCATGTAAAAATCCTATTGGGTGATTTCAACGCCCAACTGGGGAAAGAAAAAAAGTACAGGAAAACAGTCGGCAGTTTTCCCGCTCATAAATGGACTAACCATAATGGTAGAAGATTGGTTGAACTATGTTCGCAGTTTAATCTAAAAATAATGTCAACACATTTTAAGAAGAAAATAACAAAACAAAAGACCTGGAGGTGCCCAAACACGTACATAGGTGAATTTCAAATTGACCATGTTGCCATTTCGTACCCCAATTATAAAGAGATTTTGAATGTTCAAGTCAGGAAAGGAGCTAACATAGACACGGATCACTACTTGACTAGAATCAAACTTAGCTTAAAACCTCGAAAACTTATTCAAAAGAGACTGCTAATACCAAAGTTCGACCCAACGAAAATAAAACCATCCCTAACAGAAGAGCTTGATAAACAACCAGCACAGAACTGGCAAGAATTGAAACAAAAAATTATTAAAACAGCCTTAAAGTTGGTCCCTTTACAAAAACGTAGAAAACATCCGTGGTGGGATGAAGTTTGCGAGCAAGCAGTATTAAGCCGTAGTAAAGCATTCAAAGATTGGAACAGTCAAAAAACAGCAATAAACTATAACATCTTTTTGAAAGTAAGAAAAGAAACATCGAAGCTAATTAGACAAACTAAAAGAAAATATGAAAACAATCAACTTAATGAAATAGAAAAAGATTTCCAAAAAAATAACACCCGAAACTTTTACAAAACATTTAAAACTAAATTAAAAGGCTATCAACCCCAAAGTCTTTGCTTCCAAAAGGAAAATGGACAATTAGCTCTAAATGACCAAGACAATTGCAAGGAACCGAACGGATTCCAGAAGATTGGAAAGATGCTCTAATCCATCCACTACACAAGAAAGGAGATAGAACGGATGTAAACAACTATAGAGGGATATCTCTTCTCCCAGTTTGTTACAAGATTCTATCCCAATGTCTACTAGACCGAGCACAAGGACAGTTGGAACCTAAAATTGGTGAATATCAAGCAAGTTTTCGACCGGGCAGATCCTGCCCTGAACAGATCCTGAATCTAAAGTTGATCCTAAGACATCAAAAACTGTACAATAAAAATCTCGTCTGTACATTTGTGGATTTCAAAAAAGCATATGATTCTATAGACCGCGAATCTTTATTCCGAATCTTGAAAGAACAAGGACTAGATCCGAAAACGCTGACAATTATTAAAGCAACATTAACTAACACAAGGTCAAAAGTTAAATTCATGGGTGACATCTCAGAGTCCGTCGAAATTAAAACTGGAGTGAGACAAGGGGATGGACTCTCGCCACTCTTATTTAACTGTGTTCTAGAAAAAGTAATACAGGAGTGGCGTGAAAAAAAGTCGGCCCTGAATATTGACCAGCCCATTAAACTGGGGAGAACCAACATCAAAATTGATTGTCTGGCATTTGCTGATGATCTAGCAATTTTGGCTCAAGATGTATTAACGGCACAGAAACAGATTGAAATTCTAAAAGAAACAGCAGAAAAGGTAGGACTCCAAATTTCCTTTGAAAAGACACAATACATGACTTGCAACAGACTAAGAACACCATTTCTAAAAACAAAATATGGTAACATCAGACGAGTCTCTGAATTCAAATATTTGGGTGAAATAATCATGGAAAATGGGTTGGAAAAAGCGGCCAATAAGAGTAGATGTCAAAAAATGGAAACGGCATTGAGACTTACACAAAATATTTACAACAAAAAATGCCTATCTAAAAACACAAAACTGAGACATTACACAGTTATTAAGCCAGAATGTCTATATGGGACAGAAACGCTCATTTTGAATATAAAGAGAGACATCGAGGACATTGAAAAGAAGGAAAGAAAAATCATAAGAAAAATCCTAGGCCCCAAACAAATAAATACAACAACATACCGACTTCGAGAAAACCAAGAAATCAAACAATATACAGATATACATAGCGATATGAGAAAAAGAAGACTTAAGTTTTACGGACATATAAAACGGATGAATCCGAGTAGGCTAACTAGACAAATAGTCGAATTTTATGAAAATAGGAGTAGAGCTAAAGTAGAAATAATTAAATGGATTTCTGCAATTAAAGAGGACCTAAGAACAGCAAATATTACACAAAGTGAAATTCAGGATAGAGGCTGTTTCAGACACAAGGTTGACGTTTGGAAGGTTGGCCAGAGAGAAAAATGTAGGAAGACTGGAACAACTTGGTCTGACGAAAGAAAAAAAGCTCATAGCGAAAGAATGAAATTAATGGGCGCAAAGGAAGGCTAACAACAACAAACGCCTCTAATTGTACTTCGCGTGGTCCACCCGGGCCCATACGTGAATAATAATATATATATATATATATATATATATATATATATATATATATATATATATATATATATATATATATATATATATATATATATATATATATATATATATATATATATATATATATATGTTAGTTCGTAGTGTTTCGCGGATGGAAGAATATGCTGGACTATTAGTCCGGGAGTACATCCGATCGTTTGTGGCCTGTTTGTCGGGAACGTGCAAACGTTTCGCCAAGGTCACACTTCGCATTCTCAATGCTTGTCTTGAGGCAAGATTCTGGGTAAGGCCGGATGCCTTCTGAGAGGTTTTTTTTATGTTGGTCACTCGCTAGTCGGTAGGCTTCTCGAGATACTTTCAGTTAAGCACAAAACCAAGGGATGATAGCCCAAGGGGGTGCTAATCGGGGTTTTTCGGTAGCTGATGACCGTGATTCGGAACCCACGTTAATAGTTTCCATTGATTTATATCTTTCGAAAGGTCTTCCTCATCCTCTCCCTTCATCCATTTCTCTCCTAATTATTGACTAAGTGGTACGCAAAATGTTTCTTTTCCACAAATCATCGAATCATTTATTTGTAGTCTTTCCAGTGCAAACATGGATATTATTTAGTGCTTTGCTGATTACCTCTTTGACTTAAGACGTAAGTTATCAAGCACATTTGAAATAATTTTTTTTATAAATTTACAGGAAGTAGATCATTTCAATTTTCTCCAACGCATTTTGGCAACTCAAGGATACACCGGAATGTTCTTCCCAAAACCTGATTCTCCATGTTTTTACGTTGATGGCAATAATGGACCAGATGGATGTGCACTATTTTTTCGCAGCAATAAATTTGAGTTGATAAGTGCCGAAACCAGAATCTTAGAAATATGGAAAATACAGAGCAATCAAGTAAGTATTATTGAAAGAAATTTATGATAAATATTCTAATTAGATTAGATGGAAAATAATGACAATATATTTTGACTACAGGTTGCTCTACTTATGATATTAAAAATAAAGGAAACTAGAGAAGAAATTTGTATAGTTACGACTCATCTCAAAGCTCGCCACAGCGCCCTCCTAGCCACATTACGTAATGAACAAGGAAAGGATTTGTTACACTTTGTTGAAAGATATGCCAACGGAAGGCCAACAATTATAGCTGGCGACTTCAATGCCGAACCATCTGAACCAATTTACAACACAATGGTTAATAGCAGTCAAAATTTAACTAGTGCTTATGCAGAAACAAACTCCAATAACAGGTAATTGAAATATGGGAAACAAACTTAAAAAAATCTTATTTTAAAAAAGACTATTTTGTAAAAGGTATCTTCATATCGTTGATATTACATTTATACTGACATTTTAATTTTGGCTATACCACATATTTGATATCCATGATTTAGCCGCTGAAGCATTATTATTTTGAACACATACTTAAGAGAGTAGAGTGAAAAATCAAATACTTGTTCATTAAATTATTTTTTATGGAAAATCGATTTATAGTCTAGTCGTCTCGTCTAGTAATCTCCTTTTAGCTGGTCGTCTATTTCGGGGATGATCTCTTAATTTGATGTGATTTTTTTTCTAGCCAACCATTTCTTCATGTTTGAAACGAGAATGAAGTCAAAGTCGGAACTCGTGAATTGTCCAATTTCGCTTTTGCAATGGTCGATGCATTGTACTGGAATAGCACTTTTTTGCCAAATTGGACTGTTTTTGTCAACTAAATTTGATGAATAATGCAGCATAATACTCACTGGTCGTTTTTCCCTTTTCAAAATAAAATAAATAATGCCTTGCGAATCCCAGCAAATAATGGACATGACCTTTTTAGCCCATGAAAACGCGACGCACTGTTTTGGCTGTTCCTTAGTGTTTGGTGTATAGTGATAAACCTCGATCAACAGTCACGAATCGCAGATAAGACATAAACTCCTTCAGATTGCGCATATTCACGTCTGAACAACGTTGTGAAATGGACACACTAGATTCCCTTTTTGGTTCACACTGAGCACCCACAAGCAGCACCCGTCACGCTGATAGTTGTCTTATGGCCGGCCTTTTACACTGCGTAGTAGTCCTGGTAATGCATTTCAACTTTTTTTTTCAAAGGGTAGTGTTTAATTAAAACACGAAATTCTCTTTTTCCATGATAGCAGAAATATCGCATTTCGGAGACTGTCAAAACAAAAGTAAACATCATATAGGCTTGAAATTCATGGAACGTTACTAGAAAAAGCTACCATTGAGAAATGCAATCATCTTTGTGATCGCATCATCTATTATAAAATAATCTGACTTTTCATATATGCGAGTATTATTATATATTTACAGCCTTTTGAGTAGGAAATCATAAAAATACACTGGTTTGGTTTGATTATTAAATTGCTTTAAATATTTTAGATTTCAATTTAATAATCAATTAGTAGTATATAATCAATTATTTTATTATTATACATAATATTCTAAAATTACATTTTCTTTACAAATTGCTTCTGCAAAACTAATCTTAAATCTTAAATTAATAATTAAGTCTAAATCTAAAATAAAAACTTATATAAAATTGCTTTAACAAGTGAATCTGAATTGTTTCATATTCCAAAGGCTGTTAATAAACTTAAACAAGCTGTAGTTGTATAAATATGATCAACCAAGCACTACCGATACTTGATATTTTATTTAATTCGATATTATTTTTATTAAATGGGTATACAAAAAGGTACTATTTATAAAGATTTAGAGTGATTTACTAAGTTTAGACCTTAACTAAGATTTAGAGTGATTTACTAAGTTTAGAATTTAGTATACAATCACATACATAAGAGTAAAAATCAGTGGACGAGTATTTATACAGGAATGAATACTAAAATAATTAACGAACTATCTACCCTCTTTTCATTTAAGATTTATTAATTTAATTTGTAGTAGTGTTTGCATTTACATAAAAATGGATAAAATTGACATGACCCTAAATTGACATCACATATAGGTCATGTATATGTAATAAAATTTGACGTAAATTTGATATAAAACATGTTTCATCATGTTTACTTCCAAAAAACTTTTGGCATAATTAAACAAATAAAACTCTGACAAATTTTAGAATAATACAGAAAACCACAAAAATTAATAGGTAAAATTTAACTGTTATACCAAGATTATGGAGTTAAAACGTAAGTTAATGGACAATTATTAGATAAGATTGGCATTAACTGTAATGAAAAGCACAAGTAAAAACCAAAATGGTTTAGTTTTTTTTATATATTTAAACAATACCTCGATTATTTAGAATTCGCAAACAACGATATCTGATACCTGATAACAGACGACCATACCTGATACAAGAATATATCACTTGCAGGAAAAAATAAACGTACTAGCGCAAAGATTCAACGAAGTGAAACACTTTACATATTTGGGAAGCACGTATGCTCTATGGCAATAAGTCATGGAAAGTATAAATATCGTAAATAAATGCCTATGAAGAATTATGAAAGTATACTGGCCAAATATAATTTCAAGTAGGCATTTATGGTAGCAAACCAAACAAAAATCAATTGACAACGAACCGCACAAAATGAAGATAGGACACACACGTAGGAAAAATAACTCTGACATTACCAGATAAGATAGATTACAATGAGAAGGGACAAAAACGCATCTGGCACAAAGAATGACACTCATAATATGACCTGACCAACAAGACAAGGAGCGAATTTTAGACGATTTATTAGAGTAAGAAGGGCGAATTCCTCATTCACCAAAATCTGACAATGTTCAATTTGAATTTCTCAGAGGCACGTAGTAAAGAAACATAACATCTAAGTGACTGAACAGTTAAGATCAAAAACTGAGTATAACCGAAGAGCCGCAAATTCAAAGTCCTCGCGCTACATGTTCGGCAAGCGAAATAATTCGGATCATTGGGTGCCCGAAATGGCCGTTTACGAAATTGTTACGAACTATACATCTTTAGAGAAGTTCAAAAAGGGTTCCACTAATCGGGCAAAAAGAATGCATTCAGAAGATAGGACAACAAGAATCCCGACCGATCCGACCGTTTCAGACAACTTGGGGCAATCTTTGTGAAAATTGACGTTAATAATTGGAATCAGCGAGTCGACATCGAATTGCTGAAGAGGAATTCAAATAGAATTAAATTACGACAAACGCTTTCGGAGACTGCCAGAACAAAGCAAGTTTCTCGCTGCAACATGCTTTTGTGTTCGTTGAAAATCGAAGTTGCGGAACGTAATGGATACTTTTATGATAAAAAAGTGTATACTGTTGACGTAAATTCAACTGACCGTTGACTTACCCGCGAGTTCGACCTTATTCCCATTATTGCGAAGACGAAATTTTCCGCAAGTGTTCACACTGTACGTGTTGTTTCAAGTAAGGGTATCCATGATGAAGGGGGTATATATATATATATATATATATATATATATATATATATATATATATATATATATATATATATATATATATATATATATATATACGCGTTCTATGAAATCTTGAATAGGAATCGTGATCTTAGGGAGTTTATACACCTTTCACTAGAACGGTGTTCGAACGACCAACAGGACACGATCCATTAGTTCAAAACTGGCTATCGAATAACGTGGCTAACGTGGTCGATAAGACTATTTTATATGGAGCGTTATTAAAAGTCATTAACAAGTTGGGACAGCCTAATATGACAGCTCTGCAGACCGTCAATCAGGCAGCATTGGCGAATTTAGATTAGAAGAGCTGTGCAAGTGCTTCAGGAAGATAATTGACACGGTAATTCAGCCTGAAATGGTTTATATTAAATATATCGGAGTTATATCATATAAAAAATAAACTGTAGAAGGTTCTCCTTAAAGACATGCAAAATAATTTTTTGTAATTTTTAATTTTTATTAAAATTGTTCGTTTTGTCCGAATTTTGATGGTTCATGATACTTTTTTTTATAAATATTGAATACATGAAAAATTTCCGAGCGGTCGTGGAGAATATTAAAGATATTGAAAAACAAGGGAAATTTTTCCCGTGCTTCACGTGAAAATTCTGCACATCCAATCCTTCAGTCGCCATCAAACGTCAACAAGAATGCCCCGAAACCGGCTTCTGGCCGTAAGCCGTTATCAGTCAAGACAAAATTTTCCTTGTTTTTGAATATTCTAAATATTAAATACAGCTCTTTTTAACTGTTGGGCCATTATTCCATTTTCAGAAAGTTTTCATTATGAAATATACCTTATGTATATGAAATAAATGTTAGTTTATTACAACACAATGTTATTTTAATAAAGAAAAAATGGCACGTTAATAAATCTTATATTTATTTCAGTCTAACTGCAGCTAATCGTGAACCTGCATACACAACCTGGAAGATCAGAGATGAAGGAGAAATATGCCATACCATAGATTACGTTTTCTATTCAAAATATAATTTAGAAATCGATAGTGTTTTAGAATTCCCGACTGAAAATGATATTGGCAAAGATCGAGTCCCTAGTTTAAGTTATCCCAGTGATCATTTTTCATTAGTTTGTGATTTTAGAATAAGAACTATCTCAAATAAGGACTGTTCAATTTGAAATAGTGATAATGGTTACCGATTTAAATTGTTATTTTAAAACTATTTATTAATATTATTATTATTTGTAATTTAAATATGTGTAAATATACAGTAAATAGTGATTTACATGTTTGTTGATCCATTAGGATTATTACACTAATCGGACAACAACTTCGTTAGTTTCTTTATAAATATTTTGAGATTCGTTAAAAGGGTAAGATGATATAGAAAAACGATTTTGTATTATATTAAAAATATATTTTTTGTATTGTAAAAGATATCTCATTTCGCCTTCCTCACTCTCAACTAGGCATTTCTAGTAAGCATTTCTGCTGTTATAAGATTTAACAAAGTTGTCTATTACTCTGCAGTAACATTAGATCACAATTTTGTTTAGTTAACTATATACTAAGGAACAACGGCGACGACAAGATCTAAATTTGTTGTGGGCAAGAAAAATTTAGCGAGGCCCACTAATAGCGAAAGAGGACGGATTTTATGTAGAGAAAAAAAATTGAAACTATCAAATTTTTATTCATAAACATGCAAATATATTTACTGTAACTAAAATTATTAAGAAATTTCCTGCTTTTCGTCTTACTGAACTCCTTAATAACTATACCGTAATCCCGCTTAAATGCTGTGTCTGGTTCAACAGATAAAATTGCCAAAGCTGGCTCAAGTCTTTGCTGGCCCATTATACTTAAATAGTTTTTTATTACTTTTAATTTTGAAAACTGGAGGCTGTGTACCTTACTTCCTTTCAGCGAAGGCTGAACTTACCGGTACTGTTAACAAAATTCAAATGATAATATAAATATTTGTGTAAATTTCTTTTAAGTTATTTTCTGTTATATATTGGAGCAACTGTTTCACATATTTAATGAAGTTGAATAAATTTGGGATCATTGTTTCTAATTCTTCATATAATTTGAAAGGTTGGAAGTCCCCTCACCCACTCTCAGAGCTGCATATAAATCTTGACAATTTTATAATATATGCTGTTTTAGAATATTTTTTAACTTACTTTGATCATAGAGAAAACCAAAATTTTTAAAATGTAGATTTAACGATATTACTCCTGAATCCATATTGCTCACTATGGAATCAATTGTAGTGTTAAAAAAAATCAGTTTCGTACCGGCTTTTCGGAGACTGTATAGGCTCATCGGTACTTTCATAATCGAATATCCTTTTCTTTTTGGCTACCCTTTTATTTTTAAAGTCTTTTGACAGATCATAAATGTTTTTTCTCAATAAATTGACGAGTGTCAAACGAGCATTGTTCCAACCCAGTTTGTCGATCCAGTCTCAAAATGGAGGCAAATGTTCAAGAACAATGCTTAAATGGACTTGTCCGGATTGTCATAATTTGCTTATGATGTTAACACGCGATAATAACTCTTACCATAAATGTACTGATATGATAAATTCTAAGCTGAGTATTTCGTTCAAAACCGAATCACAATCATTGAGTGTGTCTGATTCTTCCGTGTGTGTTTTTTTTTAAGATTTTAATGTATTCAATGTCATTATCAAATTGCAATAATATGACCTTCGCTGCCTCGATTCTGTTTCCCACCTTGTGTCTGATAAAGGCTTTATAGTAAGCTTTAATTTGCCTTGGAGTATTTCCCAGCGTTTGCTGGATCTTGAAAATCGCAACTAAATTTTCTGAATAAAACCAAAACAGGTTAACTAATTAACTGCGTCTACCAACAATAGATTCCAACCATGACACCCGCAAGATGTAAAAAATACCCTGGGTTTAATATTTAATATTAGAGTTCTAACTCCACTATTTATGCCTACAATATTGGTACCATTGTCCATCCTTGACCACGACAGTTTTGAATATCTAATCCATTTTTTTTTCTAGCTCTTCCAGTACTGCATTAGTTCGATATTCTCTAGTCGTCTCAGCGACAGCAAGAAATCCGATAAAAATGTCTTCTATTGTTCCGGTTGCAGTCGAACAAAATAGAATAATAGTTTGCTTCTTTTACCCTATGAATTACTTCATCGGTAATTGTTTCTGACATCAATACGATCAATTCATTTTGAATATCGTGGTTTAGATAATGGTGTGCAAGTTGTTTATTATTAGATATCAATCATATTTAGATAGCAATTTAATTACCAGTAACTTGGCAATACTGGTTTCTAACCCCAATAGCTACTCTGGCCGCACGTTAATGTCAATCTACGGCCGGGATCTGAAGCGAAGTTTATAGAAAGAATTGGAGAGCAAGAAGTTGGGTTTAAGTGGGTATCAGATTGTTTAGTAACTTTAGTTCAACTCGACTTCAAAAATTGCTTTCAGTTATTGACATTAAGTTGATTGAATGTTTTACTTCAAATTAACTGCAAGTCTTGCTGTCAAGTTGCTTCTAATCTATGGCCGTAGATTCATATCAACTTGCAAGCTAACAATTACCCAGTGAGGAGTTTCCATAAACTAGGCGTCAAGTTGGGCAAAAAATCACTTCACTGCAAGTACTTGCTGAGCAAGTGTAGTTATTAGGTAGACTATATTTTTAAAAAACGTATGTGGTAGGTTAGTATTGCCGAATGCTTGCTAGCCGGTGGGAGTTATCCTTTTTTGTTGTTCTATGCAGAAATGAATAAATCGTTCGCCTCGATCACTTCTTGTTCCTATTCCGTATTTGCTAGCAATGATACCGTCAATGTTTCACGTAGTTTAACGTTAAAGTCTCCAAATACTGAACTGGATAGATCCTTCATCTCGGTTCATAATTTTCTTACATTTTTCTATTTGAATGCTTTCATATGCATCTAAAGCCGTATTATTTTAATACTTTTAATTAGTCTTAAATTACTAATATCTATACTGCGGTCGTGTTCGATTGCATGTTGGGTAACACAACATTTTTCATTTCTCCCATATCTAATCAGTGCAATATGTTCTTTATATCTTGTCAATCTGGATCTTTTTTTTTTGCCCAATATACCTTCGATCGCAGTCTTGACAACCAATTTCGTAAATCCCCGACTTTTCATGTTGATCTACTTTATCACTTGGATTACCCAGAACTTCTCTAATTTATTATATGGTTTGTAGACAACCTTAACGTCCACTTTATTCAAAATTTTGTCTAGCCCTCTTGTTAATTGGGTATCAAATGGCAGTACCATGAATTTCTTTGTGTCCTGATCCTTTTGAAAAGTCGAAGATTATTTCAATAATTTTCTGAATTATTACCATTCTTATTATAACCATTCACTTCAGATACCTCCACAATTAATTTTAATTCTTTGTTATAATTATCTTTATTTAAAGGAAAATTAAAGAATCCATTTACCATAAAATTTAAAGTAGTCATCTTATTTTGGAAGCTATGATTTCAATCGTTAGGAATGTATCTCGAATTAGGTTTGAATCGTTAGGTGTATCTCGAGAATGTATCTCGAATTAGGAATGTATCTCGTGTTTTTTCTAAAAATATCAAAATCTAACCTATTTTTATTGTTTCTATTGACTAAAACATCCAGAAATTGTAAACTATCGTTGTTTTCGAGTTCAAGCGTGAATATTATATTTTGGGATTTACTAATTAAGTTCTTAATAAAATCATCTAAGTTTTCATTTTTCGAATCGAAAATAACAAAAACGTCATCCACATATCTTAACCATACGTTCAAAGTAAACGAATTCATCTTTTGCCTCGATTTCAAATTTACTCATGAATAAGTTGGCTAAGAACGGTGACAGAGGATTGCCCATTGCCGTTCCGTCTTGTTGTTCGTAAAACCTGTTATTAAGCTGAAAAGAATTATGCTTCATACATAATCTTGTTAAGAATATGTACTCGGAAACAGTCTTGTTATTAAAACCGTTTAACTCGAGTAACTCCATCAGGTATTTCAAGGTATATAGAATCAGGAAACTCGGAAAAGATGAAACGTCAAAGGAAACCAAAATCTCACCTTCCTGTAGATGTGTGTTTTTGAGTTCTTCTGTGAATTTGGTTGAGTTTATTACAGAACTGGAAGGTGGTTGGTTTGGTAGATTTTCAAATTCCTTTGTTAGCCAGTTTGCCAAGTTGTATGTTGGAGAATCAATGGCTGATACAATTGGTCTCATTGATTTTCCTGGTTTATGAATTTTTGGTATGGCATACAATCTTGGCACTTTTGGATTAGAAACATGTGGTTTGCTTTTCAGAGAAGGAGAAATAAGACTGTTACAGGTAATCCTGGGTAATCATTAGGTTCCTAGGTAATCGTTTAGAAGGACCGTCTTGAATTAATTTTTCAACGCGTTCAAAGTAATCAGGTTTCTCCATTACTACAACCTTATTTCCCTTATCAGCTTTTAAATAAAAACAATCATTCTCTCGCAGACGCTTGACAATCTTAGAAATATTTGATATTGTTTGACTTTTATTTGAAATAGTTTTTGCAATTTTGCTATGACATGAGTCTCTGACAAAATCTTTGGAAGACTCCGGTAAGTGTTTAATACCAGTTTCAATACCGGCTACCATATCCTCCAAAGACTGCGGGATGCCGGCAAAGCAAAATTGGGGCCTTTTTTTAAAAGATCTAGTTCTGGATTGTTGAACGTCTGAGTTGAAATATTTTCTACCATGGTGATGCTCTTTTCTGGAATATGTTCTTTCAACTGCTCAATTTTGAGTTTTCTAAATTTTTTATTTAAAGATGACATTTTTTTAATCAATTTGCTATTTACTGCTGTTAACATATTCCTTTGAAAATTGCACCAACATTCATGTTCTACATTAGTAATAATAGGGCTTTGGATGAAAGCATTCAAATAGAAAAATGTAAGAAAATCATGAACTGAGACGAAGGACCTATCCAGTTCAGTCAACTTTTTCGATTATTAATGTAAGACTTAGTAAACTTCATGGTTCATAATTTTTAAACGCTTCGTTAGGTAAGGTTTTCATATAAATAGAACATAGTTTAGTTTTAGAATTAGATTAAATCATCTCTTGATGATGCTAACATGGTTAGCGAAACGTGCGTCGAGCAGTTCAAAAAAGTGTTTTGGTGTTTAGTGGTAAATCTCTTCAAGTTTAGTGTTTCATACCATAGGTTCCAATAGAATAATTGATAATCCTATTATTGACATGATGATAAACAGTTACACATTTGCTAGTAAATTTTGTCGACACAAATGCGACACCGTTTCGACTCAAATTGTTGTGACCTGAATATAATATTGTATTCCAATTTCGTGTTGCGAAGTGACCAGACGCGCTCCAGTGAGTCTAGGATAAATAAGTAATCCCATATCTCTTAAGCTCCATTCTTTTCTGATGTTTTACAAAATTCAACAACAAACAAATTAAATCTGAAATTACACACAAAAGGGCATTAAATCAGGAAATCATAAAGCACTATAGTCAAAACAAAAGGAGGCGGAGGTATTTATCAAGAAAGTCATTAATAATCGGAAAAACTTTTTATGAGAATTACGTACTAAGCGAGTACGTTATTAAAAAACAAAAATTACTGAAAAAAATTACCGTGGGCACATTATAAACGTGTACGTTATAGGAGAGAAATACGTTATAGGTACAGAAAAAGATGAAAATTTAATGTTTCACATTTTGTTTAATTTTGCGTTATAGAAACGGAAAAGTTTTTGATTGTTTGGTCAGATATACTGAAAACTAAATAGATGACTAACTGATAAAATAAAATAGTTCATTACAATATTAACGAAACATATGAGCGTTGTCATGAATTCATCTAAAACGGCCGACATCGTTCATTGTAAATTTATTAAAAAAACACTTACCGCTGAAATTTTATTGCTGCAACTGGAATGTTAAGATCGATATTAAAAAAAAATACTAAATAATTCTCAAATAGCAATATGGAACAGGAAAAGTAATGTTAGTTAATCGAAAGAATATATATAATCGAAAGTATATATAATAAAATAAAATACTTTTATCATTTTTGGCACAAGATTATTACATTAGACTAAATAAATTAAAACATAGGAAAATGAGAAAATTGCAGATGAGAGAATTTAGATACTCTTAGGAGCACCCTATTGTATCTCTTACAAATTTCCATTAAATTGTTAGGAACAATATAGATTATATAACATTATTTTGGCATTTGAAATTGAAAATTGTTTTAGTGAGACATTTCATGGTGAAAATACAAAAAAGTTATCGACAGGCATTGGGCTTAGAAATGTTTTGTGAAGTTAGATCGTTTATTTCTGCAAATGATATATTATTTGTAGTGAAAATTTTTAAATATCACCTTACAAGGACGAAAAAACATTTGGATTTAAATCAAATATTTAAAAAAACCAAAACATCGAAAATTTAAAAAGTATTATTAAGATTTTACGCATGATCAATATTAATTATAGCCAAGGTAATTTGAATTTAAATATAGGTCTGAAATATTTTCATATATAGGTGTAGTAAGTAGTCATACCTGTATTTTTCAACTTCTCAAAGATTCATGGCATTATTCACATCGCCAAAGAAAACGAAGAAGACGTATTAAATTGAGGTTATGTATAATATCTAGTATTTATTATAGTTTTACTAATTAGGGATTTATATACAAATCTAAATATTTTAGATTGGCCTAATTTAAAAGATGAATGTTAAGCAGTATCTTCAGTGTTCGGATAATGTGCAGTCTCCACAATACACACCTCAGTTTGCAACACTTCAAGGAACATTGTCTCCAACAGGAACCTTCAATGATATTTATCCCCCTTTAATGTCTCAAAATGTCCAGCGCAATCGACTTCAAGAACAAACTTATATATTTCCGGATTTAGCAAATTGGGAAAATTTAAAGATACCTGAAAAGATTGATTTCTTAGAGATAACAAATAAAGATTTGAGCCCAGGTAGTTACTGCAGCAATATAGATAATCTTTTACCACTTGAAAGTAATTTTAATTCACAATACAATACTCGTTATGAGAATCAATGGTACAATACAAATAATATAAACTATGCACAAAAATTAAATGATTTCCCTTCATGTGCCCAAGTGAATAAATGCACAAACGAGCTTAATAAATCTAATACATATTGTAATGTACAGAAAACAAATACAGATATGGAAACGTACAAAAGTTGTGCCTACTACAATACAGATACTTCATATAGTATAAGTAATGATTTACATAAAAACAAATATCAAGGTATACCCCACAGTGGTTATACCAGTTATAATTCATACTATTCTGTTGAAAATAATTTTTATACAAATTCCCAAGTGCCATGCACATCAGCATTGCCATATATTTCCCTGGAATCTTTGGATATGAATGGAGACAAAACTACTTATAACATTAATTGTAAGTTTATAAATTTATTTATACAGTATTTGTTATGAGGATATTAATTGATTTAATAATCATAAATATTTGAATTATTTTTTATCTGTTGCTGTTTAGATTGTAGGCAGTGTGAAACAAGGTATATACATAATATTGTTTTACCCACATACATTATTGAGACTTGAAATTTTAAAATTGTTAAGAGAAAGTGCTGTGTGCTAGTGAAACAGAAATTTGGTTTTACATTCATCATATACTTGTTATTCAGAATGAAATTTTGGATAGTTGTACAATTCAACCCATTATTACACCAGTAACTAGATTGGATGAAGCTAGATGCTTCCTGTGGTTCAATCAATCCATAAAAGAATCCATAGCAAATCCATAGCAGATGAAAAATCTAGGAGCTTTGTGATGGGTTAGAACCAGATTATCTATGTATTGTGAAAATTGCTGGTTGCTTAGAACTGGAAGGATCAAGAAAAGTAGTAGCCCATGTTATTAAAGAAGGTCTGGATTCTCTCTAGAATATATTTTCTATTAGAATATATCCTATTTCAAGAGACCAAACATTAAGCTCTGATCAATGGCTGACACCCCGTTCAGTGAGTATGCTGAATGAGGTTCATTTATAGTTTATGACTGATTTGAAGCCATTGTTAAGCTGTATGTCTAATCACGAAATAACTTCGGTTGCTGATGCACTTCTAATCTTAAAATTTTGCTCATACCATATTTTTTAAAATAATATTTCGTTACTTTATTTGAAATAGTTTAATATTTTTTGAGATATTTTGGTTACATGCCAGAACAGAAGTAGTGATCGAAACATTGTTTAAAATGCTTTAAACAATAATATACATAAATTCATCTTTGTAATTTTTTGAAGTTATACTTTTTATGGCGTGTTTGCGAAAACATATCAGAGTGTATTTTTAGCGGGGAAAGAAGTTGCGCGCGCCGATGTAACACAATTTATTATTTTCTTTTTAAAATTATAATACCTTCGCCATTTGTCAAGACTTGTTTTTTTATTAATTTCGCCAAAGAAGTATAACTTCTTACGTGCGTACATCAGTACACACACGCTTTTTTGTAATTACATTTAATCTAATCAGCTTTTATGCTTTTTAATTTGAGCTCTAATTAATTAGAGTCCAACACGCACATGATACTGTTGAGTATATGCAATGTATTATTGTATATATGCGTATTCATGTACACACACCGCTACGCGTCGCCAGTCTGGTCCAACACGTCACTCGCATGTCGGTGACACGAACCCATAAGTTTTGGCCCTACCAGCGCTCAATGCGGCTAAAATATATATATATATATATATATATATATATCTTCTTATCAGAAAGATTGGAAAAGCAGCAAACGATGGAAGCAGCAAATATTATTTTAAAAACGTATGAACATAGTCTATTATTTCGTATATATTTCCTAAACTTTCTATTAAATTTCAACATTTGTAATGTGTACACTGCCCCAGAAAAATATAATAATAAAATAATAAAATAGACACAAACGCAATGCTCAAACATTTGCTGATTAACATTTGGGATCTCATGATCCATTTTAGATGCTACAAAAGTCTACTTATATTTTCGTTAATTATACCAAACAATTTATTTAAATTCACAGCAACAAGAAATCAATTTTAAGAAATATCAAAACAAATAGCAACTGAAAAAAAGTTTGTGAACAATTCAAAATAATTGTCTCTATGAATAAAATTATTTGTTTAATAGCTTTGCAGGACCTCCTTTATTTCTAATTACTTCCAGGCGCATGCATCGTCCCCAGGGGTTTTTTTGACATCTGTGATAAAAGGATGGAGGAGAATATTTTGCATGTATGCCTGGGGTCGTTGTTCTGTTTATTTTAAATGTCATTTTAAAATAGGAAAGAAGATTTTAAAGGAAACTTTTACATATGAATATTGAAAATAGAAGTTCAGAGTGTATAGTTTCTTAAAAAATAATTGTAAATTCCAGAAATGTTTAAATCCTTAATATATTTTAAATCTGTTTAAACTGCCAGTGTTCACAAACCTTTATGATGGAGTGCAAATATGTGTTCTATTACCTTTTTTTGTTTATATTTTCTAATAGTTTTTTTTTTATTTAAAGATTTAGATCAACAAATGGAAGCATCCAATGAAGAAAGTGACATAGTAGTTGAAGATTCAAGTTCAGACTGCAGCGAGGAGCAAGATAAGGGCCCCGTTTATGAAAATAAGAAATGCTTAATTTGTAATACTATTTATACCCCATTGGGTTTACAGTTTTTTCTACTTACATCTGAAAATCCATTAACAATGTCCAGTCAAACGCCAGTTATTAAAAAAGTATTAAATCTTGTAGGCAAAAATATTCCTCCTACAAAACATTTTCTTTGCAATATCTGTTTAGGATTAGTTAATGCTATAGATCATTTGCAAATAAAATTAGATACATTTTATAAAGATTTAAGAGATAAATTTAAGAAAAGTTGTTTAGAAAATAGAATTGCATATCAAAATTTAAAAATAAGAAACTTTAGAAAATTTCCTAGATATAAATGTAAGATTTGCAAAGGAATTATTTCAGTGAGGGCTATTTTTGAAAATCATTTAAGGAACCACAAGTCTAGAAGATATTTATGTGAAATGTGTGGTAAAATTACTCCTTCATTTAAAAGATTAAAAATTCACTTAAAATTACATAATAACAATAAACAACATATGATACCTTCGTTTAAATGTTCAAATGAACAGTGTAAGAAAAAATTTAGAACAAAATCGAATTTGAAAGAACATGAAAACTTTTGCCTAGGAACATTACCATTTAAATGTAAAAGTAACTATTGTGATAAAAAATTTGCCTCTGTAACCAAACTTAAAAACCATATGAAATTAAAACATGAGAAAAAATTTGTAGCTATATGTTCAATCTGTAACATTGGTTTTGTGAAGGGCTCTGATTATAAAAGTCATATGATCACACATAGTACAGATAAAAAATTTACATGCACAAAATGTGGGAAATGTTACAAAACCATAAGCAACCTTAATTTTCATTTGAAAAGTCATAATAAAAAAATGCCCTTTATCTGTTCAAAATGCGAAAAAGGATTTATGCGAAAAGAATACTTAGAAGCACATATAAATAATCATAAAGGCATTAAGAATTTTAATTGTTTAGTTTGTAGCAAGAAATTTGTTTCGCAAAAAAATTTAGATGCTCACCTAAAATATCACGACGGGAGTGTAAAAACTAATACTTGCAATATTTGTAGCAAAATAATTACTAGTGGATTTGAAGAACATCTTAGGGTACATATGAATTTCAAAGAGTTTGAATGTGAACTATGTGATATGCGGTTTAATACTAAAAATACATTGGCGAAACATAAAAAAAGAAAACATGCGAATGGGGATATGAAACATCTGGAAAATAAGTGAAATAAATCGTTATTTGGATCGTATTAGAACTCATTCATATTTTTGAAAATAAAAACTTCACTGCATTGAAAATGCGAATGTTTGATTTTTCCCCAACTTAGTATTGGCACGTGATCCGACGGACCATCTAATTTGGAAATGTTTGAAATAAATCAAAATAGAATATTTAACAACTTTATTATTTGTTATTACTCACATGAACCTTCTTGCATTGCCCACCATATATATATATATTTAAAGAAATAGTAAAAGTTAAAATCTCTATATTTTAAAACTAAAGTTAGTATATGTACGTATTTACAAAAAAATAATTACAATATATTTAATTGTAATTTAAAACTATTAAACTATTACTGAGAATAAAAATATTCTTCAAAACTAAAAATGTCACTCTCCCACGCAATTGATACACACTTTCTTGGAGCACTCCAATCATATGGATTTTTTGGCCTTGTTACAAAGGAAAGAAGTGTTCATAAGTTTTTTTGCTGGGCAGATCTAACAAAGCTTTTGCTTATTTCTTGGCAGTTTTCCCACGTCAGCATCAGGAGTGATTTCTTTTATGCCTAATAAATCGGCAATTCTGGCCCGAGTGGCCCTCTGAACATGAAGGTTCAAAAGTGACCCAAGTTGCTGGTAACCCAAGACTTTATAAAAATACTTTTTTGCTTGACTTATGAAGAATAAAGGCATTGCTGGTACTCGTATCGACAATCGTAAAAAAATTACTATCGGCCATCAACGTGTGCGGCGACTTGAAGAATACCTTGAGCATCCATGCCTTTTCCAATGTATCAACTCCACCTTTTGTATTGTAGTATAAAATGATTTCTGGCTTGCCAGATTCTTCTTCATTTTTTCCGTGGTGTATTGAAGACAAAGACAAGCTTTTTTCAGTACAAATGAGACCAATGTTATATATTTTGTAAAGCCATAAATTGATGAGATGAGATGATGATAAATGGATGCAAAAATTCAGGTGGGTTTTCTTTTTTATTTTAGAGTGCCTACAAGTGTAAGCATATTTTTCAATAAAATAGTGGCCAGTTCAACGATGTATATCAATTATCACAGATAACATTTCTACCTACTTGGCCTAGTTTTAGATTTGTCCATTTAATAATATCCTAACACTAAATATTTTTTTCAATTCGTTGGTGTCTGCTTCGCAATTTCGCTGCCCTGGTAATTTTAGAATATTGTTTTGTTTTAAAGCATTTCAATCTATTTTTCCCATAAAAATAGCCACCCCCATTTCGCTCTATTTTCTCCTCATCAGTGTCTTTTAGCTATCACTCGTGGTCACTTTCGCAGTAGACTCCGTCATCAAGATTTGATTCGAAAAGATCAGTTTCTTTCTCTAACTCTAACAATGTCAATGTCTGTCTGACATGAAGAGAATTTTTTCACCAAATATTGAGTCATCATTTGTAACAGTTACTCTTGATGTGCTAAGTTAGGGTTCCACATTTGTAACAGAACTAAAAAAATAAATATGTAAATAAAAAAATATATACAAATTTGATAAGAATATGGAAAATAGTTTATATTTTATTAAACTTTATAAATTCAGAAGTATCATTAAATAATATTAACTAATATAAAACATCAAATGAAAACTTACCTTGAAAAAATCAAAAAAAGTCACCCAAGTATTTGGTCTGCGGGACCAGATGCTTATATTTTCCAAACAAACTTTACAATCAACTTTTCACTTTCACATTCATTAGGGTACTGGCAGATAGGAAGCTACCGAGTCATACAGGAATTTTGCGTCATCGGTAGTGGGGAAAGTTTCTGGAAATTGCTACCGTAAGGTACTAGAGACCATGTCTCAGTACTTAATGGTTAACATAATATGCTAGAATATCTCTAGATAATTCTTAAGATAGATATCATGTGAAAACAAAAATTGGTGAAATGCAGTGGAAACAATAACTAATTAGGAAGTATTCTCAACAATCGCTTTTAAATATCTTTTTTTTATCAAAGTCATTTTACAATTGATATTGAAGTACGATTTTTACTATAATTTATATATCATAAAATACTATTTGCTAAACAAATCTCAATATATTTGCAAACATATATTAGTTTCATATGAAATATATAATTTATTTTTATAAGATGATAATGATATAATAAATTGAAATATCATTTGCTATAAAAATACATTTTACTAAAAACCATGGTAAAGTAATAATTTTTTAGTTTTTTATCCTCCAATTAGAATCCAAGATCTACAATAAAATGCTAATCATCTGGACAAACCAATAAAACCTCTGAAAATATATTTATCCAAATTTACCTCGACCTTTTCCATACAAAATAATCCCCTCCCCTAATAATGAGGCCAACCATTGCGAAATGATTTTCCTTGAATGCTTGGTCACAAAATCAATAATGCAAGAGATTACCATTGTGCGAAGTATATAAAAGTCAATGGCTTCGAATTAACTTGTACGAGTTAATACTTCAGCTGCATTGTCTTTTTTTGCGAGTGGAATTACACCGTACGAACCTTCCACCTTCGATGGTATTACCAATCACTGTTATGGAGGCTTCTATTTTCCATCGCTTTCTTGACTCCCCAATGATAATCTTGATCTTTCTCTTTTTCTGTGTCGAAGTCCAATGCCAGTAAGGCCACCTTTCCGGTCCCATTTTTTACATGTGGCCATACCATCTTAGACAACTCCGGGACAAAATTAACGCAACAATATGAGATTATCCAAAAAATTAATTTATCGTTTTCTTATGCCACTTGTTAAAGTTTATCGATTGTAGAATAGCAGGCTATGAATATTTTTTTCGTTTTTAATGACAGCATTCAAAACAATTCGTTTAGATTTACACTTTTAAAGATTTTTTTAGAAGATAAACAGTTTTATGCAATACTTGCAATAGATTTTCTTTAAAATTAAGCTTATACATTGTTATTTTTTTGAAAGTATTACGTTTTTATAGTAGACTATTTTATTTGTGACTGGAAAATTTAATCGAACAAGGAATTTAACTCAATACGAGGTAGTGCGAGCATCAGTTTTATTGGACGAGGGATATTGTCAGAGTTATGTTGCCAATTTATTAGGCAAACATTGTTCCACAATAAGTCGTATGGTAAGACGTTTAACTGAAGTACGCAATTGCTCTAGAAGGGCGAAAACGATGCACCAACGACCGAGGTGAACGTTGTTTTAGAAAATATGCTTTAAGAAACAGGACTACCACTAGTTCTACAATGAGAAACGAGCTCGAAGCTACCTGCAATGTCGCAATTTCTTCTAGAACAGTTAGAGGACGGTTAAACGATTAGGTAGTAGGAGACTACTTGGATTAGGAGACCAGCCACTGCGCCCTTGGTTACTAGAGAGGACAGAGTTGCCAGATTACATTTTGCTCGAAAACATTAAAATTGGTCTGTGGATGATTGGAAACAAGTTTTCTTCACAGATGAAACTAGTGTTAGCCTAAAACATCCAGATGGTCGTGACCGAGTATGGCGAAGACTAGGACAGAGGTTTGTTACTTTCAATATATCTGCACGGGTTCCATTTGGTGGTGGCTCTGTTATCTTCTGGGGCTTCATTTGATTTGATGCTCGTACAGAATTAGTTCCTGTGCACACGAGATCCATGAATGCTGATTACTATCTTGAGAATATTGTAGTAGAACATATGATGCCTTTCGACCATTTTTTGGGACCAAATTTTTTGTTTATGCAAGACAACGCTCGACCTCACATGACTAGAGAGGTACTCGATTATTTTAATCAAGTTGGTATACCAATTATGCAATGGCCACCAAAAAGCCCGAATCTGAATCTGATCGAACATGCATGGGATTACCTCAAGAGAAATGTGAAACGTCATAATCGTGCACCTAGAAAGCCGAGGGAACTAGAAAATGCAGTTATCGCAGATGGGAACAAATTCCTCAAGATTTTATCCAAAATTTAATTAGAAGCATGCCTAGACGTATAAATGCTGTGATCCGAACTATTCCGAAGAATAATTTTAAGTTAAATTTTATATTGTAGCTAATTCACTTTTAAAGCATCCGATAATGTTTTTTTAACTTTTAATGCAATCAATGTCCATAAAAAAAATATGAAAATTAATTAAATATAGCGATTTGTATGATGTATTTCTCTATCGATGATCAGCCTCTATCTTGAATTTCACTTTGTGTAATATTTGCTGATCTTAGCCCCTCTTTAATTGCAGCAATCCATTTAATCAGTTTCTACTTTAGCTCTACTCCTATTTTCATAAAATTCGACTATTTGTCTAGTTAGTAAAGTACTCGGATTCATCCATTTTATGTGTCCGTAAAACTTAAGTCTTCTTTTTCTCATATTGCTATGTATATCTGTATATTGTTTGATTTCTTAGTTTTCTCGAAGTCGGTATGTTGTGCTATTTATTTGTTTTGGGCCTAAGATTTTTCTGTCTATCCTCGATGTCTCTCTTTCTATTCAAAATGAGCCTTTCTGTCCCATATAGACATTCTGGCTTAATAACTGTGTTGTAATGTCTCAATTTTGTGTTTTTAGTTATACATTTTTTGTTGTAAATATTTTGTGTAAGTCTTAATGCGGTTTCCATTTTTTGACATCTACCCTTATTGGACGCTTTTGCAACCCATTTCCATGATTATTTCACCCAAATATTTGAATTGAGAGACTGGTCTGATGTTACAATATTTTGTTTTTAGAAATGGTGTTCTTAGTCTGTTGCAGGTCATGTATTATATTGTGTCTTTTCAAAGGAAATTTGAAGTCCTACCTTTTCTGCTGTTTCTTTTAGGATTTCAATCTGTTTTTGTGCCGTTAATATATCTTGAGTCAAAATTGCTAGATCATCAGCAAACGCCAGACAAAAAATTTTGATGTTGGTTCTCTCCAGTTCAATGGGCTGGTCAATATTCAGGGCCGACTTTTTTTCACACCACTCCTGTATTACTTTTTCTAGAACACAGTTAAATAAGAGTGGCGCGAGTCCATTCCCTTGTCTCACTCCAGTTTTAATTTCGAAAGGCTCTGAGGTGTCACCCATGAATTTAACTTTTGACCTTGTGTTAGTTAATGTTGCTTTAATAATTGCCAGCGTTTTCAGATCTAATCCTTGTTCTTTCAAGATTCGGATTAAAAATTCGCGGTCAATAGAATCATATACAAATGTACAGATGAGATTTTTATTGTACAGTTTTTGATGTTTTAGGATCAACTTTAGATTCAGGATCTGTTCAGGGCAGGATCTGCCCGGTAGAAAAACCTGCTTGATATTCACCATATTTAGGTTCTATCTTCCCTGTGCTCTGTCTAGTAGAAATTGAGATAGAATCTTGTAACAGACTGGGAGAAGAGATATCTCTCTGTAGTTGTTTACATCCGTTCTATCTCCTTTTTTTGTGTAGTGGATGGATTAAAGCATCTTTCCAATCTTCCGGAATCCGTTCGGTTTGCCAAACTTCTTGTAGAATTTTGGTTATTTCCTTGATTGTACCTGGACCAGCGGATTTCAAAAGTTTAGCAGTGATTCCATCTTCACCAGAAGCCTTGTTATTTTTAAGTCGCTTGATTTGCTTAATTATTTCATCTTCATTCGGTGGTAATGAATCTGGGTTTGTTTGTTTAGGTTAGTGTTGGTAATTTGTTTAAGGGCTCAGGACAGTTTAATAGTTGTTCAAAATATTTCGCAAGTTCTTTGCAATTGTCTTGGTTATTTAGACCGAATTGTCTGTTTTCCTTTTGGAAGCAGACTTTGGGGTTGCTACCCTGTTAACTTAGTTTTAAATGTTTTATAAAAACTTCGGGTGTTATTTTTTCTTTTTTTATTTCATTAAGTTGATTGTTTTCATATTTTCTTTTAGTTTGTCTAATCAGCTTCGATGTTTCTTTTTTTACTTCCAAAAAGATGTTATAGTTTATTGCTGTTTTTTTACTGTTTCACTCTTTGAATGCTTTACTTCGGCTTAATACTGCTATATATATATATATATATATATATATATATATATATATATATATATATATATATATATATATATATATATATATATATATATATATATATATATATATACAAAACTATAGAAGGCAATTATGTCAGTACTGATGGATGATCAATGAAAAGTTAAATTTGACATAGTTGAATGTGAATAAAATGATATCCAGATTAGGTATTTATGGTATAGCCAAAAATTTTCAGTGCTTAATGTGCTGTCAAGAGGTTGTACTAATAGGTAAAATTGAGAAAGTTGACTAATGGTAAACATTTATGAACAAATTTTTATAAAATCGTATGTATGGTTTATATTTGGTTAAGAAATTAAATCAATTTGCTGGGTATTAATACAAACAATTTATGAAAAACAACTTTTTATTTATAAAAAATGAAAATTTATTTCTAACAAAAAAATTATCCTTTATATAAGATAAACCGTAATGAATTATAAATTCTAATTTCACTATCTGGTTTTCCGATTATTTACATTCGTAATGTTACAAAGTAAGAAAACGTTTGGGAATTCGACGATTCTTTTCAAAGGGATTTAAATACTTTCAGAGTTTTACTTTTTATTTTTTATGCTTTTTTAAAATTATATTGTTCATGTAATGTCGGTAATTAAAATTGCGATGCTGCCCACCAAAAATATAACTGTAAGCACCTAAAAGGGATTTCCTTTTTGGGGTTTTTAAAGGTTCACTTTCACAATTGTATAGGAAATTTCTTAAGTAATCAAGATGTCTTTTTCCATCACATATTAGTGACACACCAAATAAAAACATATTTACTTTTTTATACAAATGATAAATTTGTTTCTCAATTGTTTGGTTTTTCACAGCTATCCTATTTAGATTATCAATAATATGTAACTTCTTCTTATAAACTTTGGCATCCAGATCCAATATATTTAATTTGTCTAATTCGCTACTTAGAAATTGTTTCATAGCTTGCTGTGAAAAAGAGTTAAACTTTTTCAATATCGATTGTTCCAAATTATATAATTTGTGGTCTGTACTGAAATGTTTGGTTGACTGTATATTAACTGGTGCCTTTTCGAAAGTTGGGTTAGTCTCAATTATATAACCAGGAACTTGCACATCGAGATTATCATTCAATTCTCCTGAAGTTAGCTGATTCCTTATTAACGAACTTGGCACATGTTGATAAAGATCTGTAGTTGGGGTGAACGAGTTAAATAGCGAACAAGGGTTTAAAACACTTTCATAAGGTCTGTAAGCTGATTGAAGCAGTTGCTGGTTGTTCATTATGGACAGTGGATTAATTTTCGAATTTTTAACGTTTCTATTTGTATTTTGTGGTGACAACGATGCTAAATTTTGATTTATAGCGTTCTTTGGTGGTATAAGGCAATTTAATTTAGATTTGTCCACATCAGAAATCAGGTCTACTGAGTTAGGGGCGTGGTTTGATATACATTCATTAACAGTATCATTAGGATAACTATCAGTTACACTTTGATTCACTTTGTTATCTAGACTTTGCTCATGTACTGTGTTTTCAGATTCAATTATATTTGTATGTTCTTTATTTATGTTTTTCTTCCTTGGGGACCCTGCTTGATTTCTCATTGGATAAACATTCTTATATTTGAATATTTGTGGCGATGTGGCTGGATATTCCCTGTTCCATCTATAACTATCACACTCAAATTCTAAATGTCCTTGTGAGGCACATCCTGAACACCACTGCTTGTGGCGCGGTTGCCAAGCTTGTTTATATTTTGGTGTCACCAATGGGCCTTCTCGAGTCTAAAATATATAAAGCGAAAATTATTAAATAGAAAGTGCAAGGCTTACATAACAAGCAAATTAGATTTTTAATAAATGTAATCATAATGGTTTGGAGTAGAAATCATATCTTAATGACTTAACGATGATAGATTGTAATTTGATATGATAGTAAAGAAGAAAACTTGACTGGAAGATTAATGCCTGGAAAAGTATTATACAAATATAATTTAAGGGTTAAAATATTACATGAACATATATTACAAGTATTCAATCATATGATTGAATACTTGTAATATATGCTATATAGCTGGTACTCTAGTTTACTAGAGAACACATGTAAGGAACCAATCAAAAAGATTGGTATGACTCTACCGTAAGATATTTTGGGCTAACAACACAACTATCACAAAAGTTATTCTTTGTATACTTTGTCTTACTTAAGAACCATAGGAAGATTACAGCACTCAGCTTTGATGAATAAATAAGTTCTGGTGAAATAAGACCAAATGTTTTCGAACTAATGAATTCAGAAGATCAAATATAGACATATTGCATTTTGAATGAATTGTAAAAATATAATTCATCAGAAATAAAAACTTGTTAGATACAGAACTATAATCAGGTCACGCGATATATCATTAAAAGGAAAGGTGTATTACAAGAATGGAGAAAATAGTGTATATAATCAATAGCCGATATAATAGTTAAAAAGCAACTAAACTTATGATAGTGCATAATGCACAAGCCTTAAGATATTTGGAAACCAAAAAAAACAATTTTGAATTTTTGATTCCGTTATGGAAATTTAAACATGATTTTGATTTTTTAATTTTTGTGTTGTTTGATTTATATTGTATCTTCTCAAAATTACATATATATGCTTGTGCGGTATATCTTAAATAATAAAATGCTTAAAATATTTCTACTTCTTCTTCTCTATGGATTGATAGCTCATCAAGGGCCTCTCTCCTCTAGGAGTATCTAGGTCAATTTTTTTCTTTATATGGGACGGTGATCACCCGTTTCCATAACTTCTATAATTTAGTTATAGAGGAGTGTCTCCTTTAGTATAAATGTTTTTTTGCGTCTTACGTTATCCTTGTCTACTCGTTTCTATCTCTTGCTCTTCTTTTATAATCCGTTATACCCATCTCTTGCAGGCTCTTCTTCACTCAATTCCCCATAATTTCCTTGGTCTTCCCTTCAGTCTCGATCCCTCTATGCTCTTTCCAATATTTTCTTGGTTGGTCTTTCACTAAATCTGGACTATTAAGATTTGTTGTCATTTCTTCTAATTCTCAAAACTCCTTCCATTTGATGGGGTTATACACTTTTCTCAGTATTTTCCTTTCCTAGCCTTTAATGATAATTTGTCTTTCTTTGTCAGAGTCCACATTTCTCATCCGTATAATATAATCTGCGTACGATGCTAAGATGTGACAGTGTCTAGTAAAATTAGTCCTTTAGTTTTTATTCCTATTCTCCTTATTATTATCGAAGAAAAAAAGTAAAGTTTTAGGGTTAAAGACGCATCAGCAACTAAGGAGAATATTTAGCGACTGGACCTAAAGCTTAACGTCGGTTTCAATCACCGTCATCGGCTACTTAAAACCCCCCTACTTAATATCACGGTGAGCACCTCACTCAGGATATCAACATCTAAAAAAATTCCAAACCAAATACGGGATTTGACCTCGCTGCCACGCTAAGTCAGGTCGCAGGTTTGGACTTCGCAGTGAACCTGGTTCCTTAAAATTGAAGAGAGTAGGCAACATTGAATCACCTTATCTTAGTCCTTTTGTAATGTTGAATTCTTCTGAAGTTTGAGTATGAATCTTTACTTTCGTTTTGGTTGGGTTTGGATTATATTGACCTAACTTTGGCTCTGGTATCTTTTAAACACACTCTTGTTAAGTTAATGAGTTTCTATGGTATATTTAGTTCTTTCATCCCTAGGTATAATTCCCTTCTAATTTTCGAGTCGGACGCTTGCTCATTCCCTATATATTTGTCCCAATACAAAGATTTGATTGATTTTTGATCGTCTTCTTCTGAATTGTCCTTGATGTTACCCCACCTTTTCCTCCATTTGTATATTTAGTCGCCTTTCTAGTAATTTGTTAAATATTTTGTAAATCACATTTAATAGTGATCCCTCTGAGTAATTTCTCTGTAGTTTTTACATTCCGATTTATCACCTTTCTTATGTATTAGGCAAATTATTGTTACTTTCGAGTCGTTTGGTATTTCGTTTTGTTCCCACGCGTCCCTTATCAGTTGGTAAATTAATTTTTTTATTGCCAGTCCTTTCAACTTAACATTTATATTGTAATCTGATCTTTTCCCAGAGCCTTGTTATTCTTCATCAACTTAATGACCTTGGTCATTTCCTCGAATATCAGTGTTCATGTGTCATCTTTTATTTCCTCTTCTGTAGCCTCTTATGAATTCATTGTATTAAGATATACTTGTTTTAATTATCATTTTAAAAACGCTACAACTAACTTGGTTATCATTCATATTACTTGTTCTATCATTTACATTACAACTTAATTTTTATTTGGCTGAAAAAGAAAACAACCCAAGATAAGTTACAAATTACTCCTAGAAAATTGGAAGCGATTTCATATATTGGAAGCGATTTATATTTCATATCAATACTGAAAGGAACGTATGAAAAGGGAATTTTTTTACCCACAAATTAATAAGTCATACATGCATAGACCATTCACATATAGTGTATTTAAAATTCAACGTTGAGTAGTTAGTAGTCGTATTGAAATAAAATTAAAAAATACTCGTGTAGAGTGCGATTTAAACTAAACATTTTATGATTTACCGTCAAATGATATCTTCTCCATAAATCAGGACACTGGTCACTTGTGTGTCCATATATCATACATATATGGCAAGTGGCTTTTCGGTCTTTAACACATTTCCAACAAAAAACTGTGGAGAAGTGTCCTGGATTGCCACACTAGAATAAATTAATATAATATAACATATATTTGTTATATCTGACATACCGAAAAACAAACTTGGTTGGGACATCGAGGTTCGTAATGCCCTGCATGACCACAAAGAGAACAGTTGGGTAAAGAGGGTTTATTAGGACATTTAAGGGCAAAATGCCCCCGCTGTCTACATTTGTTACATCTAGGACCGCTTGCATAAACTGGTATCCTGTGTTTATCAGAGGATATTATTTCCCATTTTGAAGGATCATCTGAAATATAACTACCATTAAATAAATAATGGAAATAGCTTCATAATCATTATTTAAATGTCATAATCCCATTCCACTCAATTTCGCTCTGTTCCCGAAACACACTCTTGTATAAACACTTTCGTGGGAAGTTCATAATTATAAGATCATTGATATTCACTTAATTACTATACATAGCATCCCTTAACTTTCAATCTTATTAAAATTATATAGTTTATTGCTGATATTTGTTTTTTTGTCTCAATGTCCACTGGTGGACGGTTTCGCTGACGTTTCGATGGAATCTCAACGGTTGGGTGTATGATGACAGTCAGCTACTGTTGTCTCATTGGACGCAGTCTAAGAAACTCTAACATTACATATATACGCCATCCGACGGGAAGTCAGCAAAAACATGGGTAATGGTATGAGTTGAAGAGATGGGTGGGGTTCGTTCCCGGTCAAGCACTCAAAAAAAATCACAATATATATATATATATATATATATATATATATATATATATATATATATATATATATATATATATATATATATATATATATATATATATATAGAAGTGAACTGAAGCCAAACGATCATCGTATTCGTCGTGAATTTGCCGATTCGGCCCTCGAAATGATGGAAGCCGACAACGAATTTCATCGCAAAATCATCTCCGATGAAGCTCATTCATGTCTGTATTGGCTTCGTCAATAAACACATTTGTCGGTATTGGTGCGAATCTAATCCACACGTGGTAAATTAGATTCCTTTGCACCCGCAAAGATCACAGTTTGGTGTGGATTTTGGCATGGAGGAGTCATCGGTCCTTATTTCTTTAAAAATAAGGAAGGAGTCACCGTTACCCTCAATATCGAGCACTATAAGGAAATTTGATGGAATCGATGCGAATGACCTTTATTTTCAACAGGATGGCGCACCACTGCATATTTTCCGAGTAAATATGGGTTTATTGCGAGCCAAGTCCGGCAACTCGTTAATTTCTCGAAATGGCCCTATCGTTTAGCCGCTCAGATCATGCGATTTAACTCTTTTAGGCTATTTTCTCTAGGGATATGTGAAAACACAGGTTTATAGCAATAAACCCGCGGCTATTGGCGACTTGAAAACTAACATTCGTCAAGCCACAGTCGCCATACAGCCCGAAACGTGCGCCAGGGTTATCGAAAATTGGCGAGAGCAGATCCGTGTCTGCAAATAGAACAGTGGTGATCATTTGGCTAAAATCTTGTTCAAATCATAAATTGCATGTCTGAATCTCTTAAATAAAGTCATCGGTACCGATTTTGAGCAAAAAAAAGTTCCATCATTCTTATTCGTAGACCTTTTTGGTAATATATTATACGTAATACATAAGTATATATTATTTGTTTCTATTTGGTCATTTACCTGACATTTTATTTTGTAAAACATCTACATTAAATTTGCTGAAATTTCCATCTACAACACTGTTTTGATTGCCTTTGCTTGTATTAGCTAGTTGCAACATATTTCCAATTCCTTGAAAACTCTGAATATCTTCATCTGAATCAGATGAACTTATTACAACAATTTCTTCATTGGTGGCACTGTGACCAACTGAAATAAAAATATATATGATAAATTACAACTACGAAAAAATTACAATTATATATATTTCTTTTAGTATATTACCTTCATCTATAATAATGAATTCATCAGATTCTGCTTCTATATCATTTTTTTCGTTATTCGTCATTTCAGTCTGATTTGAAGCACATATTTCTTTGATACTGTTAAATTCCTCAGTAAAATCGGGAGGTTTGTTTGAAGTCTGCCGACTTTTACTGTAGGTATTCTTTATATTTGTCTCACTTAAACAACCAGCAGCTAAAATATACCATAATATATATTGAATAAAATGCATGCACAAGGAGCTACACAAGCTACGTTATATTCTCTCAACTCTATATTTTTATAATTTTCCGCTCAAATGATTTTCTTAACTATCAACTGATAACACAGCTATGAGAAAAGTAGTAGTCTCAATTAATAACATTTCGATTTGCTTCTTTAATTACAATTTTAATTGAGGTGAAGAAATTGTGTTGGATTTAAACTTTATATATCAAATAAGATATTAATCAAAACATAAATATTGTAATTTCTAAATACTTTTTCTTACTTTTGCGATTCAAAATTGAACGAATCCCAAAGATAATATATTTTTCATTAGTTTTGTAATGGGATCAGTGTTTACACAGTACTTGTGGGTAGTATCGACACAACTAATTATATAAAAATGTTAGTATTTTTGCATTAAAATAATCTTATTATTATTAAATATCTTTGATTTCGGATAAAGCTATCATGAGTTATCTGGATCACAGCGAGGATACTTTTTTCTAAGGGGCCTCCGAAAACCTCAACGTTCTCAACGGCTAAATTTTAAAAATTCTTGGATGAAAATGTTATAAAATATTGTTGTTGTATATGCTTAATGTTTGAAGAAAATAATTTTTTTATTATGTAAAAAATTAGAGAAAATATTATTTTTTTGCTCTTCGAAACCCATGTAACCCCTTTTTTGTAACGAGGTGGCAAAAGGTACTATTAGTTTAAGCGCTTTAATTTGATTATTCGTTGATCGATTTTAATGATGGTGGTCTCGTTTTATACAGATATAGAGCTTTCAGATTATATTTTGTTTCAATATGTCACTAGTAATTTTCTTTAAATTTAAAAATAGATTCCGATAATATTTTCGGACATACTTCGTAGAAACGAACAGTTGCTATTTAAAAAAAATAGTATGAATCGTATGAAACTTTGAAACTTCGTTTCGTTTATCAAAAAAGTTTTCTTTCTTTAGCGATACAAAATATGTGGAGTGAAGAAAATTCAATAGATTATCCAACTAGCGTTATATCATTGAAATGTCACTGTTTGGCGACAAGGCCCAAAGGAGTAATTAGTGAGATAAGAGCCACGGTAATATGAACTCGGAATTGATTTTTTTGTAGAAAAAAAATGACCATGTGTAAAGCAGCCAGCGCCAGACATATTGGTTGTTGACTGAAGTTAAAGGCTGCGTTGGTGAAATATATTATTATAAAAGGGGTACTTATCAGTGTCGCTTTTTGATACTAAACAAAATTTTATTTTATTTTAGCGTTTTAATCTACAATATAATCCCTGCCATTATTGACAATCTTCGACTATCTCTCGGACAAACATCCTATTCGTTTTTGTAAAATAAGGGTGATTTTGAAGGTGATATTGCAGTTATGATAATTGTCATGAAATATGTCGACAATTTTTTCCATAAAGAATATATTTCATAGAACTGAAAAGATGGTAATCTGACTTGGCAGCATCACAATCAGTGACTGAGGAGGTACTTGCCTGCCTAACTAATTGATTTTTTACTTAGTTGATTCTGGCACTATGAGGTTTTGTATTCTCATGCTGCAGAGTAACACCTTTCCAAATAATCAGTCTTGGACGTTTTTGAATCAAAGCCATGCTTAGTCTATCAAGCTGAGCACAATAATATTCAGCACTTATAGTTTCATTAGGATTCAGAACCTCATAGCAAATAAGTCCTGTACAATCATACCATACTGGCTTTTAACACTCTTTTTAGAGTAAAGACCTAGTTCTGAAGTGGGCAAAGATTGATGTCGTGGTGTTAACCACTGTTTTTTCTTGTGTGGATTACTGATAGAATCCACTTTTGAGATTCAGTAAAAATTTATCGAATAAAAGGATCTTTATCTAACCTAGACAAAAGCGCACTGCAGATGATTACATGTTGAATGCTGTTTCCAACTAAAAGTTGATATGGCACCCACATTTCTTCTCTTTGCACTTTGTTCAGTTATTTTGATCACCGTTGTATTATAGACCATGACATTTTATGCTTTGAGTCTAATTCATGGATGGTTTGCTTGGAATCAGTTTTAATTTCGACCAACAGATCCTTCTCAAATTCAACAGGTTTTTCAGATTTTATAGCATTGAGAAGATTGAAATCAATGTTGTTTTTTTACCTAATGCTGACTATGCTAGGCTTCTATACAAAGTTCCAGGATAAAGAGCATTAATGACATTTGTGGCATTGTTATGCTAACTCCTAAATCATTAAATGTCTAATATGAAACTTAACCACATTTGCTTTACCATTCTTTTAAAGTGTACATAACATTTTTTAAATTTTAACAATAAGCACATTAAATGTCAATATATTTAATTAGAATATATGTTATGTTATATTATGATAAATTATAGTTAGTAAATGGTAATATTTATAAAATTTGAAAAAACGACATTATTTACGGGTACACCTAATACATTGAAGGATAAATCGTACTAAAGCAATCCAGTATAACGGATAAACAAGTGTCACGAGTGTCAGTGTCAATGTCAAGAGGAGAAGAGTAATTTTCTCGAACAGGAAGAAGTGAATGTAAAGAGGCCGACCGGCGGTGTACTCAGGTTGTTTTATTTTTTGAATGGTGATAGTGAACTAGTGAGCTGTAAATAAATAGTTACTTTTTTAATAAAGACATTTTTTTATTTGCACCTTGGTGGCGATTTGTAGGAAAATCGCTACATTGGTATCAGATGCAGGGTTTTTCTCCCAGAAGGTGCTAATAAATTTTTATAGACAATTAATAAATAAATTTAAGGGACAATATGGCCTCGCAAAGAGTGCTCTTGAATGACTTGAAAGTGGCGGACTTCAAAAGAGAGTTGGAAAACGTGATTTGGAGATCTCCGATGCGAAAGGTGTGCTGCAATCGAGATTGAGGAAGGCTTTGATGAACGACAATCCGGATTCTGAGGAATACCAGTTCGAAGTTCCGTGCGACACGAATTCTGTGATTAAAAGCCTAGAAAGCAAGATAGAAACGAGGCTTCAAAGCAATGCTGAGAGCTTTGAAAGCAAGATAGAAACTAAATTGCATGAGAACGTCGAAGGCATGCGAAAGCATGTGGACAGTTTGCAAGATGAGTTACAGAGACAAATTTTGAGATGCTGAATAAAAACCTGGAAAACCTTGAAAGCAAAGTCCACAAAAATCTAGAAGATCTGCAGAATAAGCTGAGAAAAGAATTTGGAACGGAAATTCAGGAGGCAATGCACTTGTTTGAATAAGGAAGTCAACCAAAAATTAGCGAAGAGCACGTTACTCTTTCTTGATGACTACGCGTCCGATGAGCCCAGCAAGAACCACATGACAAGCGTGCGGATGAAACCTCCACAGTTTGATGGCAGGACGTCCTGGTCCAATTACCTGATTCAATTTGAGGCAGCAGCAGAAGCGAACGGGTGGACTGATAGGGAGAGGGCTACTTGAGGGCGCTTTGACTTTGACATTGCGAGGAGAAGCCACTGATTGACTATTCCAGCGGAAGAGTAGATGAGCTATCAGCAGCTAGTAAAATGCTTGGAACTACGATTTGGTCAGATCCATCTGGAGCACGTTTACCATTCCCAGTCCAGTGAGACCCTGCAGGAATTCGAAGCTGACGTTGCTCGATTGGTTCGCTTAGCTTATCCTGCTACTTCGGAGAATGTGATGGAACGCTTGGCTGTGCAGACGTTTATGGATGGACTGCGAGATCATGAAGTCAGACACTCTTTATTGTTGGCTCGCCCGAGGAAACTTGTAGACGCGTTTGCCCAAGCTTTGGAATTCGAAGCGACGAAGCAGAGCTCCCGCAGCCAGAGTCGTGTCCGAGGATTAGGTGATGAACACTCCGAGAACGTCATAGAAGGGGTCGTACGGCGGATCCTAGAAGAAAGAATCCGGAAGCCAGAAAAAAAGACAGGCAGGTGCTGGAACTGCGGAAAACTGGGGCACATGCGAAGTCAATGTAAGGAGGCATCTACCTCTTCGGCCCGAGAAAACTAAAGCACGTCGTCGAGAAGGGGCGATTATCGACCTGTACCCAGCATGCCCCTCATCGAACAGTAAAAATAGCTACCATTCAACATAGCTTTCAATTCAACAGCGCGTTCATAGATGGCCATATCGATGACAAGCTACTTCCAATGCTGCTGGATACAGGTGCGACAAAGACCAACGTTCGAACCAATATTGTTCTGTCTTCAAAGAAAATCATGGCCACTACATCGAAGCTGCGTACTGCAACTTCGTCTCCAGCTACCGTGCACGACGAAATCAACATCATGTTTCGCCTTCGGAGTACCTCATTTCGTCATGTAGCTTTGGTAGCCGACATAGAGGATGAAGTCATATTGGGCATGGATATCATAAATGCCAAGGGTCTCAAATTAAACTTCAAGCAGGGAACAGTGAAGATAAATGTAGAAGTCCTGCTACACCGTAGGTCCGAGGAAGAGGGTGTTCTTGTGATTCTAAGCAAGAACGTAGTGTAGTCATTGTGAACGCTTGCCCGAAGAAGAAGTCTGACATGAGAGGCATCATGCTGTTTGAGCCCAGAAGTCACGATAGAGAGAGAACGGGGAGTAGCGGTACGAAAAGTTCTGCTATGCGTCGTCAAATGAATGGCTATCTGAGTAATGAACACCAATTATTACTTGGTGTCCATTAAGAAAGGGACTGTATTGGGGTATTGCTCTCCTGTGTCTTCAGTTGTCAGGAGGTTGAACGGCATCCAATGTAGCAATGGTAAGTTCCCAAAAGAATTGCAAAACCATCCGCCTGTCCAAATGGATTTTCCAACCAGGAGAGATCTGCCCTGAAGAATCTTGTCAGCAAGTATCGAGATGTTTTCGCCATCGGTTCGATGAGCAAGAGTAGAACAAACATCATTCGGCATAAAATCAACACTGGTGATGCTAGACCAATTCGTAAGGCTGCTAGAAGACTACCTTTGGCCAAATTCGTCCACGATATGGAAAAATAAGGTGTGATTGAGCCGTCAAAGTCCATGGGCTTTACCAATAGCTCTCGTTAAGAAGAAAAATGGATCGACAATATTTTGTGTGGATTATCGGCAACTTAACAACGTGACGAAGGACAGTTGTCCATTTCCAAGGATAGATGATATTCTGAACACCTTGGCTGGATCAAAGATTTTCCCACACTGGATTTGAAGAGCGATTACTGGCAGGTGAAACTGGACCGGAGTGACCGAGAGAAGACAGATTTTACACGGGCACGGGATTATGGCAGTTTACTGTCATGCCATTTGGGTTGTATAATGTTCCCGCCACCTTCGAAAGGTTGACGGAACTGGTCTTGAAAAGACTATCGTGGAAGACATGTCTGGTCTAACTAGATGACATAATTGTGGTTGGAAAGTCGTTCAAAGACCACGTAAAGAACCTGAAAGGAGTGTTCCAGAGGTTAAGTGAATCTGGTTTGAAGCTGAGTCCGAAGAAATGCCATCTGGCTCGGAGGGAAGTACATTACTTAGACCACATTGCCTCGGAAAAAGGAGTGGCAGACGACGCTGCTAAGATTGAAACTGTCGAAAGTTGGCCAATACCTAAGGGCAGACATGAACGTAGAAACTGCTTGGGGTTATGTACTTACTACCGACGATTTGTATCAGGGTTTGCTAATATCGTCAAGCCGTTAACGAAGCTCACTGAAGGCGAAATAGGGTTTGAATGGACTGAAGAATGCCAGCGAGCCTTCTAGCGTCTAAAAGAGGCCCTTACCAGCACACATATCCTTGGTTATCCACTGCCTGAAGGGAAATTTTTCCTAGACACAGACGCAAGCAACATTGGGATAGGTTCCGTGCTGTCAAAGACACAAGACGGTCAGGAAAAGGTCATCGGATATTTTAGTAAGATCCTGTCGAAGCCAGAACGCAACTACTATGTCACTCGCCGTGAGCTACTGACTGTAGTCAAATCTATGGAGCATTTCTACCGACTCTCGACCTATTGTGCATTTGCCCCTTACTAAACCCAGAGATTTACCACTAAACACCGAATCACTTTTTTTAAAGCTATCGACGCACGTTTCGCCAACCATGTTAGCATCATCAGGAGATGATGCTATTTTTCTTTTTCCGTGTACCCGTTTTTACACGCTTCATTAGGTAGGTAGTACATTTCCTTAGGTAGTAGATTAGCAATAATGGTTCCCATATAAATAGAACATAGTTTTGTTTTACAATTAAATTAAATCTCCTGATGATGTTAACATGGTTAGCGAAACGTGTGTCAAGAACGTCAAGAAGAAAAATGGGTTTGTGTTTAGTGGTAAATCTCTTTGAGTTTAGTGTTTTACACCGAAGGTTCCAGTAGAAGAATTGATCATTTGTCCCTTGATTATTTGTAATGAAAAGATGCTTTACTAGAATGCTACTACAAATATATCATTATCCGTTTAACGTTTTCCAAATACTTTTTTACACATTTTCCAACATGAGGCCGAGCATTGTAATGTTGAAAATTTACTTTATCGTATCGTTGGGCGTAGTCTGGTGGTTTTTCCTTCAATGCTCAATTATTACAATTATTGTCGGTATTGATCGCTAGTAAGCGTTTCACCAGGTTTCAGCAGTTCGTAATACACAGCTCCACTACTATACCACCAAATACACAGCAAAGCCTTTTGCTCTCCACTTTACACCACCTGTCACAACTGGATGCAAAAAACCTTTTCTTTTTTGCTAGCAAGCAACATTTCACAAGTAATTTTTCACCATTTAATGTTTCTTTCCTTCAGTTCATATGGAACCAATTTTCCTTCCTTCTGGATTTTTCCCAATGCGTGTAGAGGTTCGGAAATGGTCGATTAGTCAACATTCAATGCTTTTGCCAATTGTTTCTTCAACGTATGAGTTGAGTGTTCATCCAATAATGCTTGTAAATCTGCATCTTCAAACTTTTTCGACTGTCCTGGAAGCTCCTTGTCTTTTATATAAAATCACCACTTTTAATGCGTTTAAACCATCATTCACAAGTTGTTTGGGTTAAAGCATGTTCACCAATGGCGGCTGGTATATAAAAGCTGCAGAGCTGCAGACCCCCCCAAAAAAAATGTATATAAAATTATATATATTTCATTCTATTATATTATTTATTAATTAATTAATTATATTATTTCAACATTTAATAGTAGAGATTTTTTACTTAATTACTAAATGTATATTTTCTTATTTTCAACTTTAGTTTGTTAAATGTATTTTATAAATCATCTGCTGCTATGCAGAACATTCATATTTCAAACTCACGAACCGCCACTGATGTTCACCATAAGCTTCAATCAACAATCGATAACTTTCACCAGCCGCTTTCTTTAAACGCAAGAAGGCGTCTCCAGGAAAACGTTTTTTTCTGGTACATAATTCGATATATTCAAAGCTATGAAAAACTATGTTTTTTACATAGCGACAATTAATAACGAACTGGCTTTTGATGGCGTATGTTCGTCCTCCAAAATGCCACAGACGTCATTCGTCTATACCAACAAATGTATTCGTAATGCCATCTCTTAGCAAAATCGACATTATTAACCGAAACACCTATTATTATGTTTCATTGCATTCGATCAGGGATCGCCAACCTTTATAATGTGTTGAGATACTTTAATAAGAAGAAACGGCAATGGGTAATCCTGTCACCGTTCTTAGCCACCTTATTCATGAATAAATTTGAAACCGAGGCAAAATATGAATTCAGTTACTTTCCCAAGGTGTGGTTAAGATATGTAGATGACGTTTTTGCCATTTTCGATTCGAAAAATGAAAACTTAAATGATTTTATTAAGAACTTAAATAGTAAATCCCAAAATATAATATTCACGCATGAACTCAAAAACAACGATAGTTTATCATTTCTGGATGTTTTAGTCAGTAGAAACAATAAAAATAAGTTAGATTTTGATATTTTTAGAAAAAACACCACCACTTCGAGATAGATTCCTAATGATTCAAATCATAGCTTCCAAAATAAGATGACTAATTTACATTTTATAGTAAATAGATTAATTAATTTTCCTTTAAATAAAGATAATTATAATAAATAATTAAAATTAATTAGGGAGGTATCTGAAGTGAATGGTTATAGTAAAAACATTGTAGATAAATAAATTAGAAAACATAAGTTCAGAAAATTATTGAAGAATCTTCGATTTTTCAAAAGGATCAGACACACAAATAAATTCATGGTAATACCATTTGATGCCCAAAAAGATGGCTAGACAAAATTTTGAAAAAAAGTGGACATTAAGGTTGTGTACAAACCATATAATAAATTAAGAGAAGTTTTGGGTAATCCAAACGATAAAGTAGATCAACATAAAAAGTCGGGGATTTACGAAATCAATTGTCAAGACTGTTATCAATTGTCCAGACCAATCGAATATTGGGCAAACAAAAAGATCCATATTGACAAGATATAAAGAACATATTGTCCACATTACATATGGGAGAAATGAAAAATCTTTTGTTACCCAACATGCAATCGAACATGACCATAGTATAGATATTAGTAACTTAAGACTAATTAAAAGTATTAAAAGAATACGGCTTTGGATGCATATGAAAGCATTCAAATAGAAATATGTAAGAAAATCATGAACCGAGATAAATGACCTATTGCGTTCAGTCAATTTTTTCAATTATTAATGTAAGGCTTAGTAAACTTCACAGTTTATGATTCGTTAGGTGCGTTTTCATATAAATAGAACATAGTTTAGTTTTAGAATTAGATTAAATCATCTCCTGATGATGCTAACATGGTTTGCTAAACGTGCGTCGAGAAGTTCAAAAATAGTGATTTGCTTTAGTGGTAAATTTTTGCACGTTTGGAGTTTCACACCAAAGATTCCAATAGAAGAATTGCATATACTTTAATAATATTCAAATATAGAGCTATCTAAACATGTTTAATGTAATAATTGGCACACATTATCTATTTTCAAGATACCTAAATAGATATACCAAGCTACCGAAATTGTTCACGCGAGCTACCGGTAGCCCGCGATCGACGTTTTGGCGACCCATTCATTAGATAATCATATAAAAGTTAATACTTTTAAGGAAAAATAAGTATGACATTAACAAATCACATTTTATTTCTAATAAGTAATATTTTGTTTGTACCAGGTATGGTGGTTAATTGTTCTTAATTGTTTTTTAGGAGATGGCGTTAGAAACAATGGTTTGTTCACAATCTAATCTGGTCATTTTTTTGCTAGGACAGTACCTTTTAAAACGTCATTAATGTTTAAACGATTTAGAGTTAGCGTCATATTTTTTCGTGTGGTAAATATGTCGGGTTTTGAATCACATAGAAAAGAGGGTGTGAAAGCCGTCGTATACTTGTGGAAATGTAGAGTGACAATGTCCCAACGCAAGACGCTTATGGGCGTTGGTTTAGACGATTCAAAAGTGGTAATTTAAACCTGAAGAGAAAGAACACTCAGATCAACTGAAAACATTTGAAGATGCCCATTGTAATCATTGTTGGAAGAAGACGATATGCAAATTCAACAATAAATGGCAGAAAGGTTAAATGTTGGTCGCCGAACCATTTGTGATCGTCTGCATGTTATGGAAAAGATCTCTGAAACAGTTAATACCGTTTGCTACCGTCAAAAAATGATCAATTTGAACCATGTATTGATTGAAAAGCGACCCGAATGGGTTACAAGACACGGAAAAGTGATTTTGCAGCACGACACCGCCCCATTACCCACAGCGAAAGCGGCCAGGAACACCATTTTTGCACTTGCTGGGAACTCTTGCTCCACCCGCTATACTCACCAGACTTGGTTCCTCCCGACTATCACTTGTTTTCATCGATGTCTCACGCACGTTTCATGAAATACTTCAACAATTACGGAGATGTTGAAAAATGGCTTGATGATTGGACCACCTCAAAAGTACGGCTTCTCTGGGAAAGCATCATTGCCGAAGAGATGAGAAAAATGTGTAGCTAGCGATGGCACATATTTTGATAAACCATTCCCAAATTAAACGTGTTATTTTAAGAAAAAAATAGGAATAATTAACCGCCACACCTGGTAAGTAAATTTTGTGTAATTTTTGTGTTGTGTATTTTGTTGTAATTAATACTGTTTTATTTTGCTGAAAGTAGCCCTAAATAAACTAGACTCGAATAGATTTACCATTAAACCCCAAATCACTTTTTTTTTTAAACTTCTTGTCCCGTGTTTCTGTAACCATGATAGCGTAATTAAGAAATGGTCCAATCTACTACCCCTAAGAACAAAAAATATTTACCTTCATCAATATTAATTAATTTATCAGACTGCTTTGCTACATCATCGTTTTCATTATTCCTAATTGCACTTTGATCTGAAGTATATAGCTCTTTAACATTATCGCAACCCTCAGTAAAATTAGTACATTTGTTTGAAGGTTTTTGACTTTTAGCTTTGTTATTCATCTTGTCAGCATCACCTGATACATTATCATTAGCTAAAATATAATAAACATGGTGTAGATCGAATAATTTTCAAAAACTTAACCAAAAATCATAAACAATTTTTTATTCCTAAAGAAGAGCACAGAAATGTACATATTGCAATTTGCCTTACATTTGGGTATTATAGTCACACATGTTTCTTCCTTAGTCTCCAGTATTGCATCTTTAGTTACTTCAGCGATATTATCACAATTAGTATCATTTACACTGTTTTCAGAGATATGTTCTGTGGCCATGTTAGATTCTGATATTTTTAGCCTTCTTTTTTTGTTACGCTTTTTATTGCTGCTGTCTATCTGCTCAATATTACCTAAGTAACTCGAATTTAGTAACATAATGAAATATTTAGAATATAATTCATAACTTAAGGATACAATGTGTTGTGAATAAAGTAATCAGACTGGTTGAGTATCGTTCGATCTGGCAAGATTGTTGGCTTCCCTTTTGGAGGGGTGGCAGGACATCATCTGATACGTCTTCAGTCCTGAATTCCCTATAGTCATGTGGTGGTCCGTAGCAATTCGATCCGTGAATAGGATTTATCTAGTGCATTTTGTAAACGAGTGATAGCAATTTCGAGCAACGGTGCGCTATTAAGTTTTGTTTCATATTTGGGCACAGTGTGATGGAAATTTTTGCAAAACTTTAACAGGCCCATGGAAACAGTGTTTTGTTTAAGTTTGCCCAGATTTTCAGGTGGTTAAACGCATTCGATTCAAGATGAACCTATATTTTTTCTCCTTTATTTGGGTTTTTCGCCACTGTCTAAAACTCAAAAAATATCAAAAATACCTGTTCTTATTTAAAGAAAGAATCACTGGGTAAAAACAAAAAACCAAACGGAGACAAATTTCTCATGGTCATTCAGCGAAAAACCCAAATAAAGGAGAAAAAATATATGAACACGCCACAATCATTCAGACATTATTCAAGATGAACATCTCCGCGGAAGACCTTCAACTGCAAGAAGTAATGAAAATGTCCACAGCATTCGGGATATTGCATATTTTGATCATCAGTTGACGGTCAAAACGAGTTGAATTTGACTCACATAACCGTTCATCAGATTTTGATCAGTGAATTGGGGAAAAGTAAATCTGAGCGAAAATGGCTCCGAAAAATCAAAAGGACAATAGAATGGAAATATGTCTTGACTTTTTAAATACGATCCGGAAACGAAACGCCAGAGCCAGAAATAGCACACTCTACCTTCACCACCATCAAAAAAAGCTAGAATGAGCAAATTAAAAATTAAATGTATGCTGATTGATGGAAATGGATCATTCATGCAAGAGCGAACATCAAGAACACCTGGATGCTGCATCACGACAATGTGCCTTTCCCCCACAATGATTTCAATTAACGAGTTTTTGGCAAGCCAAAACATCACAATGGCTCCTCAGCTCCCTTATTCGCCAGATTTCTTCCCTTTTCCAAGATTGAAAATCCAGCTCAAAGGACACCATTTTGGGACATTGGAGAACATTGAAAAAGCCGTAACCGACCAGCTGAAGGCGATTCTAGTATCTGAGTTCCAGCTCTGCTATGAAGAGTGGGCAAATCGTTTCCAGCGCTGTGTGACTTTCCAAGGCAACTATTTTGAAGGAGATAATGTAGAATTAGAATTTCAATTGAATAAAAAAATTATAAGAAATCAGTCTCATTACTTTATTTTCACACCTCGTAAATAAAGCATTACACTTGTCAAATTTAACACACAAGAAATTTTAAATTGCCTACCTTTACAATCTGAAATATTATTTGACTCTTTAGATGTGTCTGGTCCGTCTTGAGTACAATCATTTTTAGAAGTTTCTTTACTACAATTGGTCAAATCACAATCACTTCTTTCTATTAAATTTTGGGGCCTTTGTAAAACTTGCATGCCACATGAAATCGCTGAGGTCATGTTGTTTGATTGTTTTGATTTCTTTTTTTTATTCTTTCTCCTGCTACTGTTTTTTGATGTTTCTTACAATTAAAGAAATATTAGCTATCAGAACGATTTTCTTATACTAAATTCAAAGGATTTATCATTTAAACACCAAATCACTTGTTTTTCGATAACGAAGAACAATATATCTTAAATAAAGGTATCAATTTTGGACTACCAGCATCTCGCAACCCTTGGCAGGATACGGAAGCTGATATTGAAACTGGTATTTAGTATTTGCCGGAGTCTTCCAAAACTTTCATAAGAAAGTCATATAAAAGCAAAATTACAAAAGCAGATAAGGACAATAGGGTTGTAGTGATGTATAAATCCGATTATATTGAAAGAGTTGACAAATTAATTCACGAAGGTCTATATAAACAATTACATACGAATCGATTGTCGAAAAAAAGTAAAAACCAGGAAAATACATTAATACCAGTAACTGAATACACCTTGGCAAAATGGTTAGCAAAGGAATTTGAAAACCTACCAAACATATTACATTCCTGTTCTATGACTAATTCAACACAATTCATAAGGCAAGTAGAAAACACACGCCTACAGGAAGATGAAGTAGCAGTATCCTTTTGATGCATTATCATTACGCCCGAATGTAACGATCCGTGTAACATACCGTAAAATACCCGAGAGTTACTATAGGGTGATTTTTTAGTGCGCCTGAACTTTAAATTCAAATAAAACAACCAAATTAGATGCGTTGAAACTATTTATTTTATGTGAAATAATATTCAATGGCATTAATGCCTGGTCCAGGTCCGTTTTTCGCACTAATTTTCTCACCGAATTGTTTCCTCGATAAATCGATTGTTGCGTTGGCTGTATGACATGTGGAACCATCCTTTTGGAACTACATCTCCTCCAGGCCAATAGTACTCAAATTTGAAATTAAATAATTATTGATCATTGATCTGTAACGATCCCCATTAATGGTAATGTGCTTTCCAGCTTGATTTTTAAAGAAATACGGCTCATTGATGGCACCAATACAATCTGTATCATACGGTGTATTTTTCTGGATACAACGGTAATTGTTGGATTATTTGCGGATAATTGTCACTTCAAATGCGGCAATTTTGTTTATTAACGTAACCATTTAGCCAAAAATCGCCGCTGAACAAAATTTTGCGGTTAAATTCTGGGTTAAGTTATAACTGATTTTGAGCCCATTCACCGAACATACGACGCAAACGATGGTGTTGGTGACTTAAGTTCTTGGTTAAGTTGAATTTTGTAAGGCACCAGACCAAGATCTTTACGCAAAATTTTCGCCATAGTCGAATAACAAAGTCCAACTTCCTGCGAACGGAGGTGATATTATCTTCGTAACGTACTGCTGTTTTATCTTCTTTTTGTTTTTTGATATCGAGAAGCGTGAAATGCGTGAAATTCAGCGGTAGCGATGTAGCTCAGTTGGGCGATTATGTATACAATAAAAAACAAAGTGCTCTATAAGTCTAGAGCAAAGAACACTGATTTTAATAATAAATTTTGAGAATTTGCAAGCGTTGCTCTGATGTTAAACGTTCCATGATGATTTGCCAGAATGTACTGAATAATTTTGATACCAGGGGCACGTAAACTCACAGTTCGTTTGAGAGCAACCACTATCGGAAGTTTGGACACACTAAAAAATCACCATTTATTAACAAAATTATTTAATCTTTCACACAATGAAGTATGAATCGAAATTGTTATGCATGAAGCAAAAAATACAGCAAAAACAAATTCATGGTAATATGATGTGATGTCCATTAACAGGAGAGCTAGACAAAAAAATGGAAAAATGTACAAAATTGGGAACAAGTTGAGAGAAGTTTTGGAATATCCAAAGGATAAAGTAGACCAACATGAAAAATCAAGGATTTATGAAATTAGGTTTTAGAACTGTGACAGAAGGTATGTTGGGACATACTAGAAGATCCATACTAATTAGATATAAAGAACATAATGTCCATGTTATATATGGAAGAAATGAGAAATCTTGTGTTGTTCAATATGCACGCGAGCATTAATATAATATAAATAGAACTCAATTTAGGTTTATTAAAAGTGTGAAAAATAATAGACCTTTGGTTGTATATGAAGACATTCAAATAGAAAAATGTAAGAAAACCATGAATCAGGATAAGGGACCTATTCCATATAGTCAACTTTTTAAATTACCTAATGCAATACTTGGTAAACTTCATAGTTCATGTTTTTTTTTACATGCTTTATTAGATACTGTTTTCATATAAGTAGAATTTAGTTTAGTTTTAGAATCAGATTGAATCAACTGCTGGTGTTGCTGACATGGGTAGTGAAATGCGGATTGATTATATGTAAAACAAGTAAATTGGTGTTTTCCAGTAAATCTCTGTAGAGTTTAGCGTTTCACAGATGATTTCAATATAGGAATTGATTTTCTTATGGATGAAAATATTTAAATCAACTTGGTTATATAATAGGCAAATAATGTTTTCTTTATGCCTTTTGGAATAACAACTTATTGGTATCCCAAATTGTAGTATTAAATCAATATTTTACAATATTATGCCTATTACTTGATCTTATTATGATGCTTACCTTGCATGTTAATGGTGGTATTCTCAATAGCTTCAACTTCCTGAAATATTTCTGCTTCTGACTGTATATCTGTACTACAATCTAGAAGGGAATCTTGGTTATTTTCAGTTTGATCTCCATTTTTATCACCAGTCTTTATTGGTGTAGAAGACTTAGTTTTATCAATTTTTTTCTTCTTTTTACCCTTTTTGTTCATATCTCCTTTAGAAAGTGATATGTTAGATGAATCATCCATTGTACTATTTTTGGATAGCTTTTTTTTCTTTTTTACTTTCATGTCAGAATTACAAATCTGCTTCTTTTTCGGTGTTGACGATGCTGACACTTCCCACACCTGTTTATTATCCTTTATAGAATTACTTTTACTAATATTATTTTCTATATCATCATTTTTATCATGAATTTTTGACATTCTCTTCTTTTTCTTTACTTTTGCTTTAGAAGTCCCAGGTGACTCCATTTGACCACTATTTCTTTTCAAACCTTTCTTCTTATCATTTTGAGCTAATGTTTCAGTATTAGATAATTGTTTGGAATTTTTATTTCTTGACAGATTTTCGGCATTTATTGGAGTTAAGGCAGGCAAATTTGAATGAACATTTGAGGTATCATAATCACTTTCGGAGCTACTTTCTGACATAACTCTTGAACTGACCTTCTTTGTTTTATCACTACATGTAGTAACTTCCTCTAATGGACTATTTGAACTAGGTCTTTTTGGAGTAATCATTTCTCCAAAACTTTCTAAATTATTTTCTGTAAACACATCTTCTTTTGGAAACTCTACTTCATTAAATACAATGGTTTTAACAGTATTACTAAAGTTTCTACTTGAATCTTTGTTAAACTCAGAAGTACTTGTACTACTCTCTGTCTCATAGACATCAGTTGGATTTGCTGGACGAACAAAATCTGAATTTTGAAATTCAGAACCATGTAAACTAAAATTGAAATTTTCTGTAGAACAATTAGTTTCATTTCCTAGAAAATCATTTGAGGCATCATCAATGTCTTGAGGGAGCTTCTGTGCATTTTTAACTGAAACCTGATTGTCATTACCAGGATCCACAGTTTCTGAATCACTTTCATCCAGATTTATTACTGGAACTGGTGGTGGTGCTATATAAATAATTTCGTCGTCACTTCCATTGACGTCTTTTTCTTCCATCTTATTAATTGATGTATTATCTGTATCAACTATGGTTTTCTCAGTGATTTTTGGAATTACATTAATATCAACTATTTCTATATCAGAATCTTCACTGCTCAAACATATTATTTCACTCTCTGCAGTTTTCTCTAGTCTATCTCTTTTTATTCTTAACTGGTGTGCATCTAATCTCTTTTGCAGAATTTTAAAAAATTTGTCCTCACTTAGTGTCCCCTTTTGTAAATTACGTAAATCTCTTTTACAAATTTTAGTCCACGGTAGATTTTGTGTAAAATATTCTAATTTTTTCTGAAATTCAGGATAGGTGTACTGATTAACTGTAATATTATTTAAAAAGGAAGGTTGACATATTTCTGAAATATGCTTTGAAGAATTTTCGTCATCTTGTTCTTGATTTAAAGGAGTGGTTATTTCAAAACATGATTGAGTTTTATTAACAGCATTGCTATTTTGAATTATATTTTGTCCCTTTGCTATAGAATTACCATGAAAATCTTGTCCTAAAGAACTATTTGAATCTAAAAATATTTTTATTTGTGATTAATTATTAAAAACATATTTTTTGTATACAATACCTATATTACATAATCCATCTAGGTTTCCGGTTAGATGATTATCAAAATATCTTTTTCGGTATATTTGTTTATGTACATTAATGTCATTTATTATATCTTCACTTTTATCTGAATCTACAACTCCTCTCTCATTGATTGGAGGATTAAGTTCATCATCAATGTTTTCTATTAGATCATCCGATTTCCCATAGAATACCTGTGCATACAGCAAAGCTTCTAAATCCTCATTTATTGTTTCATCGGTCTAAGAAAATCATGGATAACATAATTACTTCAAATTAATATCGGAAAACTGGGATGAGTAAACAATATATTGCTTCATTATAGATATTTATATTATCACTTACCAACATGCTATATTATGTTGATTAACCACCATGTATTAAATCATAATGTTTAAATATTTATTATAGGCCAAAAATAGAAAAGAAATATCAAGTCCAAATACAAAATTTTCAAATCACAATAGATATTTCCAAACACTTTTTGAGGTTAGGATGACAGTTTTTAAAAATGTTTCCCCAGATGCTATAGGTTAAATGACATGCATATATATAAGGTGGCATATACACTATAACAATATATCTTCATAAAATAGGATTATTACAATTATTACAATTTTTGTTGCTAAAAGTCTTGTAAATTTAATGAGTATTTAATGTGATTTTACCTTTTTATTTACGAAATCATACAGATATATTTGTGTTTTATTAGCTATTTTGAAGTTATTAATTCCGTTCCCATGGTTTTGGGTTTTTGCTCAGTTGAATATTTGTTGTAGTACTAATAGTATTTAACTATTTAGTGAAATTATACTCGTTGCAGTCGTTCAATTAGTCAGAATATTTACTAATATGTATACAGTAATATGTAACAGTTCAGATTTTAATTTGATTTTGCATTTTATGATGTTTCACTTAAAAATTTTATTTTTTAGTTTTTACAAAACCAAAATTGGAGTTTGTCATGACAATATTATATTGTTAAAAACTTGTATACTTATGGAATAATTTAATTAAATTAAGTGGTACCAGATACAAATACCACGTTAAACTATTGATATTTAAATATTTTGGCAATATTTTGCTCTTGTGGAAATTTCACTAGTTCAAAGGAGCCACATTAGCTGTGATGTCTAAGGCATCAGCCTTACGTTACGGCAGTTAATGTAGAGCGGGTTTGAATCCCGTACTAGGCAAATAAGTTTTTCTGAAATTCTTGTGAATGTTTCTAGGTAAAAAGGTGTAAAATCTAGGTGTAAAATCTGACAAGGAATTACCCCTCAGTCACGCCAGTTCGAGGCCGGGTAAGGCCGGAAGCCTTCTGAGAGGTTTTCTACGTTAGTCACTCGCCAGTCGGTAGACTTCTCGAGATACTTTCGGTTAAGCACAAAACCAAGGGTTGATAGCGCGAGGGGGGTGCTGATCGGGGTTTTCGGTAGCTGATGACTGTGGTTCGGAACCCACGTTAAGCTGTAGGTCCAGTCGCTAAATAGCCTTCTCAGTTGCTGATGCGCCTCTAACCCCAAAACTTTACTTTTTACTTTCACTAATTCAAAATGAATAGTTCTGTTACGTACCATGTATAGCAATATTCGGGTTTCATGTCACTTTTTTTCAAGCTTAAATAATTAAAAAATTGGGCCAAAAAATAATTATTAAGAAACAATAAAAAAAATTAATTTAAGAAGAATATCTTAAAACCCTGTACACAATTACAACTGGAAGAGATTGTGTATATATAAAATATAATACTAAATACCAAATACAGTTAAAAATTATACACATAGTTTATGCATCAAATTTCACAAGCAAATACAAAAATTATATATTATTTTTAATTATTATTATTTACGTATGGGCCTCGGGGGACCACGCAAAGTACAATTAGAGGCGTTTGTTGTTAGTCTTCCTTTGCGCCCATACTGATTTCATTCTTTCACTATGAGCTTTTTTCCTTTCGGCAGACCAAGTTGTTCCGGTCTTCCTACATTTTTCTCTCTGGCCAACCTCCTAAACGTTAACCTTGTGTCTGAAACAGTTTCTATCCTGAATTTCACTTTGTGTAATATTTGCTGATCTTAGGTGCTCTTTAATTGCAGCAATCCATTTAATTGTTTCTATTTTATCTCTACTCCTATTTTCATAAATTTCAACTATTTGTCTAGTTAGCCTACTCGGATTCATCCGTTTTATGTGTCCGAAAAACTTAATTCTTCTTTTTCTCATATCACTATGTATCCCTATGTATCCGTGTGTTGTTTGATTTCCTGGTTTTCTCGAAGTCGGTATGTTGTGCTATTTATTTGTTTGGTGCATAAGATTTTTCTTATGATTTTTCTTACTTTCTTTTCAATCTCCTCGATGTCTTTCTATTCAAAATTAGCGTTTCTGCGCCATATAGACATTGTGGCTTAATAACTGTGTTGTAATGTCTCAGTTTTGTGTTTTTAGATATGCATTTTTTGTTTAAGTCTCAATCAACTTTCCATTTTTTAACATCTATCCTTATTGGCCTCTTTTTCCAACTCGTTTTCCATGATTATTTCACCCAAATATTTAAATTGAGAAACTCGTCTGATGTTACCGTATTTTGTTTTTAGAAATGATGTTCTTAGTTTGTTGCAGGTCATGTACTGTGTCTTTTCAAAGGAAATTTGGAGTCCTACCTTTTCTGCTGTTTCTTTTAGGATTTCAATCTGTTTTGGTGTCGTTAATATATCTTCAGTTAAAACTGCTAGATCAACAGCAAACCCCAGATAATCTATTTTGATGTTGGTTCTCCCCAATTTAATGGACTGGTCAATATTCAGGGCCGATTTTTTTACACGCCACTCCTGTATTACTTTTTCTAGAACACAGTTAAATGAGGGTTGCGAGAGTCCATCCCCTTGTCTCACTCCAGTTTTAATTTCGAAAGGCTCTGAGATGTCACCCATGAATTTAACTTTTAACTTTATGTTAGTTAGTGTTGCTTTAATAATTGCCAGCGTTTTCAGATGTAGTCCTTGTTCTTTCAAGATATGGAATAAAGATTCGCGGTCAATAGAATCATATGCTTTTTTGAAATCCAGAAATGTATAGACGAGATTTTTATTGTATAGTTTTTCATGTCTTAGGATCAATTTTAGATTTAGGTTGTTTCGGGCAGGATCTGCCCGGTCGAAAACTTTGATTTGAACCTTGAAATTTGATAATCACCAATTTTAGGTTCCAACTGCCCCTGTACTCTGTCTAGTAGACATTGATGTAGAACTTTTTAACAAACTGGGAGAAGAGATATCCCTCTGTAGTTGTTTACATCCGTTTATCTTCTTTTTTATGTAGTGGATGGATTAAAGCAACTTTCCAATCTTCCGGAATCCATTCGGTTCGCTAAACTTCTTGTAGAATTTTGGTATTTCCTTTGGAGTTTGTTTGTTTAGGATTTTGTGTTGGTAATCTGTTTAAGGGGTCAGGACAGTTTAGTAGTTGTTCAAATTTTATTGTAATTTAGCAAGTTCTTTGCAATTGTCTTGGTTATTTAGAGCTAATTGTCCGTTTTCCTTTCGGAAGCAAATACTTTGGGGTTGATAGCCTGTTAATTCAGTTTTAAATGTTTTGCAGACATTTCGGGTGTTATTTTTTGGAAATCTTTTTCTATTTCATTAAGTTGATTGTTTTCATATTTTCTTTTAGTTTGTCTAATTATCTTCGATATTTCTTTTCTTTATGGAATATTCTTTTTATAGGGATCGGCATGAATTAAATCTCAGGGGTTAATAGCTACCTTTTCATTTCTGGGATGGAACACACGATGTTGCTTTTCACAGACATAGCCCGCATCAGACTTAATTATTCAAGTCGTCAACGTAATTAATACATTCTTCTTTAAGATGTCACGAATATATCTGACGTTTTGATGAGCGAATTTTTCATGCCGCGTTCTGATAGATCTTCAGGGAGAATTTGTTGATTTTTTTTTTCGTAAACCAGTATTTTGTAAAGTTTCTCATGACGTTCAATAATCGCTACTGCCTCATCTTTGTTTGAGAATAGGAACATCAATTTCTTTATCTGCACAGTGCACACTCCTTTATCCAGCATGGCTGACTGAAAATAAACTGAAAGTTAATTTCGGTATAAACAGCATATTTTTCAGAACAACTTTATTCCATTCTTCCTCAACAGAGGGTACACCTCATTTTCTAGAACTACTTCATTCCATTCTACTTCAACAGAGGGTACACTTCCAATGTCTCCTACTCCTACTTCTTTAGGATCAGTAGCATACGTAATGAGTATTTTCGTTGGTACATCAAATTCCGTTAAATTAATTAGCTACTTTTAAAAAGTCACATGCTGAGTGGCACAACAGTCCTGGTACCAGGATTCGTTGCCCTCGGATTTTAGTTTGATATGGTCAATTTTGGGAGTCTAGAGTCTGATAGTGATGAATAGGGTGAAGTTCTGCGATCTGTCCTGTCATTGTTTTTGTAATAATCAATGTATTAACAATATGGTTTATTTTTACGATGCTTTTTTACATGCATTTTTAAGTTGCATTTGAAGCATTCAAGTGAGGACCTTTCTTTAGAGTTTCACCGATGAGGGCACGTCTGCTAAATGCATGTTTGCTTTATCGATTTTATTCAATCTATCGTCTTCCAGTCGTACATGTTCAGTCAAGGCGTACAAGGTCTTATCTAACGAATGGACATTATCCCAAGCAGTACGAAAGCGATAGTGTTTTGGTGGTAGCATTTCAAGAATTCGCTTCGAAATCCATTTTTTTTTATTTCTTCTCCTTCAACGCTCAATAATTTTTCAGTGAAGTGCATTAGTGTCAGTATTAGTGTGTTCTCAACAGCCGACTTACTGACATCATACTTATCTGCAAAACCAAACATATCTGCAAAATCTCTACAGTAAAACTAGACTTCTTTCCGTGCAATGTTTCTAACATTTTTATAACATAGCAATAAAAAAAACAAAGCCACAGAAGAAAAAAGGAAAAATTGAATTCAATCAAAACCAAAATATCCAAAAACCAGAATATAATATCCCCTCCGTGCGGAGTGTATAGTGGTGGAAACGGAATCGATGCCCGCGTACGCTGCGGAGAAATTGGAAACTAAAGGAGGCCGTTTTATACTGTGGAGTATTAATATAAGATGTATTAGAATTATAATTTTATATAAAATAATTAAAATATATTCTCGTTGATGTTGATGTTGTTGTGAATTGTAAGGATCATAGCAAAAAGATCAGGGGTCTATTTTGCTTAGAGAAAAAGATGGATAGCAGCAATAAAGATAAAAATAAATACCACTATAATATAAGAGAATTAAATAATTATTTATTCATTTTTTTTTATCAAGTGTTGATAGATCTTAGTCCACCCAAAACCGTTCGATGTTATATGCAGTGATCATTTTATTGGTAGCAAAAAATTAGACATTGAATCAAGTTCCAGTTTGCTTTGACATTATTTCTGTCAGTTTACAGAGTAAAAAAAAATAACGAAGCCTCAGTTTTGGACAGGTACATATACAAATATAGTAAATATACAATATACAAAAATAGTAAATATAATTTTATATGATTAATAATCTGAAAAATTATGGTCGTTTAGTTAAAAACAGTAGGCATAAATTAATTGAAATAAATTAAAATAATATTCAAACTTATCTAGCTCAAATTATATATTATAATTATGCATAATTACATATACATACGCCAACATGAATTGGGAATATAACTATTTATGATTATAAATTTATTTAATTACAATTTACAAATTACAAATTTTTTTATAATCAAAATTAAAAGAAATAATAATAAAAAGGTCAGGTAAAATATATTAGTTTTAGAGACGCATCAGCAACTAAGGCTATTTAGCGACTGGACCTACAGCTTAACGTGGGTTCCGAATCACGGTCATCAGCTACCGACAACCCAGGCCAGCACCCCCCTCAGGCTATCAACCCTTGGTTATGTGCATACCCATAAGTCTGTTAGGAAGCCTACTGACTGACGTGTGACCAACGTAATTAATTCGTTGTCGGATTTTACACTCTTGCCTAGAAACAATCACAGAAATTTAAGTGTAGTTATGTGTGTGCGTGTATATGTAAGTGTATATGTGTGTGTGTGTGGGGTAGGAAGTAATACGAACAGAAGAAAGAAAGAGAAACAACCATCCGAGCGCTAGAATCGAACCAATTACCGCGTCAACTGCGGTTTCGGCACAGGAGCGGGAGGCCGCCGTCTTGCTGTTCGCGCCAACGCAACGCAATGCAATATATATATATATATATATATATATATATATATATATATATATATATATATATATATATATATATATATATATATAGAGGAAAATCAGATAAAAACAAACATAAACCAAGCATTAGTAAAAATAAGTATAAATATAAATATATATCACACCTATATAGGGTAAACAAATTAAAAGATACACATGTGCTGAACATACACTTAGAGATCCAACCGGAGACAATGTATCTAGACGATTATACATCCACGTCGAAATCGTGGAGCCATTTCAGTGCAGTCGGCGTGGCATCATTGAGTTCACGTAGACCACATGGGAGACTCCTCAAAGGGCAAGAGTACACCAGATGGTTTATTGTTTGATATGTGTCACCGCAGTCACATTCAGGAGAAGTCGCCATCTTCCATTTGTGCAGTATGTCATGGCATCTCCCATGTCCGATGCTAAACCTATTTAATCGACTCCAGGTGCTTCTCGGGAGGTTCAAACCCAGCATTTTCTTATCCCGCAGATTGATAAGGTCGGCATTCCTGGTAGGAACTGGTTGTTTTTGAAGGAGAGATGTCCATCTTTCATTAATGTCTACGCCATTTTTCAAGTCTGTGTCTATCCAGATTGGATGGCGCGATTTCAAACTATACCATGGCAGGTTGTTCAGGTTCTTACGTATGGGCAATTTTGACATATTTGAATCGTGTATTCTGTCCCATTGTTCTTTTGCTGTCTTCAACCTGCGTAGTTTCGGAGGAGCAATATTATACAAAGGGGAGAGCCAGGCGGTGGATGTTGATTTCACGGTGCTAAATATAATTCTCATGGTGTCATTCAATGTCAGTTTATGTCAGTTTATAAGTATGTTTACTTTTGTACCAGACAGGGGCACAGTACTCTGTTGAGGAGTAAACGAGTGCTAGCGCGAAGATTCGGAAACCGTTCGCTCCCCAGGATGATCCTACCAACTTGTGAACATTCTTGTTTCGACTCTTAACTTTCTGTGCCACCCCGGATTCCATGCTGCCTGTATGTGAGGGATCTATCCAGGATGACGCCAAGATAAGTCGGGGTGGGATGGTGCCTAAGCCTTTTTCCCCCGAAACTCGTTCCGTGCAGTATGTGCTTATCTTGTCGAGAGATGGAAAGCACATATCTCTGATTTGGAAAGATTAGGCATCAGTCGCCACTTCCTATAGTACGACACGAGGACGGCCAGGTCAGTTGTGAGGTCTTTGTTACAGGAGTCAAGACCCTTATGTTGTATACTCAGGGCCATATCATCTGCAAATATAAATTGGCGGGAGATGATATCTGGAATGTCATTAGTATATATGTTGAAAAGTAAGGGCGCTCACACTGATCTCTGAGGTAGTCCATTTTTAACAGTTTTTCTACAGCTTTTATTGTCGTTTAGGTGGACTGTGATCATTCGGTTGCTTATGATGTTTTGGATCAGGCGGCACATTTTTGCGCATGGGATCATTTCTTGTAGTTTGAAGACAAGCCCTTTCTTCCATGCGGTGTCATAGGTTGATGTAAGGTCTATGAAGGCCATAGCTGCTTTTAGGTATCTTCGAAATCCTGATTCTATGTGCTGTTCACTATGGGGGAGATCCTATTGTATGTGCTGTAGAATTTGACAAGCCAAATTTTTGCTTTATCACCGAGATGTTTTAGGAATTCAGGGAATACGTTATCCAACCCGGGTGTTTTGCGTAATTTCATTCTGTTTACAGCGATTTGGAGTTCCTCTATCGTAAACGGGTGGGACCATCGTGAATTTGTCGGTAACTGGTAGAAGTTGACTTGTACTCGGCTTTTAATTTATTATGACAATTTTTTTATCAACGGGTACGCCCTTTGTAATATGTTGGAGTCTTTCAGCAACTTGATCTGGATTGACATCAAAGGACTTTGATGGTGGAGGCACTGCCGTTCTTAGGCGTCTGAGAAGTGACGAGCCCTGTCGGCTTGAATGTGCGAAGTTCATACTCTCTTGATTGTTTCTTCTCACCGTTTCTTTCTAGCCTTATCTAGATTGTCGAGAATTTTGTTAACTAATCCTGAGTTGCTAATTTCTTGATATTCTTTAAACTGTTGTTCTAGTTTTGTTGATCTGTGTGTATATGTTTCGCGGTAGCGTCTTGGAATGCTGATTTTTGCGGCATTGTACATGGTGTCGACTAATTCTCTGTAGTTTCTACTACCGCCTCTATGGTGGTAATGTCCGTTTCCACTTTATCTCGGAAAGCATTCCAATTGGCCTTCCAAAAATTTCATCGTGGAACCTTTGCAGTTCTTAGGACGGGAATGTGTATCCCTAGTGTGATTAGGTATCTCAATTCTTTGACATTTCTCAAAACTTTTCGAGTGGCTGGTATAGGTCTTTTCGTATGATCGACGAAAACAAAAGAGAGGCCCGGACTAGACGATGTTTACCACCTTGCTGAAAGGAAGGATTTATTATATTTTACGTCATATAGTAGATGGAAGTTGTTTTTTTCCATCCAAGTAGAAATGGTGTCACCGCTGGAGTCATTTGCACGATATCGCCAGTTCTTATGGTGACTGTTGAAGTTTCCAAGGTACACGGTAAGGTGGTCGGCTCCGACAATATTGCTCTCGACAATATACACTCGGTGGTTTATACACACTGATAATGTTTGTGTTGCAGATGTTTAATTTTAGTAGCTCTGCCTCACTTCCTGGCATTTCAATAAGAACATCAGCAGTATAGTTGTTGAGACCTTGTTTCACGTACAATGCAGATCCGTATGTTCTTTAAAGAGTCACTTCAGCAACATTGAAGCCCATTTTCCTGCCTCGGCTCAGAGTCTATATGAACTTTCTGGAAGCATATAGAGTCGGCGTTGTTTTCTCTGGTTAGTCTTGCAACCTACTCACATTTGAGAACAGAGATTCCTCAATGTGTTCATAACAACGACCATTTTTTGACATATTTCGGAGGAAATTTACGTTCAATAGCTTCCTTGGTAGTGTCTCTAATTGTGTGAACGTTTAGCCGGTAATACTGTTGCCCAGGGTGTTCTACGAGGAGGTAATTCACATACACGCCTCAATATCAATAATTGTATATCCCATTAATTGTGTATCAAAATATTACATTAATTTTACTGCTATATATATATATATATATATATATATATATATATATATATATATATATATATATATATATATATATATATATATATATATATATATATACAGTAGATTGATGCGGGTTGATGATGATATATATATATATATATATATATATATATATATATATATATATATATATATATATATATATAACCCGCATCAATCTACTGCAGGATAAAGGCCTCTTCAGCATGCTTCCAACATTCGCGGTCCTGAGCTCTCCTCTGTCATTCGGGTCCAATATACTTAATAATATCATCAGTCCATCGTGATTTCGGTCTTTTTCGTGGACGTTTGCAATCAAACGGTATCCAGTCCAGGACCGCCCTGGTCCATCTTTCGTCCCATCGTCTCTCTGCATGGCCGCCCACTTCCATTTCATTTGCTTTATTCTTCCAAAGAGGTCACTCACTTTCGTTTGTTCTCTGATCCATGTGCAGGTCTTTCTATCCCGTCTAGTAATGCCAAGCATACATTTTTCCATTCTTCTCTATGCTACTCGAAGTTTTTGAACTGACTGTGATGTGAGTGTCCAGGTCTCACTTCCGTATGTCATAACGGGCAGGATACACTGATCAAAGACTTTTCTTTTCTGGTAAAGTGGTAGTTTGCTCTTAAACACTACTTTGAGCCTGCCAAATGCCTTCAAGTCCCATTTAACGCGTCGTTCCACTTCCCTGACTGTATCCCCTTCCATTGAAACCCTCTGCCCAAGATATATATATATATATATATATATATATATATATATATATATATATATATATATATATATATATATATATATATATATATATATAGTGATCCACAACTTCCAAATAGAAATCCTTTTGTCCTCAGCAAATTTATTGAACATGATCTGACACTTTTTCTGGTTTATTTTGAAGCCAAATGGTTCCCCAGTCCTTTGCAACTCTTGTACGTGTCTTTGCAGCTTCTCTGGGTCTTGTGAAAGAAAAACGATATCATCTGCGAATCTAAGATGATTCAAGTATGCACCATTAATCCTTATTCCATCCTGTTCCCATTCCAGATTGCATAACACTTCTTTCAGGAAGGCTGAGAAAAGAAGAGGCGATATTGCGTCACCCTACCGTACATTTATTCCTACCTCTCTACATCTATTTCTGAGGTATACATTTATTCCAACCTCAAGATCGTCAAGGTAGACTGTCAGTGTAGCTTCATCATATATCGATCCTAGTAGATTTACATAAGCTTCCTCTACATCTTGATTAAGCAATGCATCCATTATGGCTCGTTTTGAGATTGAATCAAATGCTTTTTCATAACCGATAAAAGCCAAGCACAGTGGCATAGTGTATTCGTTGTGCTTTTCTGCTGACCTGCTGTAGGGCCTGAATGTGATCCATTGTACTGAATCCATTTCTGAATCCTGCTTGCTCCCTTGGTTGTGCATCATTAAGTTTTCTTATTATTCTTTTGGATATTATCTTGTTGAAAACTTTGTACACCACTGATAGGAGGCTTATTGAACGGAAGTTTTTTAAATCTTTCCGTGCTCCTTTCTTATGTAAAAGAATGACTTCTGCATTTTTCCATAGACTGGGTATTTTTTGAACTCGTTCTATAAGAATAAAATCAGCAGAAAATGGACATGGAAAAGTCCATCTGGTCTCACAAGTGAAATTGACTACATCATGTCAAATAATAAAACAACATTTTTTAATTGTACTGTCCTTAACCGTTTTAATGTTGGAAGTGATCATAGAATAGTACGAACAAAGGTTAAGATAAACTATCGAAGAGAACGTACACGAATGGTAAGATCGAAGAAGGGCAAAGTGAATTCTGAGAAGCTGCTGCAGAGGGGCAAATATTTTGAAATTACTTGACCCAGAAGAGATGGAAATAACAGATCAGTATGAAAAAATCATCGAAAATGTAGTTGAAATGGCTGCTGCAATAGCACCAGCAGAAAAAAGTTTTAAACAGCCAAAAATCTCCAATGAGACCATCGATTTAATGAAGAAACGGAGGACAATGAAGAATGCAGACAGCCTCTTTGAGAGGGCCGAGTACGTTGAGCTTTGCAAAACTATAAGAAAACGTATTCGAGAGGAAACGCGTCGGTTCAACATGCAGCTAGTGCAAAAAACACTAGAAGAAAACAAAGAAATCAACAAACCCAAACATAAGCTGATAAATAAAAGGACACAAATATTTGCCTTAATGCGTGAGGATGGCACAGTGTGTAGGGAGCGCACGGAAATGTTAAAGGTTATCAGAAGATTTTATTCAAAGTTATATGAAAATCAGAACCAGCTAAAGACAGCAATGCCAGATATCCTGTTGGAAGAAGAGACAAATGCCATAGAAGCGATGAAGAATGGAAATGCTCCAGGAAAGGACAATCTAACGGTTGAAATGTTGAAGGTTGGTGGTCAAACTCTACATAAAATACTGGAAAAATTGTACTCAAAATGCTTCAAAGATCAAAAAATACCCAGTCTATGGAAAAATGCTGAAGTGATTTCTTCTTCATAAGAAAGGAGCACAGGAAGATTTAAAAAACTACCGCCCAATAAACCTCTTATCAGTTATGTACAAAGTTTTCACCAAGATAATATCTAAAATAATGTTAATAGATAATGTCAGAAGAAGATAATGTCAGAAGTGGAAGAGAAATAGAAGAGAATATAGATAGTCAGAAGTGGAAGAGAAATAATGTCAGAAGTGGATTCAGTACAATGGACCATATCCAGGTGGTCCAACAGACCATAGAAAGGCACAATGAATACACGTTGATTTAGTATCAACGCAGGCCATAATGGATGCATTGCTGAACCAAAGGATAGACAGAGCCTATGTGAACCTACTGAGATCCTACTGAGGAAGCTACAGCTACAGTTCATTTGGATGACTTTGAAGTTAAAATCAACGTAGAACGTGGTGTACGGCAGGGTGACTCAATATCGCCTGTTCTTTTCTCAGCGTGCCTTGAAGAGGTATTTCGTAATCTGGATTGGGAACAGCAGGGAATAAAAATCAATGGTGCATATCTAAGCCATCTTAGATTCGCGGATGATATCCTTCTCCTTTCACAAGACCCAGATGAACTACAAGAACACACACGAGAGCTGCAAAGGGCGGGAGAACCATTTGGTTTGAAAATAAACCTAAAAAAGAGTTAGGTTATGTTTAACAAATTTGCTGTCAACGAAAGAATTTCCATTTTAGGAAGTGATTTAGAGGTTGTGGACCACTTCATATATCTTGGGCAAAAAATTTCAATGGAGGGTGATACCGCCCGGGAGGTGGAACGGCGGGTTAAGTGTGGCTGGCAGACATTTGGCCAACTCAGTATAGTTTTTAAGAGCAAACTCCCACTTTGCCTGAAGAGAAGGATTTTTAATCAGTGCGTGCTGCCTGTTTTCATATATGGAAGTAAAACATGGACACAGAGGGGAATGGAAAGGTGGAAGCTTGGCATTACAAAGCGGGACAGAAAGACCTGCATATGGATCAGAGAACAAACGAAGGTATGTGACATCATTGGAAAGGCGAAAGAATTGAAATGGAAGCGAGCAGGTTATATAGCGAGACCATGCGACGACAGATGGACGAAATCAATTCTGGAATGGATACCGCTTGATCATAAACGCCCGCGAAGAAGGCCGAAAACATGATGGACGGATGACATCATTAAGTATATTGGACCCGAATATATATATATATATATATATATATATATATATATATATATATATATATATATATATATATATAAAATGAATTAAAAAAATTATTTGGACAGATTAACGTCATATTCTGAAAAAACGATTACCAATGACCGGAAAGTTTTTATTCTGGATGAGGAATTATATTTATGAAGCATTGCCGGCGAATTTCAGTGGAAGGCATATAATCGGCTAAAGTTTCAGAGCAAGGAAATGACGGAAAGTGGGCTAAAATAATTTAAAATAAGCAGCACTTGACACCAAGCTGTCACAAAAATCATTAAAGCCAAGGAGAATAGATCATATTGTGAAATTCAGTGGGTCTAATTGGCAAAGAAAAACTAACAGATCTTTCTTTCATATTATTTTCAATATTTTCGAATGAATAATTTTTATCTGGAATGAATCATTTTACTGTAAATGCATTGCGAATCTTATCTTCGAATTTTCTCTATTTTATATACAGTTATCAAATATATGCTAGATTAGCGGTAAAACAAATTCGTTGTTGCATTACCTTATATGTAGATATGTTGTAATTATTTTGACATAAATGAAGAACCAAATAGAATTTTGCCTTAAAATTTTGGTATTATTCAGTTGTAAAAAATCTTATAAGGTAAATTTACAACCAGTTGTATTTATTTTTAGTACAGCTTAATTAAAATTATCAAAAGCGTATCTTTTAACTTTAAATAGGAAAAATGCCTACTAAATAAATATACTCCTATAAAATATCGGTTTACAAAAAATATTGTAATCTTTGTTACTCATTGTGGCTTTATATAGTTAATTAGTGGTTAGGAGCCAATGAAAAATGAATGAATTAAATAAATGCCGATCCAAATCTTAATTTGGATAGGCATATTTTGGATCACTTATGATAGTTAAGAGAATTTACGATATCAATAATATAATTGAAAATTCGTACTCCAACGTGTAATTTTATCATCATATTTATCATCTTTTTATCACATAAAAAAAAACATATCTAATCCAAAAAGCATTTGTGTTGATATTTTAGTGCGATTCGTGATGTCTTGAACTAGTGTACTATGCAGGATCTGATCTTATTAAATATATTTGTTTCGTTGGGGATAAAAAACAATCATTATTGGAAAGGTATAAATTAACAGGCGAATGAATTTATAGTGTATTATTTTCAATTGTAAAGATTTACAAATGTGCACAAAAATCGGCTTATCGATATTAGGTGTAGCGATATGGACATTGGTGAGTTTTTTAAGCATTATTTAAATTGATATATTTTCATACAGTTCTGGTCACAATAAACATAGTACATTTCAAATATGTAAAACATATATTGTTAATATTTTGAAGAGATCATTTTTAGGGGGTTGTCTTCTGAACCTTAGAACTTGTTTCTGCCTATATATGACAATTTAATATACCTTATTGATTTTCCTGTATCTAAGTATTTTAGAAACAATAAATCATTTACATAATTCCCTACGATTTAGTGGTAAATAAACGAATTCAATATAACATACAATAAAATAATTATAATATAATTTTGCACAATTATTTTTAAATCAGTACTTTAATATTATCGGTATACAAGAGTTTTATTAGAGAAAGACGTTTGTAACCTGCCAAACAAAATTTAGATCACATGCTTCAATACCATAATGCGAAAAGATTTTCAGGATTATCTATATACGAGGGTTGTTCGAAAAATTCTCGACCTGACAAAGAAAACAACAATTTTGAGAGTTAAAAAAAATCAACGTAATTTTATACTTTTAGACCAACGATATTCCCTTTCTCTTTTCTTGTAGATAGAACCACTATCGCATTCTTTGCCGCACTTTAACCTGCTCCCATCTACTGTTTCAACTGCTGCCTTGTCTCTAACATATAATGATGAATGTATGTTTCATCCACTGATCAATCTTTATTCATTAATTTCATCCATGTTAAAGAAACTCGGTGGAATCGCTTTTAAATAAGCCTAAACAGTTGAGAAATATTCTTTTTTGATTAATTGTTAATAAACGCAGCACTCTTTGAGCGGAAAGCTTTCCACTCGATCCCAATTTCATAGCATAGTCATTACATAGCGACATCGTGGATTTTTGTGACGATTTTGTGGCGGGTTTTGAATACCCCAATAGCTCATCATTTTCAAGGGATGACCACATTTAAATTTACAAGCCAACTTTTACCATCGAAAACGAAGGGGAACAATTCTTTAAAACGGAATCTAACTCTTTTGTGGTATGCTCATCGGTGTTAAACCTCCTAAAGCAAAATGTTTGATATAGCTCAAACTTCAATGTTATGCATCTTTCAGAAATAGTTGAAATTTGTTTGCTTTTCTGGATCGTCGTAAACAAGCAATTAAACGCAAACCTCTGAACTTTTGCAGCACATCTTCGAATGCATCAAACTTGACAAATGTCATAGTCAGGTCATACGTGTGCATTTCTATATATGACTGAACACTTTTCAAATAACTCTTTTAAAAATATCTTCCTTTAAAAAATGTTTTTGCTCAGATGACCTATCACTCTTTTGTTTTTTATTAAAAACGATAATCATGTAATTCCTGTTTAATATTAAACATTGGTCGATAGTGGTATATTGTGACATATTTGCCGTAAATTTACTTTTTGTAATCTCTTTATAAATGAACGTTTGAAATTCATTAATTGATTAATTAAATATATTTGTTATATGTCATTTTATGGGTCTTGAATTGGTTTTTCGTTTTGCGTATTATTGAACAACTACAGTCAGTCCCAAAAGCCTATATACACCGCGCAAATTAGTTATATTTTAAAAACATTTTAATTTTTGCTAGTTACATTTCCAACACAAATAAACAACAATAAACACAGAGCCATATTTTTAATTTCAAACTACGAACGAAATAAATAAATAGTCCTGAATGATACCTCACAAAAGTAAACATACACCACAGAAAGCCTATGTACATATATATATATATATATATATATATATATATATATATATATATATATATATATATATATATATATATATATATATATATATATATATATTGTTTTAGGAAGGGATTTAGAGATTGTGGACAGCTTTGTATATCTTGGGCAGAGGATTTCCATGGAGGGGAATACCGCCCGGGAGGTGGAACGGCGTGTTAAATGTGGCTGGCAGGCATTTGGTAGGCTCAACATAGTGTTTAAGAGCAGACTCCCACTTTGCCTGAAAAGAAAAGTATTCGATCAGTGCGTTCTACCCGTTATGACATACGGAAGTGAAACCTGGACACTCACATCGCAATCAATTCAAAAACTTCGGGTGGCACAGAGGGGAATGGAAAGATGTATGCTTAGCATTACAAGACGAGACAGAAAGTCCTGCGCATGGATCAGGGAACAAACAAAAGTCTGTGACATCATTGGAAGAGTAAAACAGTTGAAATGGAGATGGGCAGGCCATATAGCGAGGCGATGGGACGACAGATGGACCAAGGCAATCCTGGAGTGGATACCGCTTGATCGCAAACGTCCGCGAAGAAGACCGAAAGCACGATGGACTGATGACATCGTTAAGTATATTGGACCCGAGTGGCAGAGGAAAGCCCAGGACCGTGAAGGTTGGAAGCATGCTGAAGAGGCCTTCATCCTGCAGTGGATCGATACGGGCTGATGATGATGATATATATATATATATATATATATATATATATATATATATATATATATATATATATATATATATATTTATATATATATATATATATATATATATATATATATATATATATATATATATATATATATATATATATATATATATATATATATATATATATTCTTCTTCTGGGCATTGACAGGACTAAATTTTCCGTAATGTCAGGGGTAATTTCAGCCCAAGCCGACTATAAAACATTTTTACAAGATACCTTATTGGAAATGTATATTCGCACTTTTCTTTCTAACTCAGATGCTCGATTGGGTTTAAATGGGTGATTGGGATGGTAAATGAAGTTGCTTAGGAACATTATATAGGATCCATTCCTTGACAAGTGACGCTATGTTTGAATCGTTGTCTTGTTGAAAAATCCATTGATTTCCCAATTCCAAACATTCAACTGAGGGTAACAAATCATTACGTAACATTTACAACTACATGGAGTAATCCATATTACCCTCTAATAAAAACTAAAGTTCCCACCCCAGCCGCTGCCATAGAACCTCACACCGTTACACTACCTCCACCGTGTTTGGCTGTTGGCATCAAATTTTCGGGTTTTAATTCCTGTACCCTTGTATTCCTGTACCATGTAAATTAAAGTTTTTTTATTATAGTCTGAATCATAGTACGACACAAATGTACTGTTTTTGCAATTTCATCATAAGATTGTCCTTCACTTCGAAATTTTACAATTAATTTCTAATTTGAACAGAAATTTCGTTTCTAATCATTGTAACAAAAATATTATACTTTAAAAAAAACCTAAATATTACTATTCTTTTGAGGTGGATACATAAACTGTAGTAAAATATAAAGTGAATTTCTGATAAGATTACTAGAAACAGTAAATAATTTTTAACCTCTTCAAGTTGGTGTATTTCTTGCTGTGTGTTTACTTTTGTGAGGTACTATTCAGAACTATTTATTTATTTTGAATCTAATGGTTTTTTCGGTTTGGTTCGGTTTGGTTTCAAAGCTTGTTGACTTGTTTGCATGTCACACTCGTATACCTATGTCTCATCACCAGTTACAATGCGTTTTATGAATGTGGGGTCGAAAGTGACTCATTGTAGCATGTCTCCAGCGAGCTTTACGCGATTGAGTTTCAGGTCTTTCGGCACTAGTCGAGCGGCAACGCGTTTCATGCCCAAACAATCGTTTAAAATGTCACGAATTGAATCAGTCACCATTTCTTACACATTAACGATGTTAAATTCAGTTGAAGACGTTGATGGTCGACTAGGCGAGGCAAATCTTCCACAATATCTCGACCGCTTTTGAATGTACTGTACCACTCATATGCACGTGTTTTTGATAAAGTCGATTCGCCGTAAGCCTTCTGCTGTGTGTACATTTTCTGTGACTCGGCACATGAAATACCATTTGCAATGCAAAATTTAAGACATATTTAATGCTCGATGTAAAAATGTTCCATTGTAAAAATCGCAAAACACACAGATGAACTAACAAAATCGAGCACTGTAAACAAACTAACTGACAGATGACTTCAAACTCCGCGTCAGTATAGAGGACAGTTGTGCCAACTTAGTGATAAAAAGAATTTTGACAAACCTTTACGCGGGCTTTTCAAAAGATAAGATTGCCGGTACTTTTTTGACAGAATGTATATGTCAATTTCAATTCTTCTGTTGGAACCTTTGGTGTGAAACACTAAACTTGAAGAGATTTACCACTAAACACCAAAACGCTTTTTTGAACTGCTCGACGCACGTTTTGCTAACCATGTTAGCATCATCAGGAGATGATTTAATTTAAATTTAGTCTAGATTTAATCTAGACTTAATCTAGATTTAATCTAGATTAAATCATCTCCTGATGATGCTAATATGGTTAGCGAAACGTGCATCGAGCAGTTCAAAAAAGCGTTTTGGTATTTAGTGGTAAACCTCTTCATGTTTAGAATGTATATGTGTTTAATAAAATACTTTTTCTTTTCAAATGTTCATTTTATTAAGTAAGTAGATTTGTAAATAAAATGGAAATTAGACAAGAAAATTTGTAATGAATTTCCTTCAAGTAGTTTGTAATATTTCGTTGTGTTTTTGAACTATTTATTTCCCTCTTAAAAGATGATTTATTATCATATCCATTTTTTTGATTTTTATCCTATATATCTTTCAGAATGATTATTGTTAATAAATATAACTAAGTTTAACTTTAATAAATTTTACTAAGTATATTTCTGCATCTCATTCTTAAGTCAGTTACTTCTTTGTAATTTTGATTTATTATCATATAATCTATTGATTAGTTCTCATCTCAACCACCAATATTTCTGATATATTTATGTATATTATTATGGGCAAATAATGTGTTAGTTATTATTTAGTTATTGTTCAGACAGAAATATTGTCCTAGTGTTGTATCTTGTTTCTCCTTGTTTACTAGATGTTTGTTCTCATTCTCAATGTCCGCTTATTCTACATGTTAATTCAAATCGACCCTAAATCAACAACATTTCTTTTATATCCTCAATAAACCCCTCCATTTGTTCCGCATCGATTCCACCTTTTTACTTCATTGTGTTATTCTTACTTGGTGTCTAAACTATTATTAACAATCTAAATGTTTGTTTTTCAATTTCTAATAACATAAACAAGGTTTTGTTTACATTTTTTCTGTGAAGTTGTTTTAGCTAATATATTAATACTTTATCCAATAACCTGATCTTTTTCGCTAAAAACCCCTCCATTGCCATTGCATGTCATCTGAAGTAAATATTTAATTTTATAAGGAGTTTTGGAATGAATGAATTAAATAAAAGTCGGATGGTATAATGTCAGGACTATATGGTGCACAATGATTGTATTTATGGAACACAATAATTTCACTATGCTAATTCTACGCATTGGTGTTAGAAATCTCTACATATTATAGTTTGGGTTTTGAGAGAAGCTTTACGTGTGTTAATAACAATACCCGCACCCTGAAGCTTTATGCTAAATGAAGTTTTTATTGTATCTAACTGTTGTGTGTTTTTTAGGCAACCAAATTTTTTTCAAATGATGTAGTTTATATTATAAATTGTTGTAAGTATCTACAGCTCTTTTAGCTTTACGTAAATAAAAAGGAGATCATTAAGAAACATTTTGATTTTTAATTTTTGAAACAATATCAAGAAAAATATTAAACAACACAATATAACCACTGAATGAAAATTCAAGTACAATCGTGTAAGTTTCGGTGTTTCAAGTTTCAGAAAATAATTCTAAATTCTGTGCGTACAGATTTTTACAGATCTTTACGGATTTTTCCTGTCCCCTTTTTGAAGCCTCTGAATTGAACCCCCTGACATATCGTAGTATAAACCTTACATGGTAGTGATGCATTAAAAAAACGTATGTCACAATTCGCTTGCCAAACTTCGTTCTAGTAATGTTTTCTGTAAAGATGCACCACGTTCTAATCCACTAATCGTGATTGAAGATATTTTTTATTTAAACTATGACTTGCGTCATTTATCGGTAACTCCTTGGATGTATAGCAGAAGAAGTTTGGGGTTTTGGGACAATTCTCTAGTGGATTGGTGGATATGAATTGTTGCCTGAACTTGATCAATATGCCATTTTATTTGACGCCTGTCATAGCCGTTTTGAATTAATGCCGTTTCTAGGGAATTAAGTGCTGTTTACCGATGTTCCTTGTCCGACAATCTTAAAGATTTTGTGACTAAAGTTTTGACCTCCGAATTTAATTAGGATGGATGATGATGTGAATTTGCATTAAGATTACGTTTTCTGTGTGTAGGTTTATGATAGATTGAATAGGAGAAGCTTTGGTTTGGTCTTTTTGATATTAGAACTTTAGAATTTTTTTTTCAGGCTCTATTGTGAGCTGGACTTGGGGATGTATACTGTGCAAATGCGAAAGGAACATATTTAGAAATTGTATTCCATGTGGCCAAATGACGAAGATGTCATCTACCTATCTGACCAGCATGTATGTTTCAGTGGACTGCTATTAATTGCTTGAGTTTCAAAATGTTCCATACAAATATTGGCTATGCCCGAAGAAAGAAAAGAACCCATAGGAGCTCCACGAATCTGTTTAAATAATTCATTTTTGGAGGTGAAATATGTATTCGACATGTAATGTTGAATAAGACCAAGAATATCCATTGGTATCTGGAGTTTGTTTTTCAGAATCTGTAAGGTTTCTGGAAGGGGGATGTTTGTAAATAACGCTGTTTAACGCTGTTGCTTGTTTCGCTGATAATTTTCTTTAATGCTATGTTAAACAAAACTGGTGCCAATCCATCCACCCAAACCTTCTGTGATCTCAAATGGTGCTTTGGTGTGTTGTTGGATTTTTACTGTCTTCAAATTATGCCTCGTCATTCGGGTTAATGTAATAAGTTGGGCTGGTATTCCCATTCCCTCCATGACCTCGTAAACTACTTCTCTTTGTACGCGGTCTTGCATTTACCTGAAACCTATGTATATCTGGGATAAACTAGTATCAAATTCGGCTGTATTGTCCATTGTTTGACCGACTATGAACCGACCGACTATCTATTGTTGAGCGTTCTCTTCTAAAAATCTATCTGATATTCGCCCATTTCTTCTTCGATGTATGGCATTATCCCTTGCCTTTTTATGTTTGTTGAAACTTAATAAGTTGTGAAAAGCAATGATATGTCGCGATAGTCCTTGCATTTCAGTTTATCCCATTCCTTATGAATCGGGCACTTCTCACTTTGTAAGAATGTGCTCATTATTCCAGATGTTAACTATTAATTGATGAAAGGCGTGGGATAATTCTTTGCCCCCAAGCTTCAGTAATTCTGAAGGTATTTAATTTATCCCAGGAGCCTTATTATTTTTAAGTTTCTTTAAACTTCCTTCCACCTCCTGCAATGATGGTACTTCTAATAATGGATAGCGCGCATTCATAAATTGTAGTCTATCATTAAAATTTTCTCTGGTGGTTTCTTGATCAAGGTCTCTCAAACGTGAGAGCTTTTAACTGCCTTAATGTTCTAGTAGAATTTTCTTGTCTCTTTTTTTTGTATGCTTCTTTTATCTCGTTTATATGCGTTTTTCAAAACTCCCGCTTTTTTTTTCTATTGCATTCACGTTTTGGTCTCTCTTTTCAGTCTCTTGAATTCTTCTTTTTGTTTTGTTGTGAATTTTTGTATACACTTTAGTCGGGCAGAGTTTCTATTCTCCACCACATTTTCATTCATCGTCGTACCATTCACTTCTTTTGTTTTTCCCTTCATTTCGAGCCCCAATTGTCTCCTCCGAAACTTTTTCTATTGTAATTTATCGATTGATGCCCATCTGTCGTCTACCGACTCTGCTGCTGCTATATAAATCTCTGGTTTTTCTAACTTGTGCTTCGTTCTTCGTTGGTATTCCTTCCTAGCGCTTTCGTCTGTTTTTTATCTATCACTGTGGTATTTTTGTGTTTATTTATTGATCTTTTGTTGTATTTTTGTTACCACCAGTGATCCGACTCTGATAATGCTCATCTATAGCTTCTCACGTCAAGCACACTTGAGTATGATCTGCTATATTTTATGGCATGATTTTTTTGGTTTACTGGATATCCATCAGGTGAGACCCATCCCTTATGGATGTTTTTGCGTTGAAACTTTCACCATTGTCATTTGTGTTATCATGTAGACTGCACTTGTCTATTATCGGGGTATATTCCGATTCTTTTTCAATTTAGGTATTACATTCTCCTAAAACAAACTTAAAACAACTCTGGAGATGTTGTCTATCGCGCTTTCTAGCAGCGTAAAAAGTTCTTCGTTCTCTTCATCTGTTTTGTTCTCTATTGGTGCATGTATAGAGAGCATTGCAGATTCTCTCAATCACAGGTACCTAATACACCAGATCCAAATTTTACTTTCTATAATGAACCCGCACCCAAATTCGTGCTTCTTGTCACGTACGCTGTAATAAATTTGATACATATCTTATCTCGGAGGTCCTGCACCTAACCAACTCATCCCTACGACTGCTACTATATCCAAATGATATTTTCTTATGTGTTGAAGAGTATTATTTAGAGCTCCTGGTTAAAAATGTTTTAATGTTCTATGTATCAAATCTCAAGTCTGAATATTGTTGTTCGATCTGTTTATATTTAATCAATCCAATCCGAGGCTATATTAACGGTTTCGTAGCAAGAATTGTTTTCCGATGTGAGGTTGCTGGACCCAAGTCAAATTCCCTAATCTGGAGAACCGGGTATTTTTCTATTAGGGTTACCATACCCTAGTCGACGGGTTCTCGTTTTCAGACGCCGAGGGTTGGTCTTTACCCTCCTTCATCAGCTGTGTCCCGCACATCTTAATGTACATTTGAATTTCCTATAGTCACTTGGTAGTCCGTAGCAATTAGTTTCGTAACCCAGATTTTTCGAGTCGGTTACGGTTTTTTCAATATTCTCCAATGTTCTAAAATGAGGAATTTTCACGAGAACTCAAATTTGGCATATAAGTAAGCTGCTGAGCAACAGTGATGTTTTTACTTGCCAAATACTCGTTAACTGAAATTGCTGTGTTGGAATGCGCATTCTCGTGATGCAGCGTGTTTTTGATGATCTAACAGGAGTGATCGTCTTTCGAAGATTTTCAAGAACTTTTTAGTAAAAATGCTGGTTTAGTATTTGTCTTTGAGGTACAGGTTTCTTATGGATGATCCCTGGCTGTCATAAAAGCAAATCAGTATGTTTTTGATCTTTGATTTGTTTATTCTATTATTCTTTTTTTGGTCATGGTGAAGTTGGATTGTACTATTCCTAGCTCCGGTGCTTCGTTTCCGGGTCGTATTCAAA